>CP136888.1:3965796-4415796 GCA_033000465.1 Sciaenops ocellatus | reverse complement strand
TGTGTGTGTGTGTGTGTGTGTGAGAGGACACGGGAGGTGAAAGAGGGGGAGGAGGGGCGGGAGGAAGACGGGACAGTCAGGGTCTCGACAAAGGGAAGGGAAAAAAGGGTAACAGTGAAGTGAGGAGAAGAAGTGACCGAAATTGTCCGGCAAATAAAACACAAAGGAGAGAGATTAAAGGGCAAGAAGGGTCCTGAAAGGTCAAAGGTCAGAGTTGATGATGGATGTTAGTGGACACATCTCGTCTACCTTCCCTCTCTCTGGAGGCAGCGTTCACATGCACAGTCATATTCTGATTACCAAAAGGACTCAGAGTAGGCGACCTTTTACACAGTCACATAATAACATGTTTACTACAGGTGTTGCTCTTTGTTGGCTCCAGAGGGAGCAAAGCCTCCAGTGATGTCACCTGAGCCAGCAGGTTTAAATCTGGGTGTGTGTTTACCAGACCTCTGTGACCCTGCTGCTTATGTCTGATTGAGGTTGCATTAGATTAGCTGCTACTCTCATAACATACCCGTATGTTCACGGAGTCCAAGGCTCATTTGGTACTCTTTTCTTGTACTAGACACCATGTATCATGCAAGAGGTGCCCCATCCATTCCATCACAACTTGCTTTTACTAAATGAATCAAATTCAAACTGGATTGTTTGTAACACACATTTTAAAGCACTTTGTCTCACAGTGATCGTTTTAAGGCCAGTCAGTGTCACACTTGTGTCCGCTTACAGCCTAGTGCTGTTCCTGGAAGCTTTCACACATTTTTTAATTCTTTTTTTTCCTTTTGTTAGTCTAAATTAATAAAAGGCGGCGATAAAGCGGTGTAAAAACATAAGGATCATAAATCTTGGCAGGTTTAAGATAGGAATGTCGTCTTGACTCCAAAAATGCTGACTTTGGTAATCACTGCTAATTACTGTATGTTTGCTTGGAAATACTGTAATGATAGAACAGAATGAGTCGACTGATTGCAGCCAGTTAATCAATGGATTTCTATTTTCACATTTGACGCAGTCAAAATACAGCCTGATTAAGACTGGCCATGTCTGTAAATATACTGTGTTAAAGTGAAAAATGAAAGGAGTGTCTCGCTGCCTGAACTTGTCATTGTGTGGAATATATTGGCTATAATCATTTGGGGCTTTACAGCTTTGGCAATGCCATCCTGACCAACAACCACCATGTATAATAACTATTTGTCTACCGGTGCACACAAGGCAGTCATGTAGCAAACATGCTAATGGCTAAAAAATCATGAAGGTCTGACCGTAAACAGCAGCACCCTGGCATTTTATCCATGACAAGAGTCGGAAGGAACAACAATCAAGACAATTGAACACTGTATTGATTATCTGATGCACCTTCTGATTGGTTATTGGTGAAATTAATCAATGCCAAAACAAGCTGAAATGTAATAGTAAAGAATGGAAGTGAAGGAAGACGGAACAACGACAAACTATGTGGCTCATTCTGAAAACTCCTTCCACGTGTACGTGACCATTTTAAACAAGAGCAGTTACATTTGAGGTTTGTTGGTATGCTCCCTCCTTCCCTTCCATCCTTCCTTCCTTCCCTCTCTTTCGTCTCTCTCTCTCTCTCTCTCTCTCTCACTCTTCCCAGGTTTCTATAGCGCCAAGGCAGACGTGGTGATTTATTGTGGCCATCCATCTCTTGTACTCATCCATCACCGGCCGGTTGCTAGGCGATCATGGCAGCAGCTGTTTGCTTTTGAGTTCAACAGAGGGGCCGTCAGTCAGCGGCGGCAGGTGAAAAGCATTACGAACGCGCCGTTGTCACGCCGAATAATTAATCAAAGGCGGGAAAGATAATTAAAAAGATATGACCCTTGTTGGTACTTGGTCCTGGGTTTGCCCAGGGAGGGAGGGGAGGAGTGGAGAGATGGAAAAGGTGAGGAGAGGAGGACTCTTTTCTTTGTCGCTGCTTCTTTGCAGTATCATGCTCAAATGGTTCTAGTGTCTTTATGATACTAGCTCCCGTCTAACAAATCTTGTGTTTGATGGCTGCAGACTTTGCCTTAGCTTTGGCTACCTCCTCTCCCTCCCTCAAACACTCAGAGGGACATGGAGGAGTGGAATGAGTGAGTGCTGATAAAACAGGCTCTCCTGTTAGTCAGTGGCACTGCTCCATTTAATTAGGAGGAGATGGGCTGGAAAAGGGAGAGAAAGGATTTTAAAAAAGGCCTGGCAGAGAGAATGAAAGGGCTCTTCAAACTGGTGTGGATTCATCCGTCACCTCCGGTTGCACTAGCGTAGCTATATGCAGAAAGCAGACTGAGCGATAACCACCTGCTCGGTCAGTGTTTCAAAGATTGGTTATTTTTGGCGTTTTAATGTTACAGAGGAAAATAGAAAATAGAGGAAAGAATGACGCGACAGAGGTTTGATGTCTGATTTAGACGGATGAACCGAGGCGTCAGTGCGCTTCAACCAGAGTGCTTGTCGAACAGCCCTCTCCTCACACATTTCTGGTGATGTGACAAAGTGGGCTGGAGGTGAGAGAGTGGGCACAGTTTGAACTCCTCTCTCAAGTTCTTTTTTTTCCTTCTTTATCCAACTAGTGCAAGTTCAACAGCATGAATGAGTAGTGACAGTCCGAAAGTGTGTGCTCTCGCCCGCCTTTCTGTCAGCAGGTTTTTGACCTCAGAACATCTAGAAAACCTTTTTTCTTCTGATGTGGCTTGACAAACTCTTTTGTTTGGAACATACTAGACTCTTTAGACTGCCCTTTTTTTGTTGGCTTTATTTCCCATCACTAATCTTATCGAGAAAAGTTCAAGATCAGTCCATGAAACAGCATTCTGTCTGTGTATCTCTTCGATAGTGGGAATCATTCTTTCAAAAGAGACAGAGAAACCCTCTGATCGATTTGATTGGACTTTCTGAAAAATTGGAATGTGTTGCTGGAGTTTCCTATCCATCTTATCCATAAGATATAATAACATTTAAATTTGAACACTAACTGATTCAGTTTTACCAACGTGGCAGTGCATGTTTCATACGTGATCGTACCTTGCATATTTCATACGTGATCGTTGGACAACCCGTTTTTCCGGGTGTTATCCTGTAGCCGCAATCTCTGGTGTCTAAAAAAACATCTATTTAATGACTACTAACTATTCTATCTATATTTGTTGGAATCATGCAGCAGTGTGTGAGTGATGGCTCAAACTTTACAGTGAAATACACTAAATTGAATCTTATTCTGTCTTCTATTCTTCAGGGAGTGTCCTTTGCAGCTTTAGTTTCTTGTGTTAAAAGAGATATTTCATTTTGGGGTTAGCCTTTTTATTTGTTGTCTTTGAGTATCAACATATAGTATTGACATATATTTAACCGTGTTTCCAAAACAGTTTATAAAGTTGATTTGTGTTGATTATGGTGAAATTATCTCAGTACATTGGTATTTATTTATTTGTAAAGGAATATATATGGGACTTAAAGATTTGAGATTCTTGATGAAGTGACTCATTAAAGGTGATTTCTTTTTTTCTGTGGTTATCATCAATCTGTTCTCGCGTGTTTCTGGTGTGTGTTCATGTGAACACTTTGTTTGCATAGCTCATCTTAGCCTTCATATGTGCATTTACATCCGTGGTGAAGACAGGATCTGGAGCCTTCTCCTCTGTGTCACATCTTTGATCTCCCGAGCTGTGTTTTGACGTCCCTCACCACCATTTATTATCAAAGGTTTATACAGAGCTAGCACACTAGTGGAACCAAACGTTCTGTGCACACAACCAGCCAGGCTTTGAGACATAACAACAGCATGGGAGAGAAATAGCAGATAATTTATATTTTCCTGTTTTCTTTTTTATTGGCTCGAAACAGGAAATCCTTTCTTCTGCGTTGAGTACACTCCCCAGAGATCAAATAAGTAAATCCAGCCCGTCTTCAAATATGGCAGCTTGGTCAGTGGCATCAACATTTGAAACTAGGATGCTGTAGGTAGTGTCAGTTTTGCATATTTTGTGAGAACATGTTGTCTCTAAACATTACTGCACATAGAATGAGTGATACATGAAACTATCTGATTTTTAACTCAAATTCCTTGATCTGTAATTATTTTGTTAAAAGTAATACAGAAGGAAATTATATGGACGATTCACCCAGAATGCTTCTATCAATCGCTAACTGTGTTTTACTTACATGTACTTTACTTTGTGTGCTCTGCCGGTACTGGGATTTTTGCTGCTACATCAGCATGCGTTGCATCGGTGTGTAGGATTTTGTGGCCTAAAGTGGCAATAAATATGCGAAAGATGGATAAAGCCATATCTAGAGTCAGTGTTCAGTTTGTCTGTTCTGGGATAACCGTAGAACACTAATAATAGTTATGGATATTGTATTCTGGTTCTGCCATATTCTGCCAACAGAGGCCCCTATATCTGACACACTGGACCTTTAAGAGAGTGTTTGTAGCCTTTATGCTGCTAGAGTAGCTACAGTGTGTCTGCTAGTGTTTGTCACCATCAAATTTATCCACTTTCATTTACAGCAGTGTCCTGCTGGTCAATTTATCTTGCTGTGTTAGCATGGAAGAAATAAATACCTTAATAAAGAAAAGTAGAAAGTGTCCCCCCGACATTTTTACTGGAGAAATGGACCAGGAACAGAACCATCCGCCAAGTGCCAAGAAATGTGCTGTCATAAAATGTCATGTTAAAAGACGGTGAGCCCTAAAAGATCGAGAAAGTCTTTCTGTGATTCAAGAAAGGACCACTTACAAGAAGCTGAATTGGAATTGTGTGTGAGTAAAAAAACAGGATAAATGAAAGCAATGGCCAGAAAATGTCAAGGTCTGTTGGTGACTTTCTTTTATGATTTTACAGTTTAAGCTGATTCAAACATGGTTATCATGTCCATTCTTTGATTTTTATGTATTTCTGATTTATTAGAATCAGCACATGAGCCTGCAAGTGTGGAAATAAAGGCCTAACCACACTGTGAGGTAAGGTGATTGGCTGCTTTTTTTTACATATTTTGCAGTGCAGACAAAGACAGGGAGGTATGACGACATAGAGACAGATAGGAAGAATCAACAGATTGACAGATACTCACCAGGTAGTTAGAACGGATAAAGAGGGAAGGAAGATGTGTAGCTTAGAAATACACAGAGCAGGGGAAGGGAGACAGAGAGAGAGAGAGAGAGAGAGGCAGAGAGAGGGAAGCAGCAGACAGAGCATCAGTCAGCATTTAACATTTTGCTTTCTACCTTTTCTGCCACTCTTCCAGGAATGATTTAGCCTCAAGCCTTGCCTCAGGTTATATCCACTCTCCCTGCACTCTCTCACTCTCTTTCTGCCCCCCTTCCACCGCCCTCTTCCCTCTCTCTCTCTCTCTCTCACACACACACACACACTTACGTATTCTATCTTGTAAACATCACACAACCCAGCGACACAGAAATGAAACTCTCTGTTTTGATTGAACCAAATGAAAGAACACAGGCTATTTAAAGGCACATTGTCATACTGAATCACAGGCAATCCACAGTTGTGGAAGCAGAAAGAGAACGGAGGAGTGTGTGAGTGTGTGCGAGCCTTTCATTAGCACTTATAACCCAGTCAATAGACACTTGATTGGTTAACATGTAGCTATTGATTCATCGACCATTATAAGCTCGGGTGTTAAATGCTTCCCCATACGCAGCTACAACTGCAACTGTATCAGTGGAATTAACTCTGGAAGTACTTTACTCTCTTCTGAAGGCCTGAAAATAGAATGTGATGTTTTCCTGTTAGTCTGATCTTTTTATTTATTTATTTTCTAACCTCAGAAATATCTACTTCTGGAGTGGTCTAACCCTAAATTAAGTAATTAAGATCGGGACATACCAAGACCACGTTCTTGCAACCACAGTAAGTGGGTGTTTCTAACCCTTACCCCTAATCCGAACCCATAACCCTAATAATAGTTGAGCATTCCTGAACTCTTATCAAGTCAAGATTTCAAAACAAAACAATCTCAATAATGCGTGTTAAATAACTCCCTTATGTCATATGGGCTTCATTTCACTTGGCTGTGCTATACGAACCGTCACCACGTAGCATAAGCCAAAGCAGCCATTGCATATGTCAGCCAAGAATTTCAACGATTAAGACGGATGGATTCATCGACTCTGACTTCCATCATGGGAAGCTGAAGCTGTGTCACTCTGGAATGAAAGCGAAATGAGATATCTATTATTTGAAAAAAATAAAAAAATCAAGAAGAATGATAGCCGGACTCAAAGTTAAACTCACTGTGAAATGTTATTGGAATTATGGAGCATCTCGAGGCTTCAACGTACGAGCTGCTAACTTTGGATGTAAATATTTGTATATTAAAATTAATGAGCATTGACTCTGAGATAGTTTTGTTTGATAGTGCACAAAGCATAAAATTAAAAATACTTCTAGCACTATCTGGAAAGATTAGAATCTATGTCAAAGCGTGTTTTCTTTTTTCACCCCACAAATTAAGCTCAGCTTTTGAATGAAACGTCTCATTCATCAACATCTGGAACATCACATCCCTTCAAACTCGAGTTCATCCAAAGACCCAAAATTAAAAGCTGCCTGGTCAAATTTCTCTAGATCACTAGATAAATGTGAAACATTGTTGTGTTCCCAGTGCCCAGGGTGATGGATACAAATGTTGTTTTGTAGTAGTATTTTTAGTTCAACACCACATGACAGGGGCTCTTGTTAAAAGAGTAATTTTGCCACAGGAGTTTGGTGTCTGTAATTAAAAACACACTTTTTTCCTGAATAAACCTGGCTGTGACCTGATTTTTATTACTGATTTTTAGCTGCTTTGTTAAGACGTGTCAGAGTAACGGTGACTGTGTGTGTGTGTGTGTGTGTGTGTGTGTGTGTGTGTGTGACTTCCTGTCAATAGAGGAAACCCTGTAGACGAAGTCCTGACAAGACTCTGTGTTTATGGATTCCACAGGCCTGATACAAATGCAGACCAGCACACACAAACACACACATGCAAACACACATCTTACTGACAGAGAGTGTCTATGTGTGTGTGTGTGTGTGTGTGTGTGTGTGAGTTATGCTGTAAATCACGCTAATCAATTGTGGTCTGTGTCAAGGCATGCCAGACATCACGGACGGTTTGTTTTACATTTGGGGAATGTGTGTGTATGTATGTGTGTGTACATGTGTGTACATGTGTGCGTGTGTGCAGCTGTCACATGATGTCCTGCACACAGCTGTCACAAATCACAGTTATGTGTCTCCAACACCACAGTTACTCTATGTATCACGTTGGTGTGTGTGTGTGTGTGTGTGTGTGTGTGTGTCTGTGTGCAACAAGGCTGTAACATGGAGAATCTTCATGACATGATTTGGTGCAGCAGTGAAATGGTTTGATATAAGAGGCTGACTTGGTCACACACGACACATGCTCACATACAATCTGGAGAACATGATATGAAATGTTTTTTTCATGTTTTAATATGAATGTCCAATCAACACGTGTAGATTTGGAGGAGACGTCGTATAGTGACCACTGTCTCAATAGTTTCCACTTAAATTATTCTTTTACTCTAAGGCGTACACACACACACGCACACACACACACACATTCACAGTGTTGTGTCTTGCAGGTGGACAACAACTTTATTTATTTTTTATTTAAATAATTTTTTATTATTGTTTAAATAGTATTTTTTTATATTAATTCTAAATTTAATTAGATGCATCTAAGAAAGTTCCTTTTAAATGTACTTGACAGGCAGTTTCGGTGAAAATCTAAAAAAAAAAAAAAAACAAACAAAAAAAACTTTTTCAAGTAGTATGTTTAGACTTGCTTCTCACATATTTTGATTGGAATATTTTGCCAGAACTCTTATCATTTAAGTAATTAAATATATTTGGACAGTATGTAAAAGACCTGCGATCTACTTGATGATACAGTGTCAGTGTTGGTGCAGTACCAGCAGTAAAGAGCGACAAAGTCCACAAGGAGGTGGGGTAGGTCGGTGGGTGGGTGGATGGATGGTGGAGATGCTGTTTGAGTTCTGTGTGAAACCAGAAGTCAATACTGACTTTTCTTTTTTTAAACCAGAAAAGTTTTTGGTGCCTGAACCTAACTACAGACTCAACAACCTTTATTTTGAAAGTGTGACTGGATGTTGCATCACCAACATGAGTGCGTGTGGAGATGTGACACTGCCACCATGGACAGATGTGTGCATCATACACTTTGGTGTGGTAACGTTGAAACATTCGTAAACATGACGTATGAAGTACATTTGTCACTCATTAACTTGCACTGTAACTGTCGTCAGATTCATTAATCAGTAAGTGTGTTTGCACACAACCCTAAATATATATCTGTGTTATATGGAAGTACATGACATCATAGTACAATACTGTAGAATGTATGAAAATAAAAAAAAGAGGAATGAGATGAAAAGAAATGAAACAACAAGGAAGGCACATTTTCATTCACCCATCGTCAATTTGTCTCCTTGCATTTTGAGCTCTTTCATCTTATTTTCATCTTCACCATCTCTTCTTGTATGTATGTATGTATGTATGCGTGTGTTTGCATGTGCATATCTATGTATTCTCTCAAGGCTTAGTTGCCATAACAGCACTCTCAGGTTGTGCAGATAGACAGACCTGTAGCCCGGGTGACATGTCTTGTGGGCTCTTATATGTTTTTGCAGATAAGCACACCCAGATGGACACACACACACACACACACACACACACACACACACACACACACACACACACACACACACACATCACTGGTACCTTTCGACAGTGTTTGCATGACATAAAAGACCTCTCTCTTCTTTTCTTGCTGGTTTTCAGGCCTAATTACATGATTTAAAATGGCGGCCTCCTTCCTGGCATAATTCAGCACTGTCTATGTATTTACCACCCAGCTGGAAACACACACACACACACACACACACACACATCGCAGACACAAATCCAGTGCTTTGAAACTGAAAACCCATCTCCCCCCCCCGACAAACTGGCGCACACTCAGACACACACACTGCACCCTGTGGACAAGAGGAAAGGTGTTGATGGCTTGGCAAGGGCCAGAGATTCATCACGCTAACAACACGCTAACTACGAATCAAAGCCGAGGAACAGGCCTTGTTTTTAACTCTCGGGTTGCACTTTAATTTCATGTTACTACACAGATGATGAAGGGGAGAAGTTAAACTGTATTAGAAGTCAAATGAACAGAGAAAAATCTGCAAGTCTTTGATGGAGAGCGGCAGAAGGTCCCCAAGCTGCAGTATCAACATCTTATAAAGACGTTTATTGAAACTGTGGAACAATATGAAAAAGACAGAAGACTTTGTGGGATTGCTTTTTATGAAATCCCCTCTGATATTTTAATCTAAAGGAAGGCCTCAGGTTTTGAAATTCAGCTTGAAAATGGGCAGAAAATGTGATTGCAGAACAGTGTTTAGTCCAAATGACGCTTTATGTTTCAGTGTGTTTGTGGTGAGTCTGCGAATGTGTGTGTTGTCATGCTTGTGGCAACTAGTCATAGAAAGACACCGTGGAATGGTGGTGACTTAATTTTGCCTTATTGGGTTTCGTTTCAGTGTACAGCTCTGAAAAACACAAAAACAGACACAGTAAGAATAAAAAGTATTTAAGTTACAAGTGTTACATTTGGAAAACAATTATGAGGGTATTAATGAGAGTAAAATTCAACAACTGATGTCAGTGAATGATCAAATGAAGACATACAGTAGTTGGTAAAGCCCAACTGGTACTAACACTTGTGCTAATGTATAACTGTGATTCCCAAGCAGTACAGAGTAAGAGAGAAGAAACAGCTGTCAGCAATGTCAACAAGAATTGTTTGACAGTGTTAAATGATTTAACTTGTTAAGTATGTTACATGTTAATAAAGTTATATATTTAATAAAGCAGCCTTTTGAGTAGCTCACTACATCAGCCGCTGTATCGGTATCGGTCTCAGAAATCCCATGTCAATGTGGCTCTAATATTTTGAGACTTTCGAGGTGTTTTTGCCGCGTCCACGGCATCAGTTGTCCTCTCTCTGTCATCACACACATATTTTGAAAAACTTGGAAAATACATGAGCATAATTTTTTGGTGATGTCCTCAGCGCAGAAAGAAAAGAAGCAGCGGCTCTTCTTAGGACAGAGTGAGCCGAGAAACTGTTGACTGTGTTCACCGTGTCTGGGACTTGTTAAGATTTTTGTCAGTTCAGTCACATCAGGCAGGTAATCCATCATCTTGTACTTTGGTGTTTAGAATCTGTTCTTGGAGTAAGATATCCAATTTTAACCTGAGAAAAATGCTTCTTTTTGGTGACTTGCCCTCCCTTTATTAGATTATTCTCATCCTCCTCTGAGAACATTTGTTTCTAATAAGTATAAAATTACAGCTGTAATTCGGACAGTCGCCCTAAAACCCAACTTCATAAAGTCCACATTT
Source organism: Sciaenops ocellatus (assembly GCA_033000465.1). Lineage (NCBI taxonomy): Eukaryota > Metazoa > Chordata > Actinopteri > Sciaenidae > Sciaenops > Sciaenops ocellatus. The sequence goes on along the minus strand of CP136888.1, from coordinate 4,405,339 downwards.
ACAAACATGTCAGCATGAATGACAGCGATACCTGAATTCTCACGAAAAAAAAAGGCTAGTGAAAACAGGCCACATAGTGTGTGTGTGTGTGTGTGTGTGTGTGTGTGTGCACAGCCACATTAAAACATGTGTGACCGTGACTCTGAGCCTCATTAAATGAGCCTCATACATGGCTCGGCGCTGTAAACATGCTAATATTTCTTAATGGCACTCTCCTACATTGATATGCATGTGAACTCGAGGCCGTTAACCCCCTCCACCAATCAACAAAGACCCACACACACGCAAACACACACATGCAACACACACTAGCCACCATTACGGGGCCCCCTGGCTCCCTTTTCCATTAATATCAAGTGATTGAGCGTAACATTAGCAGATAAAGTGGAGACTAAGATGACATATATGCCGTGGATGGAGGAATTAAAGCCTAATATAATCACTCGGCCTTGCATGGGGAAAAACCATCGCTCGTCACTACGCCTGACATTTTGATTTCTGACGTTTCTGGCACAACAAGAGAGCGACGGGGACAGATGGAGACTGATTTCTCTTTTAAGTCAAGAGATACTTAAGTGACTGTTCAAAGGGTTCCCACACACACTTTAACCTCGTACACAAAGACACACACCTCAAAATAAACACGCATGCGCGCGCACACAAAGTATTGATCTTTTTACCGCTTAGAAAAGGAGGTGTGTGTGTAGGTGTGTTTGTGGACGAGTGTGTCTTTAAGCTCTCGGTCCGGCTGGTTATTTTCAGTGGAGAGCACATCAGTTTTTATTAGCTTAATAAATCACCTTTGTTGTCAATCAAGCAGCAGAGAATAATTGGATATGGTTGAAGCCTTGCGTGATGGATTATAAATCATTCAAGATTAAATTAAAAGATAATGCACAAACTTAATGGTTTGTGTTTTGCAGTCTAAATTGCCTTGGAGCAGTGCTGTTTTCCAGCTTTATTGCCAGCCGTTTTTCTTTCCTCTAAAACCCCTCACAATTTACACCTTTTATTGCTCAGACAGAGCTCTGCCACTGCTCTTTTACATCTGTGTTTTGGTTTTACAAATTCATTTTTGAGAATACTCTTTGATTTCTCTGTGGCGGAGACGCATTTAATTTTCTAAGATGCAGTGTGTGTCCACGTGTGTATGCGTGAATGATGAGTTGGCGCATAATCTCGTTTTATACAGATTTTAAAGGCCCGAATCTGCCTTTGAGTGACGTTTGCTTTCAATCAGTTCTCAGCAGATGCACCTCAGGACTGTACCAGTGATAATCAGAAAATTAAAAAAATTTTTTAAAAAAAGCGTTGGTGCACAAGTGATGAGGAAAAAAGAAAAGAAAGAGGACACACAGAGGCAGGCAGGAAGAGGCAGAAAAAGAGCTATATCATGTATATTATGCTCCGGCAGCCAGTGAATTTAAGTGTGCCCCGTTTGCGTTGGAACAGAGCGGGCGTTATCATAATCGCCTCCTGCCTACTTGACAGGACCTTAAAGTGATCCTGTCATTTTATTTACACCCAGACCACTGTGTGATTTACTCCCAAACACACACATGCATGCACACACACACACACACACACACACACACACACACACACACACACACACACGTACATAAACGTTCCCCCTTGCTAACTTCCCTAGCGAGCCCAGTAGAGTAGGTCGGATGACATCTTTTGATCAGAGCTGTCCAAAGAGATCAGAGCAGACTGGCAGGTAATAGATACCCAGCAACTAACCAGACTGCACTGCAAAGAGTGTGTGAATGTGTGTGTGTGTGTGTGTGTGTGTGTGTGTGTGTTTCTGACTGTGTGCATTTGTGCTGGTGTGGTGGTGGTGGAGGGGTGAAGGGGGAGAAAACAGAGACATTTCTACTCTCTATTTTAGCAAATCTCGCTCAAAGTGCAAAAACACTGACATTACTGCATAATTGTAGCTGGCATACAGCTGCGTTTTTCTTTGCAGGGCCTCTGTGTGTCTTCCATGTATTGTTAGAGTGCCTGCATTATAGCATTTTCTTGTGTTGTTGTGTGTGCACCCTCACCTTCTTGGTAAATCACACCTGTGACAAATATGTAAAGGAAAAACAAAGGAAGTCATTAGTGAAAGTGAAAAGCGAAAAGGGCAAACCATGTGTGTGTGTGTGTGTGTGTGTGTGTGTGAGGCGACTGGAGATGATGGACAGGAAGGAGAGGTAGAGAAATGGAGAGGAAGAGGAAGGGGCAGTAAGAGAGAGGAAGAGCAGAGGACGAGTGGGAGAGGTAAGGATAGAGGGAGTTCAAGTACGAGAAACAAATGGGAGATGGTGGAAATGATGGACCTTACTCAGCTCTGCTTGGCTAACTCTGCACATCCCACTGGTTTTTCTTTCTGCACACGCACCACACACGCACACACACGCACACACACACACATACCCCTAGGATGAGTGCTCATGACCCTAGGTTGCCCTGTGGGCTTTGAGAGTGTGACTACTCCAAGTGCAAGTTATCTGAATAACAAAGGACAGGCAGAGGATCATTTACTGACAAACAGTTGCCCGCTGATAATATTTATGTAGCGTGAGCAAGATACTGTCTAGCGCACACACACACTGTATCTCTATATACTTTAAAGTTTTTTTTATTTTCATTTACTTTGATTGTCACTCTGGTTAAACACCCTTGTAGGTGACAGAACACACACACACACACACACACGCACACACACACACACACACAGACACACAGATCATAGCAGAAAGCTCAATGCTAACATTTAGCATTTATTATGTTCAGTTCAGTGTTTTAACACTATGAAATATCTCACATTCAATTTCTGTCCAAATGAACAGTGTTACTACACACTTTCTAACTACGCGTGATGTCGTTTTAAATGCAGAGCATTTGTGTGTGGTCTATTTCACTTCAACACTATAAATGGTCTTTACAGAGCTACCTTAAAAGATATCAGAGCTACATTTTTTGATCATTTTCATACATTAATTACCATTAGTATACTATAACTTTGTCATTTTGTCATCAAATTAACTTGTGCATAATTTGTGTTAAATGCTGCATGTGCATGGTGTGCAGCTTGCTGCTATAAAGTGATGACACCTTTCTTTATTCCAATTCAAGCACTGAATATGTTTCTCACGTGCCTCAACTAAATGTCAGAACTTTGAAACTGAAGTCTCCTGGGTAGCTCACCTGGTCGAGTTTGAATCCGGGCCCGGGCCCTTTGCTGCACGTCTGTCTCTTTCTACTGTCACTATTCCTAATTTAAAAAAAAGCAAAAACTCTGAAACTGCTCTAAAAGTAAATAATGTGCAATCTTAAACCGTGAATTATTATTAAAGGCAGTTGCCTATAACTGAAGTACAGATGAAGGTGGTGTTCTTTTCACTTAACATGGAGTATTCCTTCAGTATCACATCTAGCATTGATTCCCTGTGTGGTTGTTAGAGTGTCAGAGTGCTGTTTGAAATGTGTTCTGGTCCATAATGCACACATTAAATTCTCATACTGTTCACTTCAGTTAAAAAGTAATGAAGAATCATTCTTTTATTGGACTTCTGACATGCCACATAGCAGAGGAGCATCATCTGAAACTGGCCAACACTGTCATGACTCAGTCACATTAGCTTCCTTTCAAAGCACACATTTGTTCTTTTTGTTTTGTTTTTTTCATTTATCATGTAAGTGTAATTTTTTCTTCCTCGCCACCTTTTGATTGATTGCTCATCCATCTCTCTGTTAAATTAGACACTAATCTTCCTCTTTTTTTATACCACTTCACTGATGCCTTTACGGCTCCTCCATAATTAACTAGCAGCTTTACAGTCGGAGCGAGGTCACGTAGAGGCTCGGCGCTACTGATGACAAGTATGTGTGTGTGTGTGTGTGTGTGTGTGTGTGTGTGTGTGTGTGTGTGTGAGGGTGTAAAATATTCACCTCTCTCATGTGTATTCAGGACGCCAAGAGTCAGATTTTGTTGGAAATACTGACTTGATAATTAGTTGGCACACAGTTTTTACACTTTTGTTTCCATCGTTTTTTATAAATAACCAAATATGTCTGTTTTTAGACGACACCCTCAGCACACTCACACACTCCCACAGTTAAAAGTCAGTGTTTAGGTGTTAAGTTGACTGTGTCTAGCAGACAAACTCTTTAAATAGTGCTGCATTTGATTTGTACAAAAACAGTATCTGTTTTGTTAAATAAATACAGCACACACACACACACACACACACACACACACACACACACATCAGTGAGTGTGTCAGCAGCTCTCTAGCCCAGGCATACACTCTTGTATTGGCACTGTAACTGCAGCATGTAAATACATTGTCAGCAGCTCCCCAGCTGAGTGGCATGGGGAGATGATTAGCCAGGCTAACACCATTCACACACACACACACACACACACACACACACACGCATTTATGGACATACACAAGCGTGCTACAACAGCGCCTGTGTTTCTAAATAATCGCAGTATTTCAGTGTGTTTGCGAGGCTGCTGCAGCCACGGACAGACACACTAACTGTTGCCACTCCAAATCTAATCTCCCCTCTCTCATCCTCCCTCTCTTTCTCGCTAACACCGCTGCCAGCATGTGCTGTATATGCTAATATTATCTCGTCCTTTTTTTGAGAGGCATTTTGCATATTTCGGACTGTCGTGCTGTTCATTACCACTTATCAGCATGGAGCTAGTTCCACATAAAACATATTTCATATATACTACATACAGATACAGGTTTGAGAAAAAATATACAGAGTACACATTAGATACAGCTAATCATAAAACAGCCATTAGTGAAAATGATAGAAAATAATAAGAATCAAACTGAATCAAACAAAGAAACACGTTTGGAGAATAACATTAGTTTTCATTTTTATTTCCACATATGTCCATGTTATAACAAGATACTGCTAAGAAATAAAAACTACAGCTACAACTAAAGTTATAACTAAATCTATGAATGCATGGACAGTACACAGCCGGAGAAAAGTCACCAATCAAAGCATTATTAGCTTACATGATTTTACTAAACATGTCTTTTTATTATATTTTTATTTTATTCATGTTTTTGCCACTTTTTATCCTTTTTCCTTTATCTTCATCGCTTTCCCCACGTAACTTGTTTTGTACCTGAACAGCAAATATCTATATATTTTTTTCATTATTACATAGAACACTGTTGCATGTAGCTTGCAGGAAAACTAATGCAGAACGAGACTGAAGTCTGATAAACTATGGCAAAATATTCTATAAAAAAAATAAACACCATATGACACATTTTTAGCATAGAGAGATATGAGATAATATAACATAACATCAAATATTTTGTCATACTACTTATACTGTGGTATCTATTCCTTTAATATATTTGAGTGTAATTTGGACAAGATCTGATTTTTGTGTTAAAGTGATGAAATACTTTGAATTTGTCTGATATTTAATTAAGATGGACTACAACATCCCTCTCTTTTATCTAGAAGTGGTTTCTTCATAGATTTTCAAAAGAAAGAAGAAAGTAACTTAAAATCAAAAATTCTGCCTACTGGAGAAATAGTGGTTGTGACAGCACACACTGCAAAATATTAATGATACTTTCTATAAAACTTACTTTGAAATATGTCTCGGCTGTATATCACTAGAAGAATGTAATTTAATCTGATATTTTTTGGACCAAAAATCTAACTTTTCTATAAACTCTGAAGTGACCAAAAACAAAGTAGATCTGATTCGAAGAACACTGAAAAAAAAAAAAAAAAAACAACATTTCAAATGAGCTGATTAAAAAAGAGAAAAACAAAGCAGGTAAAAAAAAAAACATGAAAACTATAAATTTGTCTTGATAACCACAGACACATTCTAGTTTTCACTGGTGCATGACTCAATATACAGCATGTGCTGTGATGTTTCTCACATACATGGTGTGCCAGTGTAGAAGTAACTCATGCGTCATATTCCAGCGATACTGTAAATATGTTACAAGTCTGGTCGGTCGTGTATCTGGTTGAAGGAAGAGCTCTATTCGTCAGGCATCGGGGTCGATCGAACACCTCTGGGGATCGATAGCACGCTTCGCCAATCCCAAGGCACTCACTGCAGACAGCCATGCCCCTTTAACCACCCTTGCTGCACACACACACACACACACACACACACAGAAGCCGTCCCACCAATTTGTCTGTGTATGTCAAATCACAATAATTAAGCATTATCGATCTCAGATTCAATTAACTTCATTAACGTGGGTTGCACTGGTGATTGGGGAGGGTTGAAAAAGAGGGAGGTGAGGGTGGAGATTATAGGATCTCATCAAGTGGGAAATGGCAAGGGGGACGGTGGGGGGCGAGGGGGTGCATGAAACACACAAATATGTATAAACACACTCACACACACAAGATACATGAGAGACAATTCAAATGGAGGTTGCTTTCATCACAGGCCTACAAACGTTTCTTCGGCTTTGTCTCAACAAAAGTGTTGCCCTATGTGAGACTGATGTGGACAGTCTGTCCCCCTCTCTCTCTCTCACACACACACACACACACACACACACACAGAGTGAAACTGCACGGTTCAAGCAGAAGTGTAAACAGACAGCTCTGACGTGCCTGTGTGTCTGATAGGGCTGTTAAGTGGTTATATAAGCATGATAAACTGTTTCCTAACATCATAACATCTGCAGAGTGCATAAGCATTTCCTCACTTTACACACAGGCAGGAACACAGCGTTTTTAGAATCATGGCTTCATGATCTGCCTACGCTTTTTCTTAGTGTGCGTAAATCAAAAATTTCCATTTGCTTTCATTTGACTGTTTATTATTATTATTAGAATTATTTGCAGGGATTAGTAGTTTTGTTCAGATGTCGAGAATCATTTCCAAACCCTTCCAGCTCTCCCAGAAACAGCCGTGGTGTTTGCCTTCTTGCCTCACTTTCCAAATCGGCAATCTCTCCCGGCCCGAAAATGAGATCAAACCACCTCTTCCACCCTGCTGACAATTCATCTGGAACTCTCTATCTCTCTCCCTCCCTCTCTCTCTACTAATTAAAAGAGCACCTGTATACCCGATGTGTGTTTGGCCGCAGCTTCTTCTACACCAGCGTTTTTTTGTGTGTGTTTGTGCGCGCGGATAGGTTTCTCCATATTTATCTCAGTATCCGGGGTTATAGTGTTGTGAACCTCACAGCCTGGACCTAAGCCAGTGGCCTTGGGGATCATCTCTGCATGTTCATGTGTGTGTGTGTGTGTGTGTGTGTGTGTGTGTGTGTGGCCCTGGTCTTGACTTCCTTCCAAGTCCTGCCTCCCTCCTCCTCCTCCACTTCTCCCCTCAGACTCTGCTCCTTCTACCACATTTATTCACGTCTCCTTTCTCCTTCTTCTCCCCGGTTTGCACTATAAATTCTGCTGCGGCTTTATTTGGCTGCATTAGCTACAACAATAAATACAATAATGGATAAGGTGCAGAGTGACCCTTTAAACCGTCGTGCACACCTCACACACAAACAGTGAAGCCAAGTTGTGCCAAGGTTTTCCTGAAGAATGGAGAGTGGAACAATGAGCATGACTCTCTTGAACCCTGTGGGCATATTACAGCGAGTTTATATCAGGGCAAAACTAATAAGTGTGCTGCTGATTCACAGCCTACTTCAGCTGTTATCAGGGGGTATGTGGAGAAATTAGAATAACTTAGATAATTTGGAAAAAGTAGAAATTCTGATTTGTTACAAAATAAAATCTACATATTTGTGTATGAATGCAAAATGATAGGATTACAAATTGGTGTGAGGTTGATTTTTTAGTATATTTATTGTCACAATAATCAATACTTCACTGACTACAAAGGACACACGTCATGTCCATCATGTGGTGTGTTGAGATTTTGTAAAAACTACAGGGCAAGCTAGCAGAGAGGTTAAATGAATAGCTAGACGTGAAGGATAAAATGGTTGCAATGCCCATCTTCTGCCATTCTGTGTGGTAGAAGTATAAATATAATGTAAACTGTAACAGTAAGACTGGCTCTTCTATGAAAATAGTGTAATAATATCCATTTTATACAAATCATAGTGTTAAAATTAATTCATTTGGAACACATTTGCAAAGTGAGTGGTGATGGCATTGAGCTCATCTAATACAAAAGTTGCTCTTTGCAAGGGTAGCAATCTTTGGGTGGATGGTGACATGCCAAAAGAAGTCGAGCCAAAAATATTATTTCTCATTATTTATATTAAAATAGGAGACTGTTGAAAATATAATCAACAGGGTTTTCATTACATTTATATTTTACATTTATTTTATGTCACAAACAATGCAGGTAGCTGTAGTTGAACCTGAACTGTCATCACAGCATATTTGATGCAAGCCATTGTGTCAATTTATTGTAACTCTGTTCCTATTAGATGTCAAAATGTTTCCATATTTCAACATCCTCTGCCTCAAACAAGTCCAGAAATCAGTCGTGCGCTTCATGCTCCATGTAGGTGGATGTAGCCTACACACCAAGGTTTCATTCAGCACATACCGGCCTCGCTGGCAGAAACGCTATTTTCTCCCTGATCCTCTTGCATGCGTCTCTATACATATCACACACTTGCAGGTACACAGATGGGCACCCACACACACAAATACACACCATGCTCTTATCACACAAAGGCAGCTAATTTGAAGTGGAGTGTGTATGTTGTGTTTTAAAGGAGATTTCACATTGATGTTTGGCCTTGATGAGAGCACCGGGCTGCTGTGTTCGGCTGTTTCCTCAGCCAGAGCATTGTTCTCTTAAACAGCTGTCGTTTTGGCTGATTCAGAACAGATGGCATGTACATGTGGGTTTGCTCGGCTGCATGTATGTGCGGGCGGGTGGATGTGTCTCCAAGACAGAGCGGGGGGAGAGACAGAGAGAGACAGAGAGAGAGAGAGAGAGAGAGATGGGGAAGCTCTGTGAAAGGGGGGTAGTGTAGGTATGTGCATTTGATATCCGTAAATGTTAAAACATGCAGCTGAAATGGATCATCAAGGTTTTAAAATAGGTGTGCTTCGATAAAATAAAAGACAAACAACAGTATGTCATGGATTGTGGATAGGAGTCATATGACCCTGCAGTTATTGAATTGCATGTAACAGCGTCTAATATAAGATAACATGTTTGAAGTGTTTCAAATGGATCCTTTTTTGTTTCGCTGAATGCTGCAGCAGACTGCATGTTCAACAGAGAAGCTCCTGAAATTGCCTGAAGGCAAAGAGTTGTTAGGCTACAGCAGTTACAGTACTGGTGTGTGTGTGTGTGTGTAGGTGTGCCGGTTTGTGTGTGTGAGATGTGTGATGGGCTCTGGGATATCTGTGTCTCTGTGCATATGTTTGTCCCACGGCGATGTTGTATCATCGCCGATGGCAACCAGTGGCCTGACAATGACAGAGACTCCTCTCTTCGTTGCTGCTGATGCAGTACTAGCACATACACAAATACACACAGCGCTCAGTTAGTAGACGGTAGAGTCGGCAACAGCTGAAGTGTGTTGTATGATATCGCTGGCAGGTTATGTAGGTATTACTTGTGAAAGGCCAAATTTTCAAAAAACTGTAGGCGCGATTTGCAGTTTGTTTTCACCATAGTTACTTTGAGCATATTTATGTTTCTCTTCCTGTTGTTAATAAGGAAGTCTACCGTGCAATGTCATATTTGTTTTCATTTATTTAACCTCTGTGCGTCTATGAAAGCGGTAGATTGTGATTGACTGTGTGCTTCTGTGCCACACCCATCCCGCTGACCGGCTTACTCTGTGTTTACATACCAGCTTAGATGAGTGATGGCCTGTTACAGAAAGGAATGCTAGGCACAAGGCCACTGACGTTCACACACACGCTCATCTTCTTTGCCAGCGTAGTTGCTAAAACAAGAGGTTTGTGTACGCAGTGTGTCTATGACTGCTTCAATTGTTATTCAGAAATCCAGCTCTAATCACAAAGTGTGAGCGTGTGCAGCATTTCCTCATCTGATGTTGTTTTATCCTTTTGATAGACTTATTAACAAAAGAAAACATTCATAGATGTACAAAAAGGCGAGACTGTGATTTGTCTTGATACATATTTTCTCTGTATGATTTCCATTGTATTATACTTAAACTAGAGGGATTTGAATATAAATTGAAAGCCTCAAGCCCACTCCCCGAAGCTAAACTGTAAATAATAACTCTAAACTTTTTCTAATCTTTGGTAATTGAAGCAAATGGGTTTTGCGGGGAGAGATTTGTTGCAGGCAAACGTACATACATTCATTTTTATTTACGAGGAGGCGAGGGCTGAGCAGTGTAATGAGTGAAAATGCATGCTTAATTTAAATGGCGAGTGTGTCTGTTAGGGAATGCATTAGAGTCTGCAGAAGAAGCGTAAGACATATTAATTGACAGACAGGAACCGCTGTCTCCGAGGTTGATACAAGTAATTTATTACTTCAGAAACGAATGCCACCGCCAGAATGTGCTTCATTAATTTCAAATTTAGTTTTAATTTCAAGCTGTTGCCCCTTGAGAAGAATAAGGTGGCAACTTCTGTTTGAAGAGACATTTTTCCCCTCTCCCTCCCTCCATCTTTCTCTTTCCATCCTCCATCTCTCTCTCTCTCTCTCTCTCTCTCTGGCTGTCTCTGATTTTCTGCAGTACAGAACAAAGACCTGGGGGTGGAGAGAGAATGGGAGGGGGGTGGCGACTTGATTCCAATTTGAAAACAATGTCAACATAAAAAGGGGAAGTTAGACCAGAATTACTGCAACAGTTTATGATAGGAAATACTTTGTCTGTGAATGTCATTGGATGGTTGCTCTTTTTCCTGTGTAGAATGTGTGAATGCCACTATCATTTCTATCAGTTCCCTGCTTGGTAAAGAAACAGGAAGAGTTAAGAATGTCTATCATTGGATATGCTGTTCATGTGGGTCTAACAGATCTCTCTGTTTTTCTTGTCTCTGCCCATGCAGCATATGTTCCTGAAGATGAGAAGGAAGCAGCCCTGCTGGATGAGGACCTGGATGGAGAGGACTCAGCTCAGGAAGGGGAGGAGCCTGCTACCAAGTTCCTATGTCAGGACAAAGACTTCCTTCTCAAGGACAGGCCAGGATCCACTGGCTTCCATGACTCCCCTAATGCTGCTGACTTTTCTGGTCAGGAACTGGACAGTGAGTCCCACCTGAGCGAATCCAGTGACAGAATGTCTGATTTTGAGAGCTCCTCAATTAAGAATGAGGATGATGTCCTCCTCTCTAAAGACCCCTCAAATGCCCTGTCCCTGTCTTCTTCCTCTGCTATGATGGCTGTTGCCAGTGCGACAGCCCCAGTAGGTGGAGATGAGGCCATATTAGCCACAACGGGGTCTGTGGCTGACAGTCTGGAGAAGATGAAGGCCATTTACACCTCTTTCCTGACCAACTCCTATTGGTCCACACTGAATCTGAACCTGAGCCAGCCCCCTGCGGAAAAACCCCCTCGCAGTCACAGCAGCAGCAGTAGTAGCAGCAGTAGCAGTAGCTGTGGAAGTGGAGGCTATGACTGGCACCAGACAGCAATGGCTAAAACCCTCCAGCAGGCCTCACAGAACCACCACCAACACAGACTGGGTCTGGTTCAACATCCCACAGTGGCTGTATCCGCAGCATCTACAGAACCCAACCTCTTTAGTACCGTCCAGCTGTACCGGCAGAGCTCCAAACTGTATGGCTCTATATTCACTGGTGCCAGCAAATTCCGCTGTAAGGACTGCAGTGCGGCCTATGACACACTGGTGGAACTCACGGTGCACATGAACGAGACGGGCCACTACCGCGATGATAACCACGAGACAGATGGTGAGGGTGCCAAGCGGTGGTCAAAACCCAGAAAGCGTTCCTTGCTAGAGATGGAAGGGAAGGAAGATGCGCAGAAAGTTCTCAAGTGCATGTACTGTGGGCACTCCTTTGAATCCCTTCAGGATCTAAGCGTCCATATGATCAAGACGAAACACTACCAGAAAGTGCCTCTGAAAGAGCCTGTTACACCAGTGGCAGCTAAGATTATCTCCTCGGCTCGAAAGAGAGCCCCTATAGATCTAGACATCCCTAGCTCGCCTGACTCTAATGGAGGCACCACACCTAAGCCCTCCTCCCTCAACGACTCTAATGACATACTCCAGAAAGTCACCAACCCTTACATCACACCTAACAACCGCTATGGACACCAGAACGGTGCCAGCTATGCCTGGCAGTTTGAATCCAGAAAGTCACAAATCCTCAAATGCATGGAGTGTGGCAGCTCTCATGACACACTGCAAGAGCTAACTGCTCACATGATGGTGACAGGACACTTTATTAAAGTCACCAACTCTGCTATTAAGAAAGGCAAACCCATTATAGAGTCACCCACCCCAGTCCCCATATCCAATTCAACAACTGAAGAAAAGGTCCAGTCTGTTCCCTTGGCTGCCACAACCTTCTCCCCTCCACCTGCTCCAGTGCCTCCTCCAGCCAGCGTCTCCCCCACTGCCATGGTTGTGGAGATAAAAAAAGAGGAGAAGGAGGAGGAATGCACGAAAGAGCCCATCATCAACAACGGTAACAATTTCAACAAGGAGAAGAAAGCAGGAGTTGAGGAGGAGGCAGAGGAAAAGTTTGATATTTCTTCGAAATACTCTTACCTGACTGAAGAAGATCTGGAGGAAAGTCCAAAAGGGGGTCTTGACATCCTGAAGTCCTTGGAGAACACAGTGACCTCAGCCATCAACAAAGCCCAGAATGGAGCTCCAAGCTGGGGTGGATATCCCAGTATCCATGCTGCCTACCAGCTCCCTAACATAATGAAGCTCTCCTTAGGCAACTCCGGGAAGAGCTCTCCCCTTAAATACATGTTCCCTGGAGGGGAGATCCTCTCCCCCACTGGTAAGAGCCAGCCTATAATCTCCCCTTCCAGCCGCCAGAACTCCCCGCTGCCCAAAAACAACTTCCATGCAATGGAGGAACTGGTCAAGAAAGTGACAGAGAAAGTGGCCAAGGTAGAGGAGAAAATGAGAGAGCCCAGTGGGGTTGTTCGGGGATCTCCTCTGAGACGTACCACGCCCTCACCCTGCAACAGCGATGCAGGGGACTCAGCACGAGGAGAGTCCCCCAAAGAAAACAGAACAGGAGGCTGTAAAACTCCTGAGAATGCAAGTGGAGTGGAAAAAGTAGCAGGTGATGGAAGTGGAGCCAATCACAGAGATTCAAATGGAGATATTTCCACAAAGGAGTCTGTGGAGAATGGAGTTGAATCGACGGCTGTGACTTCCCCCCTGTCTGCCTCCCTGTGTGGCAGTACGGCAATCATCACAGACCATCCACCTCCAGAACAACCATTTGTCAACCCTCTCAGCGCACTGCAGTCAGTAATGAACGTCCACCTGGGGAAGGCAGCAAAGCCTGCCCTGCCCTCCCTTGACCCCATGAGCATGCTGTTCAAAATGAGTAACAGCCTGGCAGAGAAAGCAGCCGTGGCTGCTTCCACCCCACCAGCACAGACCAAAAAGCCCAGTAATGACCACTTAGACCGCTACTTCTACCAGCAACATCTAAACAATGACCAACCCATAGATCTCACCAAAGGCAAAAATGCTGACAAAAACAGCAGTGGCGGCTCTTTGGGTTCAGCAGCTCTCTCTTCTACCCTCTCAACCCCGTCCTCAATTTCTCCCTCCTCCACTGTCACTATGACCAAAGCCTCAGCTGCAGTAGCATCCTTCATGGCCACCTCTCCTTTGAGAGAAAACGCACTGTCAGACATCTCTGACATGTTGAGGAACCTGACAGAGAGCCAGACTGTCTCCAAATCCTCCACACCTACCAGCCTGTCTGAGCGCTCCGACATTGAAGGTGTCACGCAGGAGGAGACAGAAGATATTTCACCAGCCCAGAAACGTAAAGGGCGCCAGTCCAACTGGAACCCTCAACACCTCCTCATCCTACAAGCCCAGTTTGCTTCCAGTCTGAGACAAACAAGTGACGGAAAGTACATGATGTCGGACCTGAGCCCACAGGAAAGAATGCACATCTCCCGTTTCACTGGTCTCTCAATGACTACAATATCCCACTGGTTGGCTAATGTCAAGTACCAGCTGAGGAGAACCGGTGGCACCAAGTTCTTGAAAAACTTGGATTCAGGTCACCCTGTGTTCTTCTGCAGCGACTGCGCCTCTCAGATCCGCTCACCATCCACCTATGTCAGCCACTTGGAATCCCACTTGGGCTTCCGTCTGCGAGATCTGGCCAAGCTTTCTGGGGAGCAGCTGCTCAGCCAGATATCACAGCAACATCACCAACGCCACACCAAAGGACTATCTGAAAAACTTCTCTCTAATCTCCACCCTTCCAGCCACCCTTTACCCTCCTCTCTACCCACATCCCTACCGTCTTCCTTGCCCATCTCTCTGCCCTCTTCTTTAACCTCCTCTCTGCCCTCAACTGACTCCCCATCACCCTCCCCCGACAACGATGACGACAGTGGGGCCATGTACCAGTGCAAGCTCTGCAACCGGACTTTTGCGAGCAAGCACGCGGTCAAGCTTCACCTGAGCAAGACTCATGGGAAGTCCCCCGAGGACCATCTCATGTATGTGTGTGAGCTGGAGAAACAGTAGCACTGACTGTGGACAGTGCTGCATTCTTTTGTAATGGCTCACTCTCTCTTGCCCTGTCTCTCTTTAGCATTTCACAGACATTTCTTTCGAAGAAAAGAAAGGATTATTAATGTGATGGAACTGCACAAAGATGATATACAACTACTGCTTTGAGTTTTGGCACATTTTTTTTTTAAATTTTGTGTTGTATAGCAGTTGTATTTTTTGTTTGTTTCTGTGTGAGATAGACTCACTCTGGCCCAAGACAGGACAGGAATAGTGACTTTTTTCAAAATGTGCAGATCGGGGCTGTTGTCATGGAGAAGATATAGTATATGAAGGTTTAAAAAAAAAAAAAAAAAAAAGAGATTCTAAAATGAAGTGGTGTGTATTTTGAAACTTGTGTAAATGGAATTAAGGTCCTTTATATTTTGGCATCACTGGGGTGTGATAAGCTGCATGCATAAATGAAACAGTTTAGTTAAACATTTTATAACTAAATCTGGTGCACTTTCCATGATTTTTTTGTTCTTTTTTTTTCACTCTCCCGCTCGCTCTATCTTCTTTTTTTTTCTTTTTCTTTTTTGTGCTGGAGTCAGCATTTAAAATTTAACCCTCTGAGTACGTTGAAGCACTTCTATACCTAAAATCCAAACACTATTGACTCAAGATTTGAGACTGGGAATTACTGAAGCTATTGTGAGAATTAGATGGACAATGTGTTTCCCAAACATACAGTATGTTGAGTCTAATCCTAGACATGAAAGCATTTTTTTAAAAAAGGAGATTCTCTATTCACTGCAAGATTTTAATCTTGGGCTTTATATTTGTCTGAGAGATGCTCGCAGGACACAAGCATTGTAGCTATGTGGTGAGAAAGACAAAAAAGAAATCTGAAGTCTTTTACTTTGGTCGATCAGGGACCTATATTAATTCAGGTCTGTGTAAAATATGTACATAAAAACATATTAACTAATTCCTGTCTAAATTATGCATCATTTCTATATTTTTTAATTTAAAAGGATTATGACTATCTGCTGGTGCACAGTATATGAAGACATGAATAAAATTGTTTTGCACAATAGTTTTATAAATGTGTTATTTAATCAAAGGATACGAAAAAGATAGGTAGCAAAAGGATGACAACAGGTGAATCTTTTTATTCCCAACTCGTGCTCAAAGGGTTAAAGACTCTTTTTACCAGACACTACTCTACATGTGCCGCTGTATGAACACTAAAAAGATATTAAAGGTTGTACAAAAAAAGATGTTACTTTATGAAGATATTTCACATGTAAACTGTTATTTATAAGCACTCTTGGTTGTTTCATATTGTTGAATGCCTTTTCGATTGGTCCTATTTTATTTTCTTTTTTTCTTTTTTTTTTTTTTTTTTTTTTTTTTTTGTTCTGTCTAATTACTCTGCCATGATTCCACACTGCAGCTTTATCTTTTTGGGATATGAAAGGTAACCATGGTTACACTAACCTCTTGAGTGACAAGTTCTGCTACATTTTTGGCAGTTAATTTGCTGAAGTAACTGACAGCTGCCAGTGTAGAGAAATAAAAAAAAAAATCCTTATGTGTAAAATATCGGCATGTAAACAGCACAGATACTGTAATGCATTCTGTGCCGTTAGTCTTTTTCATTTCGTTCTCTCGTTTTCTGTTGTTGTTGTTCTTGACAATGAACCCCCATTATATGACTTCATATAACCTTGTTTTCTACTGCAGCATTAAAAAAAAGGAAACAGTTTTTTGCAATAATGTGTGTGTGTGCATCTTGTGTCATGGCTATCAATTATGTGTGTGCTGTGCAGTCCCTAATGAGCACATTAGACTGGGAGTGTGTCAGCGTCTGTCTGTGACGAGCTGCAGACTAGTTTACAGTGAGTGGCAGTAGCGGGGCCGTGTGGGAGACAAACACACACACATACACACACACACACACACACACATATGCAAACAGACACCTCATTGTTGGGCTTTCCCTGTAGCCTCTTCTGCTCTCCTCGTGGCTTAGACTATGGCATATATAAGACAAAAGAAACACCCTCAGAAACAGTTAACAATCATTGTAAGGGGGCAGTGAAACAATCAGACAACCATAGAGCATCTGAGCTCCACTCACCTTCCTTCTATTTCCACAGGATATGAAAACATAAAGACACACACACACACACACACACACACAAGTTTCCCTTCCGTCCATATCTCCAGCTCTATAATTACCTCCAACGTCCATTTTGTGACTGCTCTCCGCAAGGTAAGAAACCTGGCAGGCATATTTGTTTAGGCTTCATGGGAGATGACAACAATGCTGACAAGATGAGCACGTCCTTTCAAGTGTTTATTTATTCATAATTTTCCCTGTCCAGAGCTGTGATTAAATAGGAATTGTATCACTATCAATTCGATGATATGTGCTGCACAACAGTATGATATAGATAAAGCGAAGAGTTGAAGCTTTACAGGAGGAAGAGATCTATGAGAGCTGCTTTCTGTCCGAAGATCTACGTGAGAATCGGTATATGCTCAGTACAGATAAGGGAATGGGAATACAGAGGTAGGTTTTAGCTGGAGAAAGAAATGTTGAACCGCCAGCACATACAGTATATCATCAAATCTGTTCATAAAAACACACAAGTGCATTACATAAACATTACACAGTGAGACAGTGCAGTGTGTTCCTGAAATACATCTTTTTTTTCTTCATTCTGCGACTTAATACACCATGCTGAAAAAGACAACAACACACGCATGGGCAAGTACACACACCTGCACACAACACAAACACACAGTAACTCTGAATTGTACAGACCAGTACAGCAAATGATCTTCTTTTCTTCACACAGACGCACAAAAGGCCAGTACACACACACATGCACACACACACACCTCTCAACAGCCAGGTATAAGGACTTCATCCGCAGTGACAAGGTGCCACTTTGTGTGAAAATGTCAGCCTTCAACAGTGCAGCCTGAAGTCTGGCACCGTATTTAAGGCTCTCATTAGCCTCAAAGAAAATATGCGTGAAATTGAAGTGTAAGAAAGCCATTTTCTCTCTCCCTGCCTTCACATCCGGCGAGCAAAGGCGAGGGCTTATTAAGGTTCAAAACTAGCATGCGGGAGACAATGGGTACCACCACTGGGAAGTGTACACACTACACACACACACACACACACACACACACAGAGGGAAACATTTGCACATTCACACATTTACTATGTATCTCAATGTAGTCATTATATGCACTAAATCCCATTCATTACAGTCAGTGAAGTAAAATAATGAGTAAGTGCTGACCTCCATACACTGATCATCCTGAGACAAACATCAACATATTTTCCTTTAAAGCACTCTATAACTTCAGTTCACCTCAGTTTAACACAACACCATTATATGTCCGTAGATCACGATGATTTACATTCAAACTCCTACAAAAAGGGAAAAGGTTGTTCAAATTAATATAATACTCTTGAAGAATTCAGTCTTGGTTGATATGACAGCATTTGTGGTTACTGGTGATGATGAAAGTGAACTTAATAATGCAGGCACAAGATTTACATTCGGGATAACACATGCATCCACTGGGGGCAGTTAACGCACCTTGATACTCAGCAACGCGGAGCAAATTTGTCTTTTTACAGTGCAAACAAACAGTGGGCTAGGAGGTTCCGTCATGTCACATTACATTAATAAACCTTAAGAGGACAGTCATCACTGTTGTTCAACTCTACAATTACATTATGTGAATACACTACACAGCTTTTGCTTTGTAAATTTTATAAAAATGGGGTTTTATGCGATGGGAATCATAATTATTATAACTTTAACTTGACTGTAGGTGGGTACACATCATCCACAGTTACAAACTTGTGTCTCATGCATCAAGACAAAAACAGACAGCCACACTAGCTTAAAATGCCAAACATTTTCTAAACATATGTCATGTTGCAAAACATTTCAGTCACGTTAGTGCCATGACCCTTGGGTGGCATTATGAGTCTGTCAGTCATCCGCTTTTGGATGGATTACCATGAAATTTGGTACAGATATTCATATCCCCCTCAGGATGAATTGTATTCTTTTTAATGATCTCTTAAAGGTCCAGTGTTTAGTGTCATCCAGCAGCGGGGTTACAGATGGTTACCAACTGAATACCCGTCATGTCACCCTTCACTTTCAAGTGGGTAAGAGAGAGCCACTGTTTGGTGACCTGATGAAGATGTTTGGTTTGTCTGTTCTTGGCTACTGTAGAAACATGATGATGCAACATGGCATATAAAGGGATTTTTCTACATTAACAAAAACACAACAATTCTTATTTGCAGGTGATTATACACCAATGAAAACATGGTTATGAATATTATATACACTTTCTGCCATATTCTGCCAATGGATTTTGGTAAATCTGACACACTGGACCTTTAACTTTTCCCCTAACCCCTTCATCAGGTCACCAAATAGCAAATACCTGTGAAACTATCATGTGCTTATCACACTAAATTAAAATAGTTGACACTGTTAACTCCTGTCATCATGGGCATGGTGCACAGTTTAGCATACTGAGCATGCTAGCATCTAGCTAACTAAATGTTATCATTTAGCTCAATGAACTGCTATGCCCAACTGCAGTCATACAGAACTGTAGTTTCACTATTTTTAGACATCAAATGAAAATAAAACTAATAAATATTTTCATGGATAATAAAGATAATCATTAGTTGCAGCCCAACCTCTGTCCTAGGGTATAATGTGTGCACATGTGGCCATCCTAACTGTCTGAAAAATGCATAACAATTAAATGTGATTGCTCCATTCTGTGAAGTATGTAAAATGTTCAGTGGGAAGTAGACTTTCAGAGATGTAAAGGGACCGCACTGCCTGAAGCCAGCCATACCGGTGAACATTAACATCTTAATAGTGGTTTTGGAGATGGTGCTATGTGCCAACATACCACACCCTCATTGTAGCCCACACAATGCAACCGTCAGAATCCCCCAGGAACATAGAGAGAGCCTCCACAACAGTAAGCTGCTCACATGCATTTGGGGAAGGTGTGCTGCAGATCCAGATAGCTTTATCTAAAGCAGGGGGCTGGTGGGAGGGTGGGAATACAAGCTCGATGGATCTACTCCACACAATGGAATCACACGGCATAACACAAATAAAGCAAGGGTACAAGCAAGCACACTCCTTACACAAAGACACACAGAGAGCACCCTGTCCATCTCACTTCCTCTCCATTTCTTTTTCTGTTCCCATTTCTTCTCTTTCCTGTTCTTTCTTTCACTTGCACACAGTCACAGAGACACATTGGGACCTATAGGCAGACTAGGCCTGTGCCCTACACGTCCTGTTATTTGTTGTTCCTGAACATCAAATAGTTCTGTTGGTTATATTTTACTGCTATAGCTTAAAAGACAAGCAGTGGATCATTTTCAGAGCAGGCCTCATCTCTCTCTGCCATGAATTGATCTGACTCATGCCAGGAAGAATTTATCACAGCAGATTTTTCCACATGCTCAACTTTGTTGATGATGACAAAACTTTCTTGAAAAGAAAAAAAAAAACAACAACTTATTATTAAAATTTATTCAGGATATGTTGATGGAACAGAAACAGAAGCATGGTTGTAGGGATGACAATGTTGTTGTGTTGGACTGCCTGTCCTCAGGACTTTGTTGATCCCCTGACTTTTCCTCTTACACCATCTACATTTTCAGGACTTTGGTTTAGGACCAAATAACAGCAGTTCCAATCAGCTTCATATTTAGTGCTTATTAGCAAATGCCCACATAGCATGCACAAACAAAGCCTCTGAAACATTTAAGAAAGAAAAAAAAGGAGTTTAATATCTTTAAAATTTCTCTGGAACATAAAATATATATGACTACACAAGCAGCAATCAAAGTTAAAGTTCAGAATTAAACGCACATAACAGTTGTTATTAAAAAAAAACTCAGCTAATCTGTTTCATCAGGACTGTGTGGATGAAGTCCTGCCCATTTCAAACAAGTGAGAAGAGAGCAGACTAATGCAAAATAAACCTTTGCTGTGAAATATCCAAGCTTTGACAGAATTTTTATTTCACAGGATTTCATGGGATATTTTAGTCCATAGGATTCCATCACCAGTAAGGCTGACTGAGAAAGCAGGTTTTCAGGCCTTATGACTATTTTTTGTACAGTTTTTACTGTATGTATTCTGTATGCATATTACATATAGATCACAATAGCTACACATACACATGCAGTCAGTGAGGGGCAGGACTCTGGCTCTTTGCCAACAACATGTCGGTCAAACAACACATTATTCTGAGAGGGAGACACTTTATTAGCAAAAAATCCACACAGTGCTATGGGAATACTTGTGGTATTTTCTAACAAGGAAGGATTTACACATTGAATGTGATCAGGGAGATAGAGTGAAGGTAAGAAGGAAACACAAACCTCACATGAAGCCATCACTGCAGTCACAATCCTAATGCTTTGCCACAACACATCTGCACTGAAAACTTACTATTTTGACAGCCCCACTTACTTTATTGAGCCTTTATTCTGTATAGCAGTAGAGAAAATGCAAAGCTTCAACTACCCTGTTTACTCTGTTGATATTGATTGACTGGAGTTTCAACTCAAAGAGGGCTTCCTAACAAATGTCTGCCAAGATCTGCCAAGAGGCTGTAAAAGCGTAGTCTGCCTTGCTTCAGCGTCGTCACATTCAACCACTACTACTGTCTGACATGAAATGGTTTACATTGATTTTTAATTCTATACTGCGTATTTTTGCTTTGTTATTTGCACGATTGTGTGAAGGATCTAGTGGCATCTTGGGGTGTAGTTGCGAATTGCAACCCCCTTCACTCGCCCGCCCATTTCAAGCATGAAGAAAACACTATTGTATTTGCGTAATGTGCAAAAAATGCCAGGCGCCCATGTTTGGTTTGTCCATTTTGGGCCACTAATGAAACATGGTGGTGCAACATGGTGGAAGAGGACCTACAGTGTCTAGATATAAAAGGCTTATTATAAGGTAGCAAAAAGTGAGCCCCCTAAATCTTACACACTGGACCTCTAAATGCATTATTCCCCTAAAATATTACATGTATCACTGTGGATTTGTAATGGACTCTATCGACCTCATGCTGCCCACTCTACAATCAAACAAAGCCAGACAAGAACACTGAAACAAATTCTCAGGCTGCGTCACTGAGACTTTTCTTGGGATACACTGACAGCACACACTAATTATATGGCGATATGGGCAATGATGCTGTGTTTAATCATATCCAAAATTCCATAAATACAAGCTGTCAATTGGGGAAAGAGTTTATGTCGGGCTAGTGATAATTACAAGTCTGACATATGGAAATACTCTGTGGTCACTGTTTTCTCCCACTTGGCATCTTGAAATGCAGAAGTTTGTCAATACAGCCTGCAAACACTGCAGCCATTCCACCATTTTTGGCAGTTCATAAGGAAAATTAAAGCCTGAATTATATTTACAGCTAATATGCTTGTATTTGCCTAAAGTCGATTTAAAAGTAGAATAACAACCTGCTGTTAAAATTGAACTCATTCGGCTGTGAAACATCAAAAAAAAAAAAAAACGTTCTGTGAGACCAAAGGATCACTCTCTGATTCTCTGTCTTCAAGTCTCTTAGTTGTTAATTCACCGGAACAACTCTTCTTGGTAACATTACCGGGGCCTTGATTCACTAATGTCTTGCTTTGGGAGAGAGTTATTCATTTGTACAACCACTGATGTCTCAGATCATGGGAATGGCATATGTAAATTCTGTCTGAGGAGGTTCTTTGGCTAGATTCCTTAAGAAGACTATGGGAAATGTGCCCAGAGACTTGGAAGCTGCACATCAAAGTCACACATCAGAAGCAGCTGGAAGGTAGAAACATGACATGCCTCCTTGCTTTCTTCAATTCAATATTTAAAGAATTCTTACAAGGGTTAACTTTAAGGTTTCATAGTGCTGCTCTGAATCTCCTTTTTGGTGTACAGAAGAGGAAGAACAAACACTTTTATGTTTAAATAGGCTGAGGTTAACTTATTATATTTATCCACACACATAGTCTATAATACAGTTGCCCTACGAAAAATATACTCTATTGTATTAATGTATTTTTAAAATTACAAAATCACCCATAAATTATTATTAGTAGTTATTAGTTAGGGTGGAATATATTTTGATGAAGGCATTTAAAAGTATCCTTGTCATTTCATGAGGTATGTAGTTAAAAACTATCCAAATATCCACAGTGAGTTAATATGCATACTGTATGTCGTCATCTGTCTGCACTGGCCAATCATGTTCATGAAAACCTTTAGGCTTATAAATGTAGATGTAATTACTTAGAAATATGGGTAAAGGAAGAGAAAATGCATGTGAAGATGACAGGTTGTGTTTTTATTTACAGTAAGGGGTTATGTGCTGGACTATTTGTTGGCCCGGAGAACTCTTGATATCACTGAGAGGTTGCCAGGCAATGAGCAAAGTCTTTGGGAACGTCTTCCGGTGAAGAAATAGTCAAACACATAAGCCCGCGTAAAACCCCTAACATTTAAAAAAATGTTTCTAGCTTCAATAACCAACATAACATAATTAGTGAGGTGTGAATTGTGGTACCTTTGGACAACCAGGAAGATGAGGCTTTCAGGCCCACGGTGCAGGCGAACGCTGATGAGGAGTGATTGCCACAACCGGAGCTTGGCAAGTGGGCAGTGTAACCAGGCTTAGCAGCCAATGACAGGGGTGAAAAGAACAAAGAGGATGTTGACGGAAGAAGCTAAGAAGGAAAAAAAGAGAGTGACCAAGCAAGAAGCTGCTGTCAAGAGAAAATCTCAGACTGACTTTTAGTCGTTGGCGAGAGTTTCGTGAAATAAAAGTCTTGCTGTTGGACTAGTAAGTAATATTAGCTTAATGCTATGTGTTGTGGTGTTGCACTTGCAAATGCAAAGTTGTTGACTCGCTAGTTTTTGATCATCATAAGTAATGTAATCATAACAAATACACGTGTACAACTGTCCATGTTCAACACAGTGGTACTGCACTCGTGCTAAATTGCTAAATGTTGCTTTAAAGCTTGGTCATACCAGCAATCAAAACAGTAAAATTTCAAATTCAAATCAGATTCAATTGACTTTCTGTGATCAGTATGCTGTGAGTTTTAGCATTCAGTATTTTTTTTCAGTTCAGCTTTAGTAAACTTTGATATACATTTGTACTGTTAACTAGTTGCAAACTGTCTTCACAAAATGGCAAATCTATCATAACCTGTGACGCACCATCCAATTTGACGTAACTCTGCTCTGCCTGAGCATAAACTGCTGCACAAAAGAGATGCAGCACGCTTTCCAATCAATGTGAGACAGCATTCAGCACAAATACATCTCTTGGATGAACTGTACTAATGGTAACTGGTTAGTGTAGGTAGCTTGCCTAGCAAATAGTCACAGTGCCACTAGCACTGCCACAAGCTACTGTGCAAACACAGGTATCTCACAGTGGCACTTTCCTAGACTTTAAAAAAAGATAGGATATACACGTGTATTCAGTTGAGTTAGGTATATCTAATAATCTGGTAACTCAGTGTAAATATGTTAAATGTAAACTGAATATAAACTGAACAAAATGTAATCATGAATCATTCCAACTTTGTCTTTGTGGTTAAGATGCCAAAAAGACCAGCATTCTTGTGATCTACATCAATTAAATTTCCTCCAAGTTCTGGCAAGTTATCCACAAAACTTAGAAACTTTGCCTCCATCTCGGGTGCCAAGTTATTATTCTTGAGATGCTCTTGCACTGCACTTACCTTAGATCTCGTTTTTTTTCTTTATTCTTCCGTGACAGCTATCACTTCTCATGCTAACTATCATGTTTCAAAGTATGCTGTGACATGAATTGAAATGCATACCTCACTGCCCTAACGAAGAGCCAGTCAATCATTTTGTATGCTGTTACCTGCAACGCCATAGAGCTTCTCTGGACCCCTACGTTTCCAAAGTATCTTAAAATAACGCATGTGATGAATGTGCAATTTCCCTAATTTACGGCTTACTGCCGTACTCAGGGCTTTGGGCTGGATGGAAATCTTAAATGGGGCTTGAACAGCACTCCTCACAACAAGAAATCAATATGCCATGCAGCCTAGAGAGGCGACCCGCTATCTGCTGTGGCCGAGGCGACGCTCGTGGGGTAATTTCCTCTAAACGCTACAAACACAGCTCAGCCACTTCACCGACACAAATAGAATCCCAGTCACACGCTCTGACACACATACACTCAAGAAGATGTATGCTCAATGTGTACATCAGTGTGTGTGTGCTTGTGTGCATGGTTGAGATACTATATATCACAATACTGTGTATACAGCACTATATACTGTATATACAGTTCATATATATATATGTGTGTGTGTGTGTGTGTGTGTGTGTGTGTGTGTGTGTGTGTGTGCTTCCTGGCATTGTGAGTATAGTATAAATATTATTTGCTTGTGGGTATGATTTAGTGTTTAGTATGAGTATGTGTGATTATGATCTACCCAGTTTCTGCCGCTTATCCAGAGTTGGGTTGAGGTGGCAGCAGACTACTAGAAAATCCAGGAGTCCCTCTCCCCAGCAACATTATATGAGATGTATAATCTCTCCATCATGTTCTGGGTCTACCCTGGGGGCTCCTACAAAACCTCCACATGAAGGCACCCAGTAGAGATTCTGATCTGATGCCCAAAGCATCTCAGCTGTTTCCTTTTGACAAGAAGGAGCAGTGGCCATACTCCAGAAGTTGCTCCATCCAGATGTCTGAGCTCCTTTACCCTATTGCTAGGGGTGAGCCCAGCCATCACAAACAGAATCTGTGACAACCCTCACACTGAGAAGGTTTTTTTGACTTAACATAGAGGCCCAGCTTTCACTTTGGTTATAAAAGGACTGAATTGCTCATAGATACAGCCCCAGTGCCATATATTTCTGCTGTACCACCCGCAGGGCTTCCTTGTGGATATGGCTTTCAGCCTTGTGTAGACTGGATGGGCAAACTTAAATGACCCCCGCAGTAACCCTGCAAGGGTAAAGAGCTGGACCACTTGTCAGCAACCAGGACAGAATCTGCATTGCTCGTGCGTTGGATATGAGGTCCCAAAATCAGTTGGAGCAAACCCTCTAGGGGGCCTCAGCCCGATGTTACCATTTCATCCTCAGACTACCCTAAGATGTTTACCAGGTCTGTTTGGCAGCCTCACTTCCGCCTGATCCAACTCTCCATCAGTTGACTGGTTGGCTCCTCTCTTCGCCTGAATGTCCAAGACACATGACTACAGATCTGATAATATGACCACAAAGTCATCATCGATCTTTGGCCTAAGGTGGTCTGGTGCCAGGTACATTTATGAGTCATCCTACGCAGATGTCCAATAACAGAGCACCATTCAGGTTTCGATCAGGCAGGTCATTCCTCTCACCCACAAAGATGTTTCTCCATTGCTTCTCATGTGGGCGTTGAAGTCCTGCAACAGAACTATACAGTCCCTAGGTGGTATCCTTTCCAGGACCCCACCCAGAAACACCCAGAGAAGAAATCTCCAAATGTTTATTTGCTCAAAGACAATCTTGTCTATATATCATGTTCTCTGAAGAGGACCCCAATACAGCAGCAATGAACTGGGGGCTTGTTAGTATCCCAACACCCATTAAATCACTCACCCCATCCAGCCCTTCTCCAGGATTTTGGTTTCAAATGCAGTGATATGTGTAGAGGTAAGCCCAATATCGCTGCTCCATCATCTGCACTACTTCTGGTTTCTACCTTGCAAGAGAATTTACATTACACATGACTTTACATATGCAATTCCAGAAATCACCACACCTATGTCCCAGCCTTTGTCTGGCAATGGACCTGAATCCATTGCCTAGAGGGCAGCAGCTCCATGCAGTGCTTTCGGGCTGACTCCCAAGGGTTAAGGCCCACCAAACACTCACAGCTGCTGGTTTAAAACAAAAACTGAAAAGATGCTTTACTTAAAAGTACACAAATGTTTCTGAATGAAAGAATCATGACATTTAGGAAAATAAAGATAAAGAAATCTTAACATACGATTTAGACTTTTAGAAAATTCTGAACAAACACTATGTTATAAAATGTCTCTTGCTTGCTGAGATGTGTAAAAGATTACTCAACAAACTGTAGGCGATTCAAAATTCTCTAGTGTTTTATCTGGCGTAATCAAGACTAGAGCTGTCCAGAGTGAAGGAGAATATCCATTACCAAATATAATCTGTTCTCCTCTGTGGAGATGCTATCTGTCATAGGTCTTACAGGAACAATACAGCACTTTTGTTCTTGGTTTGCTATGGTAGTCAGATAAGATGAGATGCTCCCTGCAGGTTCACATATATGAAGTGTGTCTGTGATGAAGCTTGCAGCTACATAAATATATAGTTCTGTTGTTCTTTGGCAAAGCGGTTCAAAACATAATGTATGTATGTGTGGAAGGTGGCAGGAGGAAGATTGTCAATGACAAAAAATATTTGAAATTATTTGTACAGTGCCACCCTGATAAACGTGTAAGTGACAAACAAACAAACAAACAAAAAAAAAAAAAAAAAACTAATCTTGACTTAATTTAGAAACGCTCAACTCATATTGGGCAACAATCTGTAGGATTTTGTACTTTTTGTGATTTGGATTTAGTTTTAGTGCAATTTAGTTATATTGGCGGCTGTAGATTACACATGCATTTCTTATGGTTACATTATTTATGATCAAAAGCTACAGTCAGCAACTTTGTTAATGCAAAGGACCAGTGTGTAGGATTTAGTAGCATCTTGTTTGGTTTGTTTGTTCTGGGCTACTGTAGAAACAGAGCAGACTCTGTGGAAAAGCATCATTGCTGTATATAAAAGTCTCATTCTAAGGTAGCAACAGTACACTGATTCCTATGTTTACCCGATTACGTACTAATGAAAACATAGTTATGCATATTACACCTATTTATGCCATAGTCTGCAAACAGAGCCCCCTAAATCTGACACATTGAACAAACTGTGTTGTTTGACACTACAGTTTTCTATTACAGTGTTTCCATCATGTGGCAAAAATGTGGATGGATGGATAGTTGGATGGATATAAATAGAAGAGATAGAAATCATATTTGCTTGCTGTATGAAGTTATTATTTAATTATATTTAAACAGAGGAAAAGGTCAAATTCACATGAAGTTGTACAGCGCTGTGTGCAGGGCACAATTCAGCTGTATACAGCATTTTGTGGAGAATATTGCTGAGCATAACTCATTCCACCATCTCTAAGGCCTGAGCTATTTTTGGAGTCTGGATGGCATTATTATTATTGTACTTACTGTGTAATTACCATCAACTGTCAGTGATGTCATCCCCATGTTTGTTAGGAGACCTTCTGAAGCTTGGATTTATAGGTTAAAGGCTTGCCACTTTCTATGCTGCCAATCACTTAAGCCATAAAAACTACATTTAGTCAAGCAATAAGGGATCCTGAGTGGAGCTCAGGTGGGACAAACACTGTTAATAAACAACACACTGCAGGGTCTGCATTTGTGTGGGTGTGTTACAATAAAGCATAAATCAGGAAGTCCAGTTTGAAGACAAAGACACAGTGAAGTGGATGAAAGTCATAATGGCAGCAAAAGTTTCTCTTTTCTGTCTTGTGAGATCAGTCAGTTTAGCCCAATGTTACAAGCTGAAATATAATCTATGTGTGGCTGTTGGGTTGCAGCAAGTCAAACCAGGATACAATCTTTTGTCCTACATTTTTAAGAGGTTTAAAGTGGGTAAAATCAGCTTGAGATCTTGTGGCACTGCAGTGGTACTGTATCTTAACAGACCTCATCTGCATGGAACTGAACCCCAGTGATGGTCACTTGGGAATAGCTAGCATTGTTACTGAGATAGCTATCGAGACCCGAGCTCTAGCAGATGACTAGGTGACATTTATTATCAGTTGAGTTACACCTCAGTGGATCAGCTAATTCAAAAACATAAAGGGCAGCGAGGGACCTTTGGTCATAAGCATTATGTGGCACGCTCAGCTAGCTTCAGCTGACAAGCTTACCTAGCCTGCTAACTGTATTGCCCCGGAGTTAACAAATGAAGTAATTTAATCTGTTGTATTTGCATTACATCACCACAGAAGCAAATATAGAGTACATATATTTATGCTGTATCTATATCTAATCAACCAGTGTGATGATGGTGATTAAAGTCACTTTCTTCATGGAACTGTAGGCAAGACTTCATTAAAAGCAGTAGTAGTAGCGTGCTATTAGGTTTGTACCTTCTTAGTCCAGATCCTTTCGACAGTCTTTAATTAATACACAAGCAGAAAAAACAGGGCCGTTATGTTGTTCCACCCACTGAGGTTGACATTATCTCTGTGTCCAAAGCAAATGTTTAGATCTCAAACTCTATCCATCGTTCTGAAGATGCCTTTCAGCCTCTGATGACAAAGTATCTAATAGGGTCGAAGGTGAAACAAGCTGACCCTGGTGATAAGAGAAAGTGCTTAGTGTCATTATAAGTGACTCAATAAGATCACGTCAGTGGTCAAATCTGCCCCCAGTGTTATACGTATGGGCTCATGCATGGACGTGCACATAAATGTGTGTGTGTCTGTGTGTGTTTGGATGGCTGCCCTTAAGGACCTCGACCTCCCCATGCACAGCCTTCGGCACTGATAGTGCAGCTGCATTATGAGGTCAAATGTGTGACCCCATTCAAAAGGATGAGCAGTGTTTTCGTTTAATAGACAACAACAGGGCCCTGCTTCATGCTTAGAGTGCGCCTTGTGCGATATCAGCAGATTAGTGCAAATTAGATTTGCTCTAATCTCGAAATTTAATTTGTCAGTTTCGAAGTTTGTCATTAAAGGAAATTCACGTGTTAAGATCGAAACAAATGCACGTCCTCAATGTAGTTAATGCAGTTCATTTGAAGGTGGTGAGAGAAGATTTCACTGGCTATTGATTGGTTTGGTGATCACTCTATTAGTAGGTAGCCATGAGGTGGAAAAACATAAAAAAAACACACTAGTCTGATCGTGTTTGTTGTGATCAGCAAATTATCTGAGGGTTAGTCATTAGAAGGTAGTTGCTACGGAAAAATGGACTGTGTGGGAGTTGCAGCCCCTGCAAACTTATTTTCAGTATTTGACTATTACATCCTGCTATAGCCTCGTGCATATTAGGTCTATATAAAGATATCATGACAAAGAAATCGAGCAAGAAAGTTAAATCAGCACTCCAACACTGAAGAAGGCAGGAATTCAAAAAACTGTGAAAGTAATGCTAAGGCTAATGAGGACAAGGACTGTTCTTTTTCACTCCATAATAAGGGAGGAAAACGAAGAACTAGTTGTGATGAAACTGCAACCAAGATCTTACACAGGACATGTTTTTACTGTGAGAACACTGATAAGGCACATGAAGATCTACATGAAGTTTATTGGGTGTGTATACAACTTTTTCAAGCTATGCAATGATTATCTCTCATGCAGAAATGAATCATAAGGTTTCCAAACTTAAGATAACTAGAACTCATGTTGTCTGACTCTTGAGATCCCTTTGGTGTGATGTTACACCATACTCTCTGATTTATAGATAACTTTTGTTCATGTTTTGACATGCTGGTGTGACTAAATGTCTTCTCAGATGATCGGAAGATAGACCACAAGATCCACAAGCAGATTGGTGCAGTGTTGGCAGTAATGCATGCATTACACTGGACTGTTGCAGTGATGAGGGAGCTATGTTGCAACTCTACTTTGCTATGTTGCAGC
Organism: Sciaenops ocellatus; assembly: GCA_033000465.1. NCBI lineage: Eukaryota > Metazoa > Chordata > Actinopteri > Sciaenidae > Sciaenops > Sciaenops ocellatus. The sequence goes on along the minus strand of CP136888.1, from coordinate 4,374,884 downwards.
CGTGAACTAGAGAATGACCGGAGAGTTTCAAGTAACCATGATGAGTTGATACCTGAAACAAGGAGATAGTACAAGCTCTGCTGAAAGGAAGCTGTTTGGACATCAGAGCAGGACCACCTGGCTTTCCTGTGGAGGTACTCAGGAGGAGACCCAAACAGGCCCAGAAAACACATGAAGGGAACACACATCCAATCATCTTACATTAAATTTATGTGTCTTTTGTAATAGCCAAAGCAGAAATATTATCAACTCTTTGGTGTCTTAGCATTAACACATGCACGCGAAACAAAATCCTCTAAATTGCCAGTTGTTACCTGCAGCCACTTTCCCAAACTCACCTCTCATGTGCTCATCATGATCAGCTGAAGTCAGGAGAAAGGAGCGTTAGGGCGCTCCCTATTCTGTTTGCCTGATATCCAGGAGATCACACCCCTCTCACTGCTCTGCTTCAAGCTCATTATTGCGGTTAAATTATTTCCTCCCACAAGAACGTTAATTAACACACACGTCCAGACCACGTCTGGCACAAATTGATTACAACATCAGAGCCAGCGAGTGTGTGTGTGTGTGTGTGTGTGTGTGTGTGTGTGGCTGGCCTATGCAGGAACAAAAGGCGACTGGCCCTCGGTGGGGCCTGCAGGCCTCTAATGGCAGCAGAAACATATTACATATGCCACACAATGTATAGCCTACTACACCCAGTGTGTGTGTGTGTGCATGTAAAATAGAATGCATGTCTTTTCTGCACATGCTAATGAGAGAGGGGAGGTAACGCATGTGTGTAGCTTTAACAAAAGGGACTGTGGTAATCAAGAGGTATCAGACACAAACACAAAAAGACAAGCACCCACGTGGCAGCACAAACACGCACATACACACACACGCACACTTCAAAACCAAGGACATGAATTTTGTCATTACAACGGAGCAGGATGGGTAATTTCAGGCTTGGCCTCAATCACCAGTGTTAAGCATAATTTCAGTCCTGAAGGGGTTAATTAGGGGCTGTGAGGAGAGGACTGAATTAATTGGCTTGTGCCTGAAAAGACAGAGAAAATAATAGAGGGGGAGAGAGAATGGTTGTGACGTTTTCATACATCAGAATCAGTTGACAGTGTTGACTTGTCACGGCTATAAATATGTGGAATAATTAGAAGAAGTGTTTGATGGAAAGTAAATGACTTACAGATGTTAAAGGATGAGGCTCGCAATACTCAATATTATTTCTTATACTTAACAAATCCATGCAAAGACCAAAAAAACAACACTGCATTGATCCGACTAACATTGTCTGAGTGTCCAAAGCCTGATATATCTGATTCCTCTGAGCTCCACTGTTGTCCAGAACACATCAGTGAGACACACTGTTGTGCTGGGTGACATGTTCTGTCATTACCATGAACACAAACACACACTGTAGTTTATTTTAAGTCAATCCAACATACACACACAGAACCTCTGAATTGCACAGCACTTCTCCAATTTTGACAAACAGGTCTGGTGATGCTCTTACTTACGGTTATTTCCATGATTGGAAAAAGAGGTTTGTTGGCGGGAAGAATGGGAACATCGGGAACAACTACGTAATTATACACACATCACATGTAGGTGCAGGAGTATTGGAAAGCATTAAGATGTGCACATTGATCACTGCTACTCCTCTTCGGCAGTGAGTGTGGAAGCCAGACACACATCCACACAGGTTGCTGTAAGTTTAGAAGTAGCAACTCTTAAATTGGCATGTCTTCAATCAACATGGAAAGTTAACTGCCTAACAAATAAAAATGACGCTGGTAGGACAGATGATCACTCACTTGGTAAGGACAAACTAACAACCCAATCTGAAGAAGGCAGATGTGAACATAATGTCAGACTCAGTCTGATTGTGGATGAACCAGCACACCATGTGTTCTGTGTGACGATGTTTAGCTTGAAGCAGTTCAGGTGGTGACTGATTGATGCGTGTATATATAGTCTATATAAAGTATGTGCTCGCTGCTGAGACCACTCGGTACTACAAACCTGTACGCTCGACTCGACTCGACCTGACTCAACTCAGCACTTCCTGTACACGCTGAACTGCAGCCTGCTCGGGAGCTTCGGGGCTCGGCAGATTCGTTAATGCAGCTACCAGAGTCAGACAGTAGATTCAGTAGATTAGGCTGTTATTGTTAGCCTGTTAGTCTGGGGATAGTACTCCTGGCTGCCTGCAGACTTTTAGCAAGACTAATTGCTGCAGTTTGGTTGATAGTTAGACAACATTTTTTATGCCTGTTAGTGCTGCATTTTGATTTAAGTACTACAATCACCTCGAGGTCATCTCTTATTTCTGCAACTGTCATGATATAACATACATACCAGATGGCAGATTTTTATTTATTTGCTGTAAAAAAAAAATAAAGCAGTGCCCAGCTTTGCCCCTTTTTTTTGACTGAAACTATATATTTGTAACATTTTTTTTTAATAATCAGTAAGAAGTTCTGTGCTCGGGGCTAAGTTTGTTGAGAAACATAGCTCAATGCAAATACAGAAAGACAATGTGGGATTAAATGGGAGGTTCAGGTGGAATGAGGTGAGCTGGACAGGTGAGTATCTGAGACGCACAAGGAAGCTCTTTGCATCTGCATTTTTTTATCTCTTCTTTTATTTTAGTGGAGGTGCGTTGATGGGCGCTATGCCTGAGTGCCCATGAAACAGAGCTGGCAAAAAGCTGATGGGAAAAAAAAAAAAAGAGTCCTCCATCCCCTCACTCTGTCTCTCCGTCTCTCTCCCCCTTCCTCTCTGCAGTACTGAAAGGCTCATCAGGACTTGTCATCGCTCTAATGAATATCATTTAAATTGCTTTGTGTATGGGAGTGAGTTTGGATGTCGATTTAATTTGCGCATGTGTTTGAGCTCTTGTGCTTGGCGGGGCGGACGGACGGAGAGCAGCAGCCCTAATGAAACGCCGGCCTCGGTGACAGGCTGACGAGGCCCGACCCGATCAGACGGCTTTGAAAAGAAATTCTGACAGGGCGGCGGAGGTAGGGAACGCAACACACACATTCACACACAAGCACGCACACAGAATGGAAGCTACAAAGATGCAGAAATACACAGAAGCGCACATATTTACACCCACGCACGTGGAGATTAAGACACAAGATACACACTTGTGCAGGAATATTAATATGTACCTATTTGCATGCAAACTCAACTAAACACATGTACAGAGATAAATATCAGCAGACATCAAATCTGCATTTCAGGAAATAAACTGACTTCAAGCCAGGTTTGTGTTATCACACCATCCCAGTGTTCTGTGCTATAGCGACGCTAGCTGAGCACCTGTCCTAATTTGCAGATCCTATCCCCTTTTAGTGCAGCCCTGCTAATGATGGCACCTCAGTGTCCCTGAGCTGGGGGAATATGTAAAATAACACCCGCCTCACTCTGCTCAAGATGAGCCTTACCAGGCTATAAGCATGGCCTTATCAAAATGAAATTACAATATATGCTGATACCGTATTTCAGCAAGCCCAACCCTCCCACAACCCCCCACTCCAAATCCTCGCATGTGCACTCCCATCGCCGCACACCCGGTGAAATATTACAACCTTTCCCAAAGCAAAAGATATAAATCCGCATTGAGGAATTGCAAAAACAGCACAAAGCATTCCCAGGCCAGCCTCTATCTAGTGAGGCGCTTATGATTTAGCATTGCAGGTGTATCAAGAGCTCACTCTCCAACCCTCCCCCCTCCTCTCTCTCTCTCTCTCTCTCTCTCTCTGCCTGTGGCGTGGCCGCGGCGCCACCCGCTCAGCCGCAGCGCCCTGTTTCATTACTATCACCCAGAGGTTTTTTAATTGAGTCAGATCCAATTATGAGCCAGCAATTAGCTATTAATGTAATCAATTACTCCTCCACGCTTGTCACATCAGAATGTGATGCAGATGTGGAATGTGTGTACGGTGCATTCAGCACATTACCAGGTTTATCACAGTCATGGTGTGGAAAGGGAAAAGGGCCAAGGTAAAAAAAAAAGGAAAAAAAAAATAAATTAATTATGAGATATAAGAAGACAGAGCTGATATGAGTGTAACCTGTCTGAAGAAATGCTCTGCACATGATCTCAACTGATTCATCAAATCAAAGAAACGTGAGGCTGATTTTACTTTGATACAAAAAGAGCAGCAGACATTGTTGGCATGTGCATACCAGTATGCATGAGAAACTAGATTACATGCACTGTTTGTTAGTGTGAAATCCACATATACATACATTTAGTCAGTAATCAGATTTCTGCCTCACTGCTGACTTTAATTTGGAACGATGGCTCAGTTATTTGGAGGTTTTCCTTAGAACACAAATGCAACCAAATTTGACAAAAGTCAACTGTTCAGCTTTGAAAATGTATTTAGACTTCTAGGGCCTACTTATTATCAGTTTCAGCATTAGTCAGACCTTTAATGCAATTATTTTGAATACAAGGATGCTTTGTTAAAGGTTCAGTGTGTAGGATTTTATTGGTGTCTAAAGTGGTAAAGTTGTAAATTACAATAAACTGAATACTGCTCGCCTTCAAAGTGTGAAGGAGAATAACACCTGAAAAGCATGAAAGGCACAATGTGGAGCCAGTGTTAGGTTTGTCCATTTTAGGCTGTAGAAACATGGCAGTTGAACATGGCGGAATCTGTAGATCTCGTTTTTGACTTGATTATACACTATAAATAAATTACCCTTAAGTGTAAACACTGGACCTTTAAATCACTGTATGTAATGATCTTTCCTTTCATCCAGTCATTCTGCTGTCACAGAAATGCTGTTTTTCACATGCAGACGTGAAAAACACAAAATGCATATCCATGGCCGTAACCACATATTTAGACACCGTTATGAGAGATGCTTATTTATGCTCATACCATTTGATATATTATATTATATATTACATTTTGCAAATAGTTTTTTAATAGTTAGTAAATAATTTACTACTTTTCTTGTATAGATCAGTCATAAGCCATCAATAATTAAATTTGCTGTTCTAGGTTGTGTAAAAATCCCCCTGGCTGGCTGTCAGTTGCAATTTGTAACTCCTTCAAAGAAGGCCAATAAAAAGTGCCATTTGAATGTGGCACCAATTTTTTTAAACTCTTTAAATTGATATATCGGCTTCAAACATCTAGTATCAGTAGGGCTTTACAAGAACTGTAAATTTGTTTTAGCAGCTATAGTAACGTTCATAACGTCCATGTTCAAAGTAAATCAGAACAGTCTGACAAGTTGTGCGTTCAAGTTATATGTTTGAATGCTGCAGCCAAATGTTAATTTGAACAAACTAGAGAGAACACGTTAGCGTCTTTGTATTGACCTCCATTGGATTTTAAGATTTGACTCATTGCTTTGAGAGCATAGTCTGGTTCTTGCACACATTTATGAGTTTTTGTGTACCTCAAACTGAACCTCAGACTGCTCACAGTCCCTCGATCCAGACTTAAAACTAAAGGTGACTGTGCACGTGCTGTATTGTGATTGTATCGTGCTGCACACTTTGAGCTGGTTTACATATCGTGCAGTGTTTTGTGAGTCACATCGGCGGCAACAGACTCAACCTTTCTAAATGACACATATCTTACTCCGGAGGCGCAACGTGTTGAATGAAAAAGCATATTTGGGCTGTTACAAATGCTCATAAGCCCTGGAAAATATTGAAAAATCCCAGAGAGCGAGAGACAAAGAAAGAAAGAGAGAGAGAGGTCCCTGACAGTCCAGGCAACCAGGCAAGTTAAACAGACACACATAATAGGATATTAAACTTTAACTACCCCATATTCATTCCAATCATCCAGGAGAGAAATGGCCAAAACTTCAGGCTCCAAATTTCATTTGTGTCTCATTGGAAAGGTTGAATTTATGAGGCCTTTTTGTTAACAGAGAGGTATGTGCCGGATTAAAAAGTTCTCCAGGCCTTTTTGCTCCAGTCTCTCTCTCTCTTAGTGACATATGTCTTCATTTGTGAAGGCTCAGCTCGTGCCAGGGTGGAACTTTCATTGGCAAGAGCCCGTTTCCCCCAGGAGAACTGTTAAGCAGTGCACAGGAAATAAAAAGGAATGCCAAGTTACTTCCTAATGTCGTGAGTGATTTCATTACCTCAGACACTGGACTAATTTAGGGCAAGCAAAGGAATGGGATTTCAACATGCAAAACAGCAGACACTTACCCACCAGCAAACTGCATAACTCTGAATTCACACAAAACTGCATTCATAAATGAAAACAAATGGGGATATGAAACTGCATAGAGGTACAATGGAAAATACAATGAACTGCCTCACGTCCTGAAGGCAACTTCTCTTAAAGCCTGCTAAAAGGGTGATGAGTTAAAAACCACGCGATTAAGCACAACTATAGAGTGACAGAGGCGGAGAAATGAGATCTCACTGCAGGGCGGACGTGAGGCCGAGATGATCCTGTGATGAGCGTGGCACTTGTCAGGACGGCGAGGTCGTCGCCAGCCAAGATCTCTCTCCTCTTAACTAACCTGCATCTTGACAAGGCAATCAAGTCCCTCCCCAAGTGTAATTAAATGATAAGTTCATATTTGAGGGACAATTGTGAGGCGGCCGGTCGGAGAGCGCTGTCACGGTGAGCTGCTGGCGTGACGAATACCCTTATTAGCAGCCACACTGCACCCTGTCAAGAAAAGGGCTGACCGGGAGTGTGTGTGTGTGTGTGTGTGTGTGAGTGAGTGGGGGGGGGGTAGTGAACGAGGTAGTGTTGCGCGTTCAAACACACGTCCTCTATCACACAAGTACACGTTGTTGCACTATGGGCAGAATAGACACGTGCACAAACGCACACACACACACACACCCTCTCGCCACAGCCGCCGGTGATCGTTTAAGATATGCCTACAAAGGGCAGATGGAGGTAAAGGGGACATGCACTCCAGCGTGTCAGCACAACATGCATCTCCCTGTAAATCAATGAGAGATGATGTGAGCTCTGCGTCCCAGCTGTTTGATATGCAAAGGGCTTTTCTATGCAAATCTGTCTCGACAGCTTTAGACACAGAGCAGGAGAGTGGCACCAAGGCCCAGGTGTACTGAGGGAAGGAGCATGAAAAAAAATGAATAACTGACAAACAGCCGATTTGGACAAGCGGTTTGTTTAGGCACCTGTGAGGTTTGCCCCCCGCCCCCCTTTTCACCCTAATGCTGGGATCATCTCATAACACCAAAAAGAAAGGTGCACGGCAAACTCAGTGTACCTACAGTTATTATGAAAAGGTGAGCAAACATCACACTATTCACAAAATGTCTTCATCAATAGGAGCTCCCCAGATAGCGTTTTGTGTTCTATTTTCTCTGTTGGTGTCTGTGTGTAAGATATATTCCCTCCCTTTCCTTTCATGGGGTGGATCTTGAAGTGTGTGCTTGCTTTAATCCTGTGTGTGCGGCGCGGTGTAGTGCAGGCCTGCTCTCGGCATGACTCCCATTGTGGCGTTCGCTCATTGTGTCTGTGGAATAAAAGCTGCCTCTGTTGTCTAGCCAGCTTCCTGCTTCAAACACCGCATAGCTGCTCTTTGGAGATCTCCCTCCTCCCATCCTCTCCCCTTTTTCTCCATCTTTCTCTTTCTCTCTCTGTGTCATTCACCCTCTCATCTCAATTGTTTACCTCTGTCCTCTCAGTCTGTCTCGCTCCCCCCTTACTTGTTTCTACAACTGCCCCTCCTTTCTTTCCGTCTTAAGAAAATAAACCTGCTCTTTTGAGCTCAAGCTGTACAGTGAGAGGGAAGAGGGAGGAGGATGGGAGGGTTTTTTAAACAAGAGAGGAGTGGGTAAGGAGGTGAGGGGATGAAATGACACCGCACAGCATGACACAGCAGCCAAAGAAAACCAAAGACCAAAGAGGGGGGAAATGAACTGACACATGCGGCACAGAACCATGACTCACTTTTCATGATTGCTTTTCAATGCCTGAGTCATTTTTGAGCTGCCACACGAGCTAATATACAAGCGCTAATGTTCAGCTGGGGAATAGCTGAGACAAAACCAAATGAGAGCATGTAACTCACACCGATACAAACTTGGAAAGAGTTGCAAACTCTTGAAATTCTCCACAGGTGATACTTTTTTAGTTTCTGCCCATGACTACTTGCAGCAAACCAAGTGGCACAGCAGTAAAGAAACACGCTCCACTTCAGATTTCAGGTTAATAAATCATAGAGGAGAGGCTTGTTAAATTGAACTTTATATAACTTCTGTGTAAAGGTCAGCGCTCTCTTTTTCGGAGGTAATTTAAAGATTAGAGGAGTCAGTGTTTCCATCACACTCACACACACGCACACATACCCACACATTCTGGTGGGCATTTATGCACGCACACGTATGGACACGCACATGTGCCATTCACATAAAGCAGCAGGCCTAAGGTGAGAAGGGGCCCGAGGTGAGACTTTTTAATCATTTCTTCACCCGTGCAAACTAATCTGAGTGCCATTTGCACATACCTGAGCACAGTCCAGCTCTAATTCCCGTCGCAGCTAATGATAGAATTTCCATTCCTTTCTTTGAATTGAGGCCTTGTTTGACAGATTAGAATGTCATTAGCTGCCCATGCTGAGAAAGTCCAGATGTTGTCACTGATTGGTGTGAGGGCCTGCTGAAAATTTAAGTAGTATCAGTAGCTAACTTGATGGAAAATCCGACTTCCTTAATAGTATCTGATTTTGATGTTGCGCCCAATAGGACCCCCAAAATGGCAAAAGGCTGCCCTCGCCATCACTCTTGATTATTCTATCCAACCATGCCTTTTACCAGACACAGTGTGCTGATTGAAAGCCTGCCTCACAGTACGCCATTGGACAGCAGACATTGGACACACTGCAGTTGGAAACGTACCATACATTCAATCTGACGTTGTACTTGTGATTCTGAACACAGCCAAAATTTCTGCTCACTTCTGATTGTATGAACTCAACAAAATTCACAGTTACGTTTCAAATAAATTCAAAGAGAAAGGAAAGCCAACAAAAGGTCATGTGATACTGTATGGCTCCAAAAGACATTCTGACATACAAATCACTTACAAAGGTGAATCTTCTAAGTTTCAACCAGTATGTTCATGTCATTCAGACCAAAAAATTCTCAGTTACACGAAAGCATTAATGCAGACACAATATGAGCATGGAAGTAGGAAATGATAAAGCCCTGATCCAGGATTGTCGCACTGCACTGCTGAACTGCCACCATGGCCCTGGATGGCTATCAGATGAAATGTAGACATGTTAGTCACTCAGGCACTCAGCATTACAAGAACAATGTTGAAAATACAAAGACACTGGTGGAAAGTCACCATGTGGGTTCACAGGGGGCAGACTGGGGCTGGGTAATGTTCTAGAAGGCCCAGTCAAAAGATCGCTGAAACTTAGCACTCATTTAATGAAGCGGTTCAGAAGCCAAGTCAGACAGATTTAAAGTATTTCAGTCAGAGACACTTTCGTCAAAGAATTGACCATTCATAGCAAATGGTTACACAGTTAGGTTTGACGGAAAATGCTCTGCTGTTTGAGGGAGCTTTCAATAAGTCAAAGCAGAGATGCAGATTCTGCTGAGAGAGCAAATCCCCCGTAATAAACAGATACATAAACTTAAATCTTAGTTATGTCAACAACATAAAATGGCACATGAGAAGGAGTTTGGGGCGGTGGAGGGAGCTGCGGGAGTAAACTGTGTTGGTATGAGCATGATCAGAGTAACAGTGATGTGTCATGAAGTGTCATGAATATGATTGTTACGAGCCACACAGCTGTGAATGAGTCAATCATTGTGAAGGATATTGCAAACAGCGCATTATAACCCCCAAAACAACAGAGCCATTGCGACCCACCGTCCCGAATCATCACAAAGTTTTTAAATAATACCAATGCAAATGAATATACAGAGGTTCATCAGCATAACATTACCTGCAAGCAGAAGCCATGAATAACAATAATTCGTGCTCATTGCAAATATGAATCTGAACTACAAAAGCAGAGCAGTGGTGTTATATAGTGAAAGAGCCAACAAAAATGCAACCATACCAGCATTGCCAAGAAAATACACTGTACATGGGATCCTACTAGCAATGAGCAACACAGATACTTAGCTTAGCATTAGCTATTAGCACTCCAGCATAAGGGCAAGTCAAGTCCCATGCGTTCTTGGTCAAATAGTCCTTCATAGCCTGGAGGTGTCCTGTTGAAAAACAAATGACAGTCCCACTAAGCAAAGTGCCCCCACGGCATCACGCCTCCTCCTCTATGCTTCACGTTGGGAACCATACATGCAGATGACATCCAATTACTTTCTCTCTCACACGTTTGGAACAAAAAATCTCAAATTCGACTCATCAGAACAAAGTAAATTTGGGGGGTTTGTTTTTCAGCATGTAGGATTATCTGATCAATCATGCTTGTTGCCACATTCTGTGTTTACAAAAATAAGAGAAGCCAATAAACCACAAACCAACTAAAAAGAGAGTTAAGTGAACTTTCAAAAGTACTGACTTTTAGTTTAGAAATGAGCAGTTACTCAAGTATTTCCTCTACACTGAGAGTACCTCTGGTTTTCTATCCTGCAGGCTAGTTGAGGTGAATTATTCTGGCATATCAGGTGTGAATGTGTCCCTGATGGCTGGATGGCTTCTAGATGACTAGAAAGAAAGCCATCGAGTGGGGAAAGAGAGTTTGAGCTCAGATGTCCACCAGAGTAATAGTTTAAAAAAGCAGCTCCCTCCTCCTCTCTCTTCATCTCCCAGAGAAGCCTGTCACATGCACTTTGCACTGATGGCTGACGGATCAGGCCAAGACACTCGTCTCAGGGCACTCCTCTATATATCGTTAATTTAATGCATGATGACGTGGCCAATTACAGCGGGCCTGCACGCTCAAAAAGCATGTCAAAACCTGTGTATCAATCTATTAGGTCCCGTCTCCTTGCACATTACAAGGCACCTTAAAGCCCATCCCTGGTGCTGGAGGAAAAGTGCTGACCTCATGGGAAACAGGCCTCTGATCCTCTCTCCGGCCTTTTAAAGTCTATAAAAAACATAACATGACTTAAACTGGCATGGAAGTGAGATCAGTGGTAGGAGTAAGAAATATATGGCTGTAAATATGCATAGATATGTATGCATATATTCAAGGAGCAGTGTTATTGTTAAGCAAGGCTTTTTACCTCTTAGTGTTTGAAGACCAGTAAGTTGGCATGGTCCATGGTAATGGGAAGGGGTTTGTTCGTGAACTACAATGATGGGCTGAGCTGCGTTGCCTCCCTGAGAACTTCTCCTTTGTCTCTATCTCTTTCCATCCCTCTCTCTTTCCTTGCCTTCCTCCCTCCCCGTGGGATTTTCTTGCTGACAGGAGGGGCTGTGAAGTTTGACTGGCTCAGCTCAGGCTTTGATGCTGTCACTTCCCATCCACTCAGAGAGTTCAAGGCCATCAAGCTCTTGCAAATGAGCAGACACCGGCACAGGGAGATGTACCGAGTGGTGAAGCCAGGGGCATCTTGTCCGTCCCCATACCCAACACTACACTTTCTCAGCTACAGGGTGATGGTGTGCTGCAATTAGTCATGCGCCTTCTACAAAGTATCAAGGATTCAGTAGAAATGTCTAAGTTTACAAAATGAAGTTCTTTGTAGAGTTCATTTCATACTGTCAAACAACACATTGGATTGGATTAAGTGTGCTCAGTATTCAGAGTTTAGGAATAATGATTGAAAGAGGGTGTGAAAGGTCTTCTAACATGTGTAATGTAGTTTATAGGACAAGTCTTTGTGTAAGAAACACAGACATGACTCTATTAACACCTTGTAAGCTAACAAAATTTACAGTACACTAATCAAACATTCATTTCAGCATGCAAGTCACTCAGATGGTAGGCCCTGTGACACAAACAATCTGAAAATAGTCTATTTATGTCCTTGAACTCGCACGCAGAACATTTTGGCAGTGCACCAGTTGTCTGAACACACCTTTAAACATTGGTTGAGGTTAGGGTTGTGTTCTAAATGTCGATGATTTAAATCATCAGTCAAGAAGCCCCTGAGTCACTTCACGTTTCATCAGTGGAATCAGTTTTGAGCTGCGACAATGCACACAGTAACACGCTACAATGGCATGGCAGGTTGTAAACTTTTCCAAAGAGAAAAACTCTCAGAATGATCTATAAAATGAATGAACTGTAAAAACTAACTGTGATGGAAACAAGCAGGGCAGCACGATGCAGGGCCGCACGATGCAGAGCAGCGTGACTTATTTCTGACTGCTGTCTGATGCTCTCAGCTCCATTGTTAAATGTTGGTGAAGTCAGCTAAACTGCTTTTGAACCAGATGCTGGTACAACATCCTCCACTGTTTAGTGTGATTGACTCTTCAGCTGACAGCACTTTAAACAGCCAGACAGGAAGGATGCTCCATGGTGAGCTAAGATTTTACAAGTGACCTATGACCAGGACATATACTTTTTTATTTGTCTATGTGTCTTACAGGTAAAACATAAGACTTGACATGTAGCCTGTTACAGGAGTGTAGTGGGCTGGCTGCTCAGCAGGTGAGCTGGACTGTAACTGGGTAAAGGCCGTGACCAATATGTTTCTCACAATTGGTGGTGAGGTGCATTGAAGAAAAACATCAGAAAAAAAACATCAACAATAATGTCAGGTAATACATTGACTCTTAAAATCCTGATTCAGGTAGAGCCCTAGTTGAGGTATGGTTATGGTTAGTCAACCTTTCACACCTACCTCATTTGATTCAGATTACTGTGTTCAGTTAGTCAAAATGAGTATGAGTTAGACATAACATGTAATTGACATTCTATGCAACAACTTTATAAATAGTGAGTTAGAAAAAACTCAAAACGCTTTTCCATTACCTTCTGAGAGGATGAGAGAAACGATACGAGATGACGGGAGAGTAATACCACAAGCCAATCAACTGCAAGTATCAGCAGATGCAATAATTGCAATGGAAAACTAAGACTAATCCGATCAAATATATATAAAGTAAGACTAAATATAAAGTAAGACTTTCAGGTGTAAAAAAAAGCCATAAGACACTTGTTTAATGTTGAGGAAAGATCATGGTAACTAGAAAGGCAAATATCAGGTGTGTGATGGATGAAAAAGTAAGCCAGTGCTGTACTACTCGAGATCGGTCTTTGTCTCAAGTGTCAAGACCACTTTTGAAAGCGTTGGTCTTGACTCAGAATCAGCTGAATTTTTACACGTCGGTGTGTATAAAGTTGCATTGCATTTGATGAATACTGTGGTGAAAACTATTACTCACATCTGATCAAAACCCTTTTTTTACCAGAATTCTGTTTTTTTCCAGCCACAAGTTGATGTGCAATATGTGGATGTCATCTACCACTTAGATGTTTGCTGGCTTAGCGTAGGAAGGATCTGGAGTGGTTTTACTCACTTGACTGTTTTTGGAAATAAAAAAAAGGTTGAAAGTTGCCTTGTTGAACTGAGCATCTATGAGCCACTTTGTGTTGGTCTGACTGGTGATTTCACCACACTGTGTCATACGTGTGTCCATAGATGAAATCACTTTTTGTAAAACCTTTTGAGAGGAGCCAGTGTTGCAAACTTCCTATTCCTTATCCCCAGTTTCCCAAATGCCAACATCTCAGCGAAAAGGAGGAAATATGTGACTGTGCACACATCACTGATCACAGAATATAACCAGCGCTTTCAAGATTCCGCTACCATTGAGACAGACATTAACCTGTTGTCAAACCCTTTCTCTGTTGAGAAGGAGTACAGGAGGACATGTAGTTGAAGTTTATTGAAATGCAATGCAATGATATTCTCTAATAAGTCACTGTCAGTAGCTCCAACTGTCAGTTCTGTAGGGGAAAAGTCAGAATTTCCCCAGATGAGGCACCATGCCAAAGGGATACCCAATTTATTTGACTCTGCATACATGAGCAAACATTTTTTTTTTCTTATTATAAAGAGCAAGATTATATCTTCAGTCCAAGGTCCAGCATCACTGTTCCCATTAGGAGTGATATGTACTTGTGAGTGAAATTTAATTGTGATATAATCATCTCATTGTAGAATTAAGTGTAATAGTAAGTGCTTAAAACTAACACATTAAGATAGTCTCTTCAAATTAGCTGCGGCCCAGGGCTAAATACTTTAAGTTCTCCATTTGGCTCCTGGCATGAAAAGTTTGGATCCCCCCCCCCCCCCCCCCCTTGTAAATAGTTTTTAGTTTACATTTCTGGCCAAGTTCTATCAGAAGAGTGAGAAAGTGGAACATTCTGAAACATGAACAGCACCCACCATCAAAATTCTCTTTAGCACAGCAGTGTTATGAGAATACACGCTGAATACACCTGCAGGGTTAAAATAAAGCATTAAAATGTGTTCATGTGGACTCGTGCTATAAACAAACTACTCTTAGAAGATAAGCATTCCCTGAATATGTATGACAATGTCAGCAGAGACTACACTCCACTCACTTACTTTCCCCAATATCCTCTACATAGGCTACAGGAAAAGACAGTTGTGTGTGTGTGTTTGAATATGTTTGTGTGCATGACTCTCATGCAGTTTTCAGAGGTGTTATGTAAAAGATCCAGTCGGGTTTTGGAAACTGTTCTCTACCTTGTTGTCTGCACTACACAACTGACAGATACGGTGATAAGAAGAGAAGGTGTGTGTTTGTGTATGCTGAGGGTAGCAGTGTGGTTGTGTGAACAACAAATCATGATATTTGCGTGCGTGTTTAAGAGCATAGACATGAGTGCTAAAACCATAAGTGCAACAAATGATGATTTCATGCGTGGTACTGGATGTGTGGGGCGGGTTTCTTTTTTTGAGAAATCAAGAATATTTAGTGTGTGTGCGTGTGTGTGTGTGTGTGTGTGTGTGTCCGTGTGTGTGAGCAGTGACGGGCACTGATCTCTGGAGTGACAGGGCTAATCTCCCCAGTTACTGTCCCGCTCTCCTCGTCCTGTCGTGCTCCGAGTGGCTCTCTGATCAGCTCGCATTAAAGCTAAACACTTTGACTGATTTGGAGGAAAATCAAAATCAATTTGTACCAGGGCCCTCTATTTGGAGCCGTCCCCCCCGGGCCCTGGAGCTTGTCACATCCCCTTGGTGTGGAATTGACGTTTTGACACGCAAAGTTAGATTAAAAAAGAGACTGAGAGAGAGAATAAGAGAGAGAGAGAGAGAGAGAATGAAGTTTTCCTCCCGCCCACTTCCATCATTTCCCAAACCAGCCATGAGATCAAGGTAGCCTGGGACGTGTCACCGCTGAACAGGTTCAATCATGAGATGTCAGTCAGCGCTGCCTGGCTCTGAGCTACCTGGTAGCTTTGTGACCTGTTATGTAAGTGTTAACGTATGGTTGTTTTCAAGTAGGTCCCATGATACCAAGAGGAAGACGGCGAAAGGACTCACAAACTGATGAACAAATTAAATTGGCGTTTGACGGACGGGGAGACCAAAAGACGGCTTGGGGACAAGCTGACTGACAGGCCTGATTGAAAGCGGGGCCACAGAGGAGTGACAGTCTGACAGACGGATGGAGTGTGACAAGCTAAAGCTGGTGTGTGACACCGAACACCATCAGACATAAGGCGACAATTGTGGCGTTTGACGGACAGAGGGTTGTCACAGCGAGTAAAAGTAGAGAAGGGTGATTGGCACAGGGAGTCTTATCTAAGAGGTTTAGAAGTTTTAACATTTGCATGTGTATGTGTGTGTGTGCGTCAGGAACAGCAGTGGAGCGGGGAGGAAGGAGGGCATATTGAATTAAAGTGACAAAAAGTGGAGGATGTAGGATGAGGGAGAAAGACAGAGGAAGCCAGGAGAAGAGAGATCAGGTCATATGGAGGTGAGTGGCCTTATCACACACACACACAGAGGATGTGGTCCATTTGCGGTGACATGCGTAGTGATATCTCAGCTGGCGTCGCTGAGGAGACGAGCTCTTTGTCGGCCTTGACAGTTTTGGGTGGGCTCAGTGCATCACACCAGCTCCTCCACCGTGAACTCTGCTGAACAAACGTCAATCTCCCGTTGTCTTATGGGGATTTGAAAGTTGAAGAAAACAGGGAGGGCAGATTTAGAAATAAAGGAATGAAGAGATGAAAAAAAAAAATGCCTGGAACTGATATAAACCTCTTTTTTTCAATTTCTCTGCATCTCAGAAAACACATGATTTAGTTTTGCATCATGATTTTCATCTGTTTTTTTTGTTTTTTGTTTTTTTTTTGCTGTGTAATCTCCAGCACTTGTAATGAATTGAGATACTGTGGTGACTTGTTTGTAAAACAAGCTGTTTTATGTGTTTGTGCATAAACACATGGATCAACTTCACTTGATTTTCAGGCATCATCGGCTCCTGATAACTGCAGGGTTTCAGACCACCCCCATTTAATTAGCCTGATTATATTGTTAGGGTTTTTCTTTTTTTTAATTTTTTTTATTACTTGCCGACATAACCGTAGCCGCTCTTTTAATTAGAATTAATTGCGCTCTAAGTTGAGGTCTTTCAATGAACATTAATATAAATTGTTAACTAATTAATCATCCTGTTGCTGACTCTTCCCCCGTTTGTTAAAGCTTATCCTGACCTCGCTGTGTCTCTGGTTCCTGCACAGGGAGTCAAATTTTCACCAGCAATTTCAAAAATTGACACAAAACCATGTGCCATTCAAAGTATCGTATCCTATTGATATTCATTAGGGTCGCTCCTCCTTGACCTCTCGGCTAATATGATATCATGGTCAGTGTGTAAGCGAGTGAATCAGGCGTGTCACGGTGCTGACATTACAGGCAAGTCGCGCCCGCTAATGGGCAGCGGCTCTGACGTCCAGTGATGTCACGTGGTTCGACCCCGCGAGGTTACAGTGCTGACAGGCCTATTAGCTGTGGTAGAGTTGTGGAGGGGGGGTGGGCATTGACAGAGATAGCCCCTGACAGAGGGAGATGTAGGAGAGAGTAGGGTCTGTTGACACAGATAGCCCCTGATAGGAACAGAATGGTAGGAGGGGAATATCTCTTAGAGAAGCACCAAACTGTAAGTATGTTTAGAAGACAACTGTCTGATGATTCTAAATGAATTTTCTTTTAAACTTTATCTTTATATTTATTGCCTAGTGAACTTACAAGATATGAATGCTAATTGATGGCACGTCAGTTTAAAAGTTGGTATATTAACTTGGTAGAAAAAGTTTAACCCTCTGATGCCCCTTTAAAATCCTAACATTAATACCCCTTCGCACATAAATGTGCATATAAAAACATCAAGCTATAAAAATCTTATAAATTATTATTATTATTATTATTATTATTATTATTATTATTATTATTATTATTATTTAAACCAGCATCAGTCCTAATCATACATATCAAATATTAATGATTTGTTTTAATTTTTAACCCTTAAATTGCCAAGTTTTTGTCATGATGCACCTCCATTTTATGGTCTAAAAAACACAAAAAATTATTTATTTTCAATATACTTCATGCAAACTGTATTATTTATGGTTTGATTATTGCATCTTGGTGTATGTGAAAGATTAGCAGCAATATTTATTTCTATGCATTATTTATTTATTTACTTTTTTTTGTAGTGTCATATTTCATAAAATCTTCACTAATCTACACTTAAAAGCCCCAGGCCTCAAATGAAGTGGAGAAATGAGAATTTACATGTTTTATACTTTGTATTTGAGCAGGATCAAAAATAGTGTTTTGAATGGGTTTCAATGTGCACATTTATGTGCAAAGGAGTAACAACAGGTCTATTTTAGTCCACGTTGTTTACAATAGGCTAAAAATAAAAAATACATTAAAACAATTGAGAACACTCAAAAATGCACAACCTTGCATAGATCATCAACAATATGCATGAAAAAATGATAAAATATGCTAGAAAGTAAAAGCCAAATACACAAAACTGTGCAAAGGGGCATCAAATGGTTCTTAACCTAGCCTACATGCCACCCTTGTCAAAAACAGTGGATCCAAGTTGACATCCAAAGGTGTTATGGCT
The DNA here is from genome assembly GCA_033000465.1 of Sciaenops ocellatus. Taxonomy (NCBI): domain Eukaryota; kingdom Metazoa; phylum Chordata; class Actinopteri; family Sciaenidae; genus Sciaenops; species Sciaenops ocellatus. The sequence goes on along the minus strand of CP136888.1, from coordinate 4,356,843 downwards.
ATAGTAGGATGGCTGTTATATTCATCATAACAGCACAGCCATGTTAGCAGAAATTGATTCATAGAGCTTTTTAAACTATTTGCATTATTCTGTGTAATTGTGATGGACAGTACTCATTGTGATTACAGGACCTTTACATGTTGTCTGTACCAAATATGTATGTATAGATAATAATAATATAATATAAAATAATAATATGTACAGAAATTGGGAAGAGGGCGTGTGAATAAGCTGCACTCTCAGACTGGAATGTATTACAGAAAGTTGTATAACTCCATGATCTGATTTCTTGAATGTTTTTAAATCCATTTTGAAAGACAAGGAGAGAGAATCGTAGGAGTTATTGCTTAAACTGACATTGTTGGATTCAAGGCATGTGTAGTAATACTGTCTGTTGTGCTTTGTTTTCTATCTGTTTTCATTTGCTTGTTCGTAGTTTGTGCTGCTGCCTGTCTTGGCCAGGACAAACTGCTGATTGGTTCTTTTAAGTGAGCATGGCCAAGCATTAAATTAGCTTAACACTGAGACATACAGCAAGTTCAGAAATGAGCATTAATAGGGTAATACTGAGAAGAGACAATATACCTAAGCGTCAGATCACTATTATGTAGGTAACTGTGTTTGCTGAAATGTCACATTAACACAGATGTTTAGACCCTCAACTCTTTGGAAGTCATCACAGCCTCGTCTTCTTGGACGTGATGCAACAAGCTTTGCACGCCTGGATTTAGGAATTTTTAGCCGTTTTCTCTGCAGATGTTCTTAAGGTCCATCAGCTTGGACAGGGATTGACAGTGGACAGCCATTTTTAGGCATCTCCAGAGATGTTTGATTGGGGTCAATTCCAGGCTCTGGCTGGTGCACTCAACGGCATTCACAGTCATTCCTGTGTCTTCTTTGCTATGTGCTTAGGGTCATTGTGTATGCTTTGAATTGTCCATTGAACCCAGTCTGATGTCCTGAGCAATCTGGGCCAGGTTTTCATTAAGAATATATCTGTACTTTGTTCTGTTCAGCTTACTCTCAACCCTGAGCAGTCTTTCAGTCCCTGCTACTCAAAATGATGCTGCCACCACCATGCTTCATCACTGGGATGGTATTGTACAGGTAGAGAGTGGTGCCTGGTTTCCTGAAGACATGACGCTTGGTATTGAGGCCAAACAGGGCTTAGTTTCATCAGACTAGAAAATCATGTTTCTCACAGTCTGGGAGTCCTTTAGGTGCTTTTCTGCAAACTCCTTGACTTCATGCATCTTTCAATGAGGAGAGGCTTTCGTCTGCCATAAAGGCCAGATCGCGATGAATTTACCACAGGTGGACTCATCAGTCGCATGAAGGTGTACAAACAACTCAAAGATAAAAGGCACCTGAGCTAACTTTCATAGCAAAGGGTCTGAATGCTTCTGTTAATTTGTCAATATTTCAGCTCCTTCTTTTTAATAAATTTGCAAAAATGTCTAAGATCCTGTTTTCACTTTGTCATTATGGAGCATTGAGTGTAGATTGATGAGGGGAGAAATCAATGTAAACGATTTTAGCATGGTGCTGCAATATAACAAAATGTGAAAAAAAGAAGAAAGGTGTCTGAATACTTTCTGAAAGCACTGTTTCTGTCCCTTGTTGAGTCTTGGGTGCAGATCTCTTCTTCATCAGATACTCATTTAAATATAATTCTATCAGGTGAAATAGCTCTGCTCAATCATTTAATTCGGGTTTTAGTTCTGCACAGTGACGCTCACAAAGTCTAGTTTAGTTAGGCCTGTTCACTGTTGTGAGAATTGTTTTGCTAAGTCAATAAAACTCCATTTGAGCATCAGTTTCCTGCCTTTATCTGCACTTGGGTCCTTATCTGACTACGGTAACAACTAATACTGTCATGATATGGACTTTGTGAGATGAAAACTATCACCAGACCTCCCCTCATAACAGAGGGGGTAGCTATGGGACAGTGACAGCTAGGGACAATGCACCTAATCTAGGATCAGTTCCCAGAAAAACGGGATATCTGATCCCACCCGGCCTGTGAATGATTAGGATCAGTCACGTTGCATCCACCAGAGAGACCTACACAAAAGACATACACCAATTTACTGAAGGCCTGGGTTGGATGTTTTTGGATGGGCTAGAGGATCTAAAGGATCAAAACTGCAGCCGTAAGATAGAGACTTAAGGATTTAAGGTGATTTAGGGAAGAGAGGGGTATGTTGAAACATAGAACTCTCAAGCAATAACATATGGACTATTCAGTCTCAGAGAGGAAAGAAGAAAGAAATGGAAAGAAGGCAGTGTTCCTTTTCAGATATGCCAAATGTCTAGGATAATGGTGTGACATACCCATAATGCACTTGGGGCTCCAGGCTAGGAGAGATGACACAATCTCAATCATGCTCTACCGTCACAAACACTGATGTTCCCCAGCTGGCCCAGAAAGACAGCAAGGTTAGAGAACGCACACACACACACACACACATACACACATATATATCCACACACAGGCACAGAGTTGATGGTTATAGCACACTCTCGGTTCCCTCCCTGTCTTATTCATTGGGATGTGTTGCACCGCAGGTAATGGTGATGATCGAAAACAACCAGGACCTAATAAGAGCAGCAGCAGCTAAATGACACACTTCATCTCGCTTGCTCATCGCAACATGTGGAGCTGCTCAAATGCATTATTGTCTCAGCTCTGGACTATGTTGAATAGTTCATAGGAAGCGGTTTGTTCCTTATGTCTTTTAAGGCTTATTTGTCAGTATCTCTGTTTGAAGCACTTGCAGGCAGACAGAGCGGATGATAAACCCGCCAAGATTCGAGTAACTGTTCGCTAAGCACCCCATCAGTATACACTGACAATGATGGCAGATTTACCATTTGATTTTTTTTTTTTTTCAACAATGGCTGCTTGATTTCATACAGAGAAAGACAAAAGCAGGTTTCATTTCTAGCCAGCGACCATTCAGTTTGTCAACTGTCAATGACAGATTTTAAAGCTACTGCTAGCTAGTGAGACAGCTGAAAATGGCATTTTGCTGCCATAATGTTTCAAGCACAATATCGCTGCATCTTGTGTTAAAAGAGTGAGCTTTTGGAAAGTCATTTCAGCAACAACGAAGTTGCTTTGTTAACTTTCTGTCCGCACTGGGTGTGAAAATGTAGCCTCTCATGTGTGCTGCTTGTGATTACTTTGCATCTACATTTTAGCAAATATCTGAAAAGAGACATAATGTACAGTGTGAAGAACTAAATAAGAAAATGAGAGACTTCTACAGCAGTCTGACAAACACGACTGCTATTCATATAGAAGTGCTAAACAGTTCTAATCAGAAATAGCTAAGCCAGTTGAACTAGTTTCAAGCTAATTACCATAATATCTCATATGATTTGATATGCAGAGCCATATGACCTCAGAAATTTCTATGTTTCCAAGTGTTGCAGATAGATAGATGGGTTTCCGAGAACGTCATCAGTAAGACGGGTAGAAAAAAAAAAAAAAAGAAATGACAGCTGATGAGCTTCAAGAGATCAACATGGAAGATGTTTTTGTCCCTTAAACTGCAAAATCACAAAAGTAGTGGGTGGAAAGTGTTTATTATCTCAAGAAGGAAACCTGACAGTTAGCTCAGAGTGTGGAATTAGCTATTAGCTCCAACAATTTGGTCAGGACCCGCAATCTCACATGATGCAAAGAACTGGAGAGTGGTAGTTAACACAGACCCAATGTTTGTGCGAACAGTCTGGTGTTGCCAGGTACTTGCTGGATATGTCAGCTGGTTGGCTCTGACTAACTCATTTATACGAGGGACGTAAACCCCATATCATCCATTACCAACTGATCAAATGATAATTCAGAACATCACGGGCAATAGAAAGTAATCCTGGTCAAATTTATAACCAAATACCAGTGGTGGCAGTCACATGTAACCACTGACTGACTTACAATAAGCTTTACTAGCTGAACTAAACTAAAATAACTTAATCAACACGGTATATGTGAACTAGTAATTAAAATCTCAAGCTAAAGAACCCATGATCAGCAGCAGCAGCATCTCATCCCGTCTTACCATCTGAGGCGTTTGGTGCCGTATTTTTCTTCTAGTCTGTGATTGTGTGGTATTTTGGTTACTCAACATGAACTTGGATGCACCTTAGCAGGAAGAGAAGCAAAGTAGGGGTTGTCAGTAAAGATCAACAGTTTTGGTGTCAAAGATAACCAGCATTTGAGCTTGCACCTTCCCAGACCAACATATATTCTTTTTTAATTCTTTTGGCTCTTGGTCTTATCTCAGCCCATCCATCCAAACAAAGACAAAGAGTACAATATACAGCAGACTTGTGATGCTATATGAATAAACTCACTATAGCGCACACTTAAACATATATTGAATTTTTAGGTGGGCCTTTTTTATGTGGCTAAAACTTGTTTTTGTTTTTTTTCTCCACAGCAGTGCTTTGTTCCACTTCCATTCATGGCTTCTCTAAACTGGGTGCGCGCTGATCACCGTTTACCATAGGAAACACACACATAAGTACCTTATACAACCCCACATCAAAAAAACTGAATGTCCCTTTAAAATACCACATGGTATACTTACATATATCTTAAAATAAGATATGTAGCACCTAATGCTAGCAGCCATCCACCAAAGGGATTCAGGCAAGGTTTGCATTATGGGTATTTTTAACCATTATCCTCCATATTTGGCATGTGAGTGTTTGTCTACGTACCACCTCTTTCTCTCTCTCCCTCTCTCTCTCTCTCCCTCCCGTCGTCAGTTTCTCCCCTCAATGCTGGGAGCACACAGGCAGTCTCCTTCCACTCACCAGGGTGTAATCTCTCTTTGTTTACACTGCCAAGGGGTTATTTGGCTGTCTGTTAGAGTGTGACACAGACAGCGCTACACTGTCAAAGACAGCCTCAGCACACTGCAGACAAGCCGATTCTGCATTCAGTGTATCTAACGTGTCAGCCTGCACTGACAGTATGTGATGGCCTACAATCACACAATACGCTCTGAAAGACAGGATCCATCCATATGTCAGTAAAAAAAAAAAAAAGATTGGAGAATAGCCATTGGCTGTGGTTACACTTGTCATTTCACCCTGAGTTTTAAGACCTGATGTTAAAGATGAGATTTTGTTAGACTGCATCACTGTATAATCACACTTGGCCTGCTAATGGTTGTCACGTGATTCCTGTTTCTGGATTTACTGAAATCTGAGTCATCTGAGTGCATTGTCTTTCACTGCTACCCTGTCTGCCACGTGTTCATTATATTAGTGTATCTACATTATAGCAGGAGTGTGTTCACATGTAGAATATGTAGAAACATCTTCATCAACACGTGCAGCATATGAAAAAAAACAAAACAAAAAAAAAAACGTGTATTTGTAAACATGTGTTGTTGCTGGCCCCATACATTAGTAGAGCATGACAACAAACTAGTTCTGTGGTTATGTAATTGTAAAAGAATAAAATGAATTTTAATAATCAAATTTATTTCATTACATTTTTCTCTTTTTTATTAATTCATTTATTCATTTATTTATGTTGAGATGTGATATATTAAGCTAAATTCATCATTATTATTATTATTATTATTATTATTATTATTATTATTGTTGTTATTATTGTTATTATAGCAAACACAAACAAGATTGAATAAGTCACAACAAATCAATCCTTTTCATATATAATTAATCACTTCATGTTCCAGTTATATTAATTATTGCTCTACATGATTGTCTTCTAGCATTGTAATATATGTTTTATTGTAATTAAACTTGATTTTGATTGATTTGGTAGTAATCTAGTTTGTATATGTATGTGTATATACAGTATGTGTGTGTCTAAATAGATAAATAGTCAAATTAAAATATGTTATTAAAATATGTAATAATTGTTTTCGGAATGTAAATCCACCATGGGTCATTAAAACGCCGACATTCCTATCAAGAGAGTGGAGGTGGACATGACCTTGGTGTTCTCAGTGGTAACTACAGTTGACTGTAGGTACATACTGTATGTGTACACAACCGTTCAAAAGCTTACTCTACTCTATATTTTCTGGTGTTTCATGCTTTTGTGTTGTAGAAAGTCCTCAAATAGGTGTTATTTTATTTGAAGAAAAAAAAGTAATGTTTAGAACCAAACACTGTATAATGGTTCAACCAGACTGACAATTGAAAGGTACCTCAAAAAAAAAAAAAAAAAAAGAACTGTTGAGTTGAGAAAAGTTGAGTTAGCATTGTTGGACTGGATCATTCTATATCAACTGAACATACTGTGGACTGACATCACAGTTTAAATCTATTCAATCAAACCAATGAGTAAACTGCAGAGGACACAAAGAAAAACTAGTTCCTAAAATATTTAGACCCCAAACGCAAATATCAGTACAGTCATGATCTCAAGTCACTTACTGTTTTCTGGATTGGAAAAAAGTAATTGTGAAAAAGTGGGAAAGACTCATTCTTCCCGTCATACAGCACTGTCAGGACATCGACTTGTTTTTAGTCATTTAAACGTTCCTTTGGGGCCAAATCTATTTCAAATGTAAATAATTCATTTGGTGCCTGAATTATACTTTTTACCAATGTTAAAATGGTCATTATAGAAGGAAAGAGGAAAAACATCAATATAACAAATGACGCCAAACCTGAGCGGTAATGAGTGTCCATACATCCTGTACAATTCTGCCAGTGCATCATGTCCACCTTTACACCTTTCAACTGACCTGTCTGAATTAAACTCAATCCAAAGTCAAGTAACAAAAGAAAAAAACATCTTACTCACTAAATGGATGTGCTGTAGATAAATGAGTGGAGCAATCACGCAGTTGTGTTACTAATAGAAATGTAGTTCAAGAACAGAATGACCCTTCCTCCTGATAGCTCATAGGACAGACTCAAATAGATGTGAATGGTATGTGTGTGATGGCCATTCACCAAAAAAAAAAAAAACAATAAAGGTTGTTTTGACTGAAGGCGGACGGTGAACAACTTCAGGGAAAAAGAAAGAAGTTCATGCTCAGTGCACAACAGCGATGACTCACGCTTAAAAAGAAGTGGCAAGTGTTATTTTTCCCCAGAAGACTCACTTGTGAAGAATGAACTCCCAGTAAGGATGTCGCAGAGAGAAAATAAAGAGCGATGTCCCTTCTTACCTGAACTCTCCTCCAGTCAGCTAACACAATATGATCCGATTTTACTGAATGTCAGCCTCAAACCAACTTTATTCCTCTGATCTAGCTGCATAATGGGGATATAACATACCTGCATGAGTCTGTGTGGGGTGTGTGCATGCGTATACGTACTGTGTGTGTGTTTGTTGTGTAACACGAGATTTGCTGTTCATTAAGCATTCTGGTACATGGTGTGTATTTTCATTACTCACACAAAGGTGTGCGGCAGCTAATCAGACTGAAATCACCAAGTCGGTGTGTGTGTGTGAGAGTGTGTGTGTGTTCTTAAAAAGCTCTGAGACAGATTTCATCCATTACGTCAATTATGAATTAGCACCTCTCTGCCATCTCTCAGCTCTCTCTCTCTGTCGACTGCTGTCTTAATTAGCCAAACACAGGGCATCAACTCATTCTTCCTGCTGTCCTCTCTCTCTCTCACACACACACACACATACACACACCCACACACACACGCTCACGCCCATATAGACAAAGAAAGGTGTAGAGATTGATGCAAGCACACACTGTACACATGCACACATATGCATGATGCAAATTTGCAGAAGCAAATATGCTAACAACATAAGACACAAACACACACGCACACCCACACACACACACCGAGTGCAAGCTAGTGGTTTTAAATGGAGTGTGGGGACACATAATGAGACAGTCCTTCACATAGTGTCATGGTGTGACGATCTGTTACCACTCTCCTATCTGGCCTGTTTCAAGTGTAATATGAATCAGGGCCCTAACAGGCCCTTAGCACATAGATCTGTCACTTCTCAAAATGCAGTCTTCTAAAAAGGAAGTGGAGCTGAAACATGGCCTTCTCAGCCAAATAAGGGTTTTAACGTGACTAACAAGCCAAACAGGGCCTAATAAAAGCCACAGCTTGAGTGTAAATGAAGATTTCAAGACTGAAGTTCACATCAGTTGATGAGCTACAGAAAGGACTGACAGGATTTTAAAGGATTAGCTGCTTGGCCAAAAAAGTATATTTAAGCTCTACAAATAAATATTTCTATATTAACAATGGATTAAATGGCTGTGGAAAGTAAAAGGGGTCATTCGTGACAAACCCAAGCAGAATTATTATTTGACTGTGCAGTTCCTTGCAGCTCTGCAGAGCATTTTAGTGTTTTTAAGCTCAGTATTTTTTGGTGTTACGGCCCCTTACTGTGTTTCAGCTTGGTTCAGTCTCTCTCTCTCTCTCTCTCATCAACCTCATCTGGGAGAGTGGCAGGCAGCTGTTTCTTTGCAGTCAAGCTCTAAAAACCTGCTGTACATAACTGTCAAGCACCAAACAGGATGAAGTTAGTGACTAGCTGCTAAACATAGTGAAGTTTTTAGTAGCTAAAGAGCCAGATATTTCCCCTTTGAGTTTGTGGAGACACAAATAGAGCTAAAAGAAGAGTGAACATTGGACATTACATTCATCATGCAGTTGAAGAAATGGCTCTAAATGAATGTTAATGTTGCTCCAATGTTGTTTCTCTGTCTGCTTTATATGTAAATAGGCCACGTTTTGCCAAAATATTTGATGCCAGTGCATCATTTTTGTGTTTACAGCAGGATAAGAGACCAAAACATCACTTAAGGTTGCCTCAGAGTTGAGACATTCAACAGGTCTACCTTTATAAATCTTATAATGTTCAGTTAGTAATGATGAGAACAGTGAGTCAGCTCTGTGGTGGATCAACAGTTAGTGGTTAAGTTATATAACATTATGAGTGTGTTCACATGTGTATTGGTATACTGTTTTTGATCAGTATCGAGGTTTCTGATCGTCTGCCTGCAGTTGCATTTTGATTTCTCACCTCATCCACTATGAAATGGTTCACAGTATCCTGGTTTATCTGGGAGTATATCCAGGTTTCTGAAACCGGGATAAGCTGTTCACATGTGTACCAGGATACTCCACAAACCCAAATATAACCAGGACACTCTATAATACTGCCCCAAGTCATCTTCCATTTATACCATGCAGATAATAAAGGGCCTGCTGTGGACCAGACGGCAATTCTAGGGCGGCTGCATCTTGACGTGAGCTGAAATCTTGGATACATCTCAAGGTGCTACACACTTTGTGGTTTTTCTCCCTTCCTCCCTTAACACTGTATCTGCCCACTCACCATCTTAGTGATATTGCATCACTAAGATACTCAATGACTCATTAGATTGTGGATGAACCTGATGAATATCAGGTAGAGAAAGAGAAAGCAGGAGAGATTTGGAACGAGCGCAATGAAACAAATACATGAATTGTGCTGAAGTGAAGGTTGAGGGGTGTATTACATGGTGTATTAGTATTATACTAATAAGTATTGTGTGGGCAGTGGTGTGGGGGTTGAGAATAAGGGGAGAGGATGGAGAAAGAGAGGATGAATAAGAGAAAAGACAAAGATGAAGAGAGTGTGAGTCAGATTCTTTCTTTTTTTTTGTTACATTTTGGTTTAATTTGCATTTTGTGTGCTGCTTTTTAATAGTGTTCCTGTTTCATTGCCAACAACAAAAGAGAGATAAAGACTTTGAAACAGCCAGACAGCCTCGAAGTCAAACAGACAAGTAGGAAGGTGGGCATGACTTGAATGTGTGAAACTCTGAATCTGGATGTTCACAACCTCATTGTGGTCAGTCGGACACAAATTGCCCTTTGGCTCTTTCCATATGCTGACATGAAGCTCTGATTTTAGTGTTACTAGCATGAACTGTGGTCAAAAAAATCAAACCACAAAAGCAAACATGAAGGCGACATGGACGTCATTAAAAAAAAGAGTAATGCTAATTTGGTGGTTTCTTACTCTAGTTATGGTTTATAGTGTTTAGACAGCTGTCTGAGAGTTTATGGATTTACAGCATCATAATATTATAACATTAAATGCAACTGACATAGAAAGTGCTCATGTATTAATTCTGCTTTGCGTTAAAAAGAATTCACTTACGTCTGCTGTGCATTTGACTGCTCTGCGTACCACTTTGCGTATTTTGATTGACAAATGGACAGACGGGCCATGCTAACCAGAGTGTGTAAAAAGGGCTGCTGCCTCCAGCATGGTGTGTGTTGAGTAGCAGCCAGTCTGACAGGCAGTCAGGCGACTGAGCAGAGCCTCCTGCACACTAGGCTAAGTGAGTTAGCATGGGGCTGCTGGCTCTGTAATAAAGCGTTTAATGGACACACAGCTTCTCCCGGCCTTCCTGGGGCTAACACTAAATCCCTCTTTACTGTCGCTTGCCCAGATGTTAGTGAGTTATTAATTTCACTCTGGAGGCTGGTGCATCCATCTCCAGGCTGAAATACACATAAAAAAAGTTGTTTCAAGTCAGACATGTTTCCTCAGCTACATACATGCAGTCACATCGTGATCACGCATGAGTATGCTGCAGTATGCTTAGTCACATGTGCACAGCCAGGGTTGAAAATCTCCCTGTAACTGTAACTGTTCCGCTGGTTAAGTGATAAAAGAATTATGAGAATTATGTGAATCAGTCTGTCATATCCCCAACATTTGCAAGATGTGTATCTTGTAGCCAGGGGATTTCCCGAGGCCGATCCAAGTATCAGAGCCGATCCAGGCCTATTTTAATGAATCGGTATCAGCTCAAATAAAGCCGATCAAAGTCCAATCATTTCTTTTCGGGCTGTAATAGTTTATTTGAATTTATTCTGAACTGTCACAGCCCAAAGCACAGACTACAAAGTGTGTAGATAGATGCATGTAATGCAGAAGTTCAAACCCAAAACCTTTTGGCCATGCACTGTTAGCAACATGTGCTAAGGTTAGCACAACAGTGTGTGCAATGACATGCTGGAGCCCGAAGACCTGCGTGTGTCCTTTAGAGGTCCAGGTCCATGATTTAGGGAGCTCTATTTACAGAATATGCAAGAAATGGAATATAGTATTCATAACTATGTTTTCATGAGTGTATAATCACCTGAAAATAAGAATCGCTATGGTTTTGTCACCTTAGAATGAGCCTTGCAGGTCCTCTTCAGTGTTTCTACAGTAGCCCAAAATGGACAAAGTAAACATTGCCTTTAGATAGGGACTCATGCATTTAGCAGCCACCACAGTTTCTTCTTCACACTAGGAAGGAGAGAGAGAGAGAGAGAGATAAGGGGATTTTGCTCCATATCTGAGTAGAATTTAAAATGTGTGAATGTGAAAAAGTAGTTTTACTACATGAGAGATTGAGTCTGTTTTGACACCCAGGTTCGCAAAATACAGACTCGCTATCACTCCTCTCTCTTTTTTTCTTATTAGCAAACAGCAGTGGGGATGTCCTGATGAACAAAACTTGATCGGAACATCACTATTGTAGCCTCTACAACAGCTGGACATCAGTGGGCTGCAGATGGTGTTGTGACAAAAACTGTTGCAAACATAGATCCACATCACTTCAAAGTACTCAAACTTGTCTCTCTTGTAAAGGAAATTCAGATACAAGCCCAGCTTTTATTTTAAATGTTGTTCCAACAATGTGGGTTTATGCAGTTACATTTTCAGCTGATATTTCACAGATTCTTTTGATCCATTCAAACTCTCCAACCTTCCAACAGGCCAGACAGACAACAGTACTGAATGAAAAAAAATGCACTTTGATTTCATCGAGACTGTTGGATTAACACAGCAAGGTTACCAAAGGACAGATAAATACAAGCAGTGTTACCTGAAACAAAGCAAACTCTCTTAGCCCCATGCATCTGGCTGAACATGGCTAAACTGTTGTCATCCAGCAAGGTGCTACACTGCGCAATGAAATGTGTATATTCCCAGTAAATTACTGTATATTATTGCATATTTCCACTGTTTACTGGGAGCAACGGAGGATAAAATAATTGTCACATGATCATTTTTCTCATTCCCTGTACAGTCATCCAATAGGCCGAGAATTTTTGATGATTAAACTAAACCCTAGAACAACATGCCACCACCCATGTGGGTCCTCGTATATTTCAACATATCGATGATTTAGTGTGAATGCCTGGTGAAGCCAACGCTGAAGTGCCAAAAACTGCAGTTCCTCTCTTGTCCACTTGAGGCTGGCTCCAGAAGTGAGTCAGTTTCCATAGGTCTCCATGTTAAAATGTCCAACTTCACAGCAGAAATAAACATGTTTACAGCCTGGTACAAAAAATTGTTTTGGTCTTTACAGATAATCTCCCCGTTCATAACTGTACTGATTATGAATTTTTATAGAACTCACCTGTTCAACTTATATTAAGGCTTAAAGTTAAGTTAAAAACAGATGGGTGCTGTTACAGGTGGGTGTTTGAGCACCCAGGCTTCATTCAGCTGCCTCTGGTCCACCCACAACCACATTTTTTGCCAGTTTTTGGATTAGTGGGGAGCCGACAGAGGCAGGGCTGCTAAGATGGCAGCGGCCAGAGCCACCACACTGAGATTCACAACAGCTCTTCAGAAACCTGTGGGCCGAGTGATGTCCACAATAAGATGTCCATTCTTTATACAGTCTATGGGTGACACTGACACACTCATCAGTCACATTTGGCTTAAGGTTGTGTTCAGGTTCGACATAACCAGGTCATTTTAGGCATTTCAACCAACAATAAATGCTGTTTTGTTTGTGACGACTCTCCTTGAGTCAGAAATGCCTCAGCAAGTTTTTGGCCTCCAAGACTGTCGGAGTTTGATTTCATTTTGAGGTGAAAACCTTGTAAATTTTTTAGTAACAATCTTGGTTCAAAACAGACTCAACACAAGGGATAAACAGATTAAATATGTGGTCAGGTCCTGCTCCCATAAAAAGCCCAGAGATAACCTTTTGGGGGCAATTAAATTCCTCTTCGGGCCTAAAGTCTGGGGCAAAGCTGGATACCAGCAAATTGCTATATTGGGCAATCCAAAATGTTCTATATCACCTGGAAGTTCATAGAACACAGAACTGATACAGGTGGAAGCTTCGAATGTTATTCTTCACCCGCAGGATTCATTGGATAACGATGCTTTGCTTGCTTTGTGGAGTGCAGGCCTCAAATGTGATATAGTCGAGTCTCAGACACACACACAGCCCTCGGGTCTTCATCAAAGTAACAAGATTTTTCCTGTTGGGCACACACTTATCATGTCACTGTATTTCTGCTGAACCTTTTAAAAAAAGCAGACGACACAAGAAAACACAATTAAGCTGCCGGAACAGAGCAAGAAAAAAGAAAAAAAGAAAAAACACCAAGTACGTATGAATTACTCTGATGTGTCCAGATTGGGGCTAATGCACTGAGACCAGACAGACGAGGAGTAATCTGTTACGGAAACAGAGGAAATCTGAGGAAAATTAAGTCAGGAAAAAGGAGTTGGTGATTTTGGCTGTATTCAGAGATGCTTGAAATGTTTAGCTCAGACACAAGCCTTGGAGTGTTGGCTACACAGCAGACAGGATCTCTAGGGCACAGTTTTGTTTTTACATCCTTTCTCTCTGTTTCTCTCTCTCTCTCTCTCTGTCTTTTTTCCCCCCTTTTTTTTTTTTTTGTTTGGGTCTTTATTTCCTCCCACACCAGTACAAAGTGTTGTCTGGACAGCTCTGATGAGCTGGGGCGTCTCCAATATTAAACATGTAAGCAGGACAAAGAGATGGAGGGAACGAGGCTGGGTGGGAGGGAAGAGAAATAGTGAGACCGAGTCGGCATTCAGCAAAATGCAGACGCGTCGAATCTGGAAGCGTGACAAAAATGTGTCCGGCCTAATGATGTCAACTAGTGTTCTCACCGCCCCTCTGCAGTGTGTGTGTGTGTGTGTGTGTGTGTGTGTGTGTGTGTGTGTGTGTGTGTGGCTCGTCGATTTCAGCTTTTTTGTGCGTTTCCTCTGACAATCTGGTTGTCAGGGAGAGGCTGCACTTCTGTAGGGATGAGATGTAAACCCCCCTCGCCACATATATAAACAAAGAACTGGTCTCACTCTCATTCTCTTCTCTTCTCTGCTTCATTCCCCGAACAAAAAAATCTTAAGTCAAACAGACTTTGCGCCGAAATAATGACAAGTGGCGCGGGCTTGTATCTGCGTCTTTAAAAGCTAACTAGGTGCTAAGCGGTGGAAGTTGGTGAGGAGGCTCTGGAAAAAAGGTCACGCAGAGTTCAGAGCCTGCTGGGGGATGAGTGATGGCCATGGAGAGGGGGCTCTGTTGCTGGGCCTTGTTCTTTTCTGTGCTGCCTGTCAGCCCCCACAGCGGTAGACTGAGCCTTGATGGATTGGCAGCTAGTGAAAGGAAACGTAACCCCCTCCACAACTACCACCTCCACCAATCCACCCCCCACTCCCCTCCTAGCCAGGCTCCCTTCAAAGACCCCCTCTTCTCCTGCTGCTGAGGTTATGCAAATGACGTTGTGATAGCACAAATACAAACAGACAGGACACATGACAACAAGGATGCACACCACACATGTCCACGATGGATGTATTTAGGGGGGTGTGAGTATGATTTGAATTAGAAATTTGGGGGAAAAAAAAATATTAAAAAATGTTGGCAACTGGTCCAATGTCCCAAAAAAAGGTAAAAATCCAAAAATACAGACATGCATACAAGAAGAGTTAACAGTACTCTCTTTCCCCTGTGTGTTTAAGCAGGGTGAAGGTCAGGGTGTATGTGTGAAGTCCATGAGGAGGTGATAGGTGACTGTGAAATGGAGAGGATGAGGAGGGAGGACGCATACAGCTCAAGACGGAGGAAAGACGGGAGGCGGGGTGAGGGGTGTTGGCGGGTTAAGGGTTTAAGTACAGGACATCCCCTGACCCGGGGTCAAGCGCAGTGGACGCCTCAGGAGGCTTGTTTTCTGGGGGGGAGGGATGTGATGGAGGGGTTGGACGGGGGTGGGAGGGCTTGTTGTACCTGGACAGACACAAAAGAAGGCCAAGCAGCGGGGGGACGGTCTGCTAAAATAAACATCAAAGCCTGCTGGCCATGTCCCGCTTTTGTTGCCTGGAAATGGCAGGCTCCCCCTCAGGGGTGGACGAGGTGAGAGGGAAAAGGAGGATGGGGTAGGAGAAGGGGGGTGCAGCGGGGTTGCAAAATGAAACGTGCTCCTTCTCAAGGCTGCCAAACTTCCTCTGGAATTTGTTTTTGCGTTTGATAAATAAATCATATGGCCTTGTAACCATTTATGTACTTTCTTAAACTTTCACTCACTTTGCAAGTTATTTTGGTCATACTGGCACGAGGAACACAGAGAAGATGCATTCCAGACACCAGCAAGTGAGCTAAAATATGTCATAAGTCACAAAATATAAGGTTAGCAATGGTGCATAACCTAAAATGAGGTGAAAAAGGGGAGTGTGTTTTTTTAAAGCTAAAGTCAGCAAACAAAGGTGTTCCTTTGGGGTCAAATCTCACAACTACTGCAGACCAAAATGAAAATAAAGCTATGGCTTAAACGTAATACAGAACATATAACATAGCCAGTAATTGCTGTAGTTGCATATGAACAGCCTTTACAGAGCTGTGTTTTCTATAATTATGTGAAATTAAACCTCACTGTTGGGCAACCTCCACACATCACATCTGCATTTACTGACCATCAACAGCTAGCTCAATGTTAGCCCCAGTGAGGGCATCCAGCTCTCCAGAGGTCCTGTCCTCACAGTGAAGCCGTGTGGGTCAGACACTCGGCTCCAGGTGAAAGTAATGTTAGAAAGTTGGCAGGAGTCACATTTGTTGTTACTGGGAGTCAGATTTATCCTCTTTTGGCAGAGACTAACCTCCAGCTATACCACACCATGCTCACACATCCTGGACCATTCTCCCAATGAATGCACAGGAGGCTAAATTAATATCAACTTCCCTTCAAGCTCTCTGTAAGACAATGAACAATCAGACTCTCAGATTGTCGAGTGTCACAAGGATTGGTGATAGAATTTAATGAATTTTAAGTTCGTGACCTCATATGTAACAAGCTGCTTCGTGTGTTGCTGCCAAACTTTGTTTAATCAGATCCTGTCCTCTCCTCCTTTGTCTGTTTATCTGTTTCTCTGTCTACCATGCATGGTGATATCTGTGACACCAGTGGACAGATTTGGGGAAACTTAACTTAAGTTGTTTGCAAGTTCTTCCAACATGGATGGGTTTATCAGAGGACAATAACTTGACCTAAAAAAAAAAAAAAAAGACAACTTGTGAGTAATATCTGAGACATCTGATCCAAATTTGAGTAAAACTGGAGTAACTTAAATGTGGATGCAGTTTGTTCCTAACTGTGTATTATTAATTAAATTTAATAAATGTACTGATCAGCCATTTGGTGCTATAATTCTAAATGTGTAAGTCCACCATCACTGTATTTTCAAAGGTGCGTACAGAGGGAACGCAAGGCAAATTTCCACCTTGCTTTATTTGCACAAATTGGAATATTTTGTCTTTGTCTTTATTGTCCACACATCAAAACTAACCAAGAACTTTTGTTTCTGTCATTTTTCTCCGGACCCTCTGAGATCTCTTTTTATTCGTTTCTGTGTTAAGAATTGAAGTCATAAATCCTTTTTTCGGTGAACACATTTTTCACTGTTGAAACTTTTTTTTTTTTTTTTTTTAGCACATGCAGATGTGTCTTTGCCTCGATTTGTGCAACCCAAAGCAGATCTATTGATGTCGACTCACATCTTCGCACTGACCTTGCACCTTAAGACTCATGTTGATGAAATTTGGTCAAATGCATCACGTCACTACTTAATCAACATGACACCTGCATCATTTGCTGAGAGTGACTCGTTTCATTTGTTTGGATAGATCAGCAAAAAAACAACTATTTTCAAATATCAGCTTGGCTATTATTCAGAAGAGGCACTTTTTGTTCATTGATAACAGCCAGAAATTTTGTTTGGATGACAAACAAACATAACACGAGAGTTTCTGACTCTAATGGATGGTAATTGCTTTTGTCAGCTGGACCAATTCAGACAATCTCACTCTGGCATGACTGCTGCTCGAATCAGGGTGCCGTGTGAGTTGACTCGTTTAACAATGCGTGTGTGTGTGTATGTGTGCGTATGTGTGTGAATACCTCGGCATGGATGAGGGGACAGGAGAGGGGTGTGTGTAGAGAGATGGGGGGGTTGGGTGGGGGTAGCAAGGGAGATGATTATGCCCATCTGTGGCGGATGCCAGGTGTGCAACCCTCCTCTCTCCCCACCCCACCCCACCAAATCTCTCTCATACACTCACACACACACACACAGACAGATAATGCACACACACACTCACTTGCATACAATCACACTCCATCAGCACTCTCCAGCTGGCAGGAAAGGCAACAGCCACAGTCGTTGTTGTTCTCACTGGTATGAAGGGCCGTGGGTGTGTGTGTGTGTGTGTGTGGGTGTGTGCACATACAGAATCTGTATGTGGGTGTGTACATGTATGTTTTTGTGCTTACTACATATGCTGCTGTGTATGTGTGCATTCTTATGCCTCTTTAGCTGGGTACCGCTGTGTTTGATGACAGTATGTGGACTGCATTTTACACTGTTTAGAAGCATAATATTTCTGTCATACCTCATACAGTTTCACTCATAGTTCTAACCTTAATACAGTGGATGAATTTGCTTGAATGGATCATTTCCTTAAAGAAAAAGTGCCAGAAGGTGAGGCTGCCCTCATATTTGGTGGAGTGTTATCGATCTTCTCATTTAACTCTCTGCAAGAAAGCCAATAAGTGTGTTTCCTACATTGTCAAACTTCCTCTAAAAAATGTGTTTTCTCAGTAACCAAGCGTCGAGGTGAGGGAGGTAAACATCAAACTTGAGTTGGGTGAGCCTGGGTAACCTTTTGGCAACCTCTGTGGTTGTGAAGTGAATCCAGTGCACAAGTACAAAAAAAAAAAATGCAATTCCTCGAACATCCACTTGAGGCTGGCTACAGAATGAGCTAGTCTTCATAAGGCCCTATATTAAAATGACCAACTAAACATGTTTACGGGCTGGTACATAAAACAGTTTTGGTCTCAACTGTACTGAGGGTTAAGTTTTATAGAACTCACCTGTTCAAATTTTATTAAGACTTAAAGTTTCCATAATTAACAACGTGGATGCTTTGATATTTACGTAATAGGATTACGTGAAAAATTTATTTGAGTTCTGACTTTATTCACAGAATAAATTCTGACTTTTTTTCTCACTGTGCTGTTACAGGTGGCTTATTTGAGCACCCAGGCATCATTCAGCCTACCTCAGGTCCACCAACTATCCACGTTTTTGCTGGTTTTTAAATTAGCCGGGAGGAGGCAGAGGCCAGGACTGCCAAGATGGAGACGCCAGAGCCACCACAATCTGAGCTTTACATACGGCCTTTCAAAAACCTGTGGGTGACATCACAGATACGACGTCCATATTGTTCATGCTTGACACACAGAACAACTTTGGCTTTTGATTTTCATCATCTGCATGAAGTCGTACTCATAGCTTCTCTGGTTCACTGGATTGCCAACAGCACTTGATATTGGCATCTCCTAGGAAATACTAGGAGAAACTACTAATAACTCTACATGTATACAGTTTTTCCACTCCCAATGTCACAGTTTTTATCGCTGCACCCAAACTGAACTGACCTATATAACTTATTTTTACAAAAAGTCTCAGTTGTGTAGGCTGTAGTACAACAAATATGGGCATTTTGAGGAAGAATTAAGCTTTCTTTATATATTTTACTAAAACCTGTTTTGAACTGTTGAAATGTATTGCCTATGTCATTGCTGACAACCGCAAGCACAAGAGTCTTGGCTACAGACCCTCGTGCCTTGACCTGTCAAGAGATACATAGTATCTTATTTAGATAAGGCATTTTGTCCTTTACTTGTTCCTCTGGAGCAAAATGAAATTTTGTTCCTAGCGGATTTTGCCGACAAAGTGAAGTGAATCCAAACTGGAGTAAGTTTCTCAGACTTCTTTGGAAAATCAAAGAGACTGAAATATTAAGCCTCTCTTCCCATAAGAGCTCATGAAGAACATATCTAGCTTGTAGTGCAACAAACATTTGGCTGGTCCTGATTGGCTGAGCATTTGCAAAGATTTAGTGTATTGTACCACAATAGCAGTAGTCAAGCCTGTAGAGACACTTCCTGCATTGTGCATCTTGGCACACACCTTTACGCTTTTCTACAGTCAATGAAGATGTTTATGTCTGAAGTGTAGCATTCGGTTAGCATACTATGGACATGCATCATTACTTTAGCTTGTTGATCAGGCCTAGGAAAGGTTTTTGTGCTTCTATTTAATTTGATTTTGAGATTGAGTGCTACAATTAGTAACAGTTTGAGGCTAAGAGGTTCAGTGCTTCATTAGTTAGGCTAAATAAAGAGGAAGCTGCTTACACAGGAGCTAACAAGCAAGAGTTTCTGTGTACATGCACTACAAGACTAAAGTGTGCCATCAGTGTGTGAATGAGTATGAATGGTTAGCTCGAAAAACTGATGAGCAGTTGGCACCTTGCATGCTTTGAGTGGTCGGAAGACTAGAAAGGCCATTTACCATTAAAGTACCCAATCGATCAGCAATATTTGTAGTAATGCCGTTAAAATCTTGACGATAGCCACCCTCCCTGAAGAGTCAATCAGACACTGCTGATCTAGAACACCTCACCAAGACCAGGTGAATGGATCACATTTCTCCGGTTACTAGATCTTTACACAGGCAGGTGTGTCAAATAATTGATTTTAAAACACTATGGCTGCTTTATAAAGCACTGAATGGTTTAGGGCAAAAATACATATCTCTTAGCTCGTCTGGGAATAGGTCTGCTTTCTGTCCCCAGGGTCAAAATTAAACACTGAGAAGCAGCATGCACTTTTTATGCACCACATAGCTGGAACAAAGTCCCTGCAGACCTGTGCTCTGCTCCAACGCACTTCTTTTAAATCAAGGCTTAAAACTTTACTGCTTGCATTTTATTAAATATTTGACCTGCTTTATTCTATTTATGTTTAACCTCCAATTTAAATATAATTTAAGGGTCCTTTTGTATTTCATACATATCTTGTTTTAAAGCCTTTTAGGTCTTATGCAAAGCACTTTTAATTGCCTTGTTGTTGAAAGGCGTGATACAAATAAACTTGCCTTGCATTTTGCTACTTCAGATCAACTCGCTAAGACTAATTAGATGTGGATTTTTGCATAGCTACCAGAATATCTTCTTCTGTATTTGACCTTTTGCTCTCTTGTTTCCACTCACAGCTATGCTTTGTGTTTAAGCAGGGTTGAAACATAATTTGTCTAATACGAGCCAAAAACAGCAGCAACATTGAAGCTTCATAATAATGTCATATAGCTGTGCAAACATTTCTTTCATTATTTTCAGTTGTAACACCTAAACAGTGATTTTACATTAGACACCAGTGCTTAATTGCAAATTAACACAACTGAATACACTGTATGTTGCACCATTCATCTGCCCTGTGCTGTTTATGTGTTCCTTACAGTAGCCTACCCTTGAGGTAACACATCCCGCTTCAAAGGATGCAGAGTGTAGAAAATAGCCTTGTCAACAGTGTACTTTACTCCAATCTATGAGTGGTCTCTATAGTCTTCCACTAAAGTGAAACAATTTTGTTTTCATCAGATCAACATTGTTCTCCTTGTAATTCCTCCAAGCTAATGTAACTTAGCAACACCATGCACCCACATGAAGTTCTTGTATTCTTTTAAACACATGAATCATTTTCAAGTTGAATTATTTTTTATGAATGCTTTCTGCTGTTTCCTCTTTACCACAAACAGTTGTTTTTCTTACATTAATTTGATTTTGTGCATACTGTACATACTGTTTTAGCAGGAGGTTGCAATTTGTCACCATTCATCATCGAACGAAAACACTGTAAATAATGTGAAATGGGTGACTAATCTCCTTAAATGCTCATTATGGAGAGAGAATGAGAAAGAAAGTCAGAGAGAAGAAAAGTGGAGGACAGCGAGGCTGCAGAGACATTTCGTTTGAACATGATTTTTTATTTTTGTTTGTTTGGGGTACAAAACTGCAGCAGATATGATTAAATTAGATTAAACTGTATTGTCATTGCGCAGAGTACAGTTACTGACATAACAAAATGCTGTTTAGCATCCAACCAGAAGTGCACAAAGCAGCAAAGTGCACAAATGTATAAACAGTAAGGGCTATGGACATGGAAATGCTATATATGATTGTGTAAAATGAAAATGCTACTATGCATGAACAAAAAGATATTCAGTGTACAAGTAATGGCAATAGTGAGGCATTATATGCAACTGGAAGTATGATTTGAATGTTGTGCATACACAGTTCAGACAGTAGTATATATGTATGGGTAAGTGAAAGCATACAGTTCAGGCAACTGTAAGCTCAGTCCTAAATAAAGGTGAGGCAAGAAGTGAGGTATAGACTGTTATAGTGCAAATGTTCAGTTAGGAAGGTGTGCGGCTGATTGGGAGTGTAGGGTGGAGGGAAGGAAAGAAAAAGTTTAGTTACTGGAGGTGGGTGGTAGTAGGAGCTAATCCAGGTTGTGAAGAGTGGGGGCTATCACCAAGGTGCAGAGTTCAGCAAGGTGACAGCTGAGAGGGAAGAAGCTGCCCAAACCTGGAGGCCAATAGCGCCTCCCAAAGGGGAGGAGGGCAAACCATCTGTGGCTGCAGTGCAAGGTGTCCCCAACAATGCTGCACGCCCTCTGCAGACACCATTTGTGTTGGATATGATGCCTTGGGCAGTCTTCACCATGTAGAGTCACTGGTGAGCTTTCTTGACCAAGGTCGAGGTATTGGGTCAAAGAGAGATCCTCAGAGATGTGAACACCCAGAAACTTAAAGCTGGTGACACACTCAACTCAATGTTCCTGTGATGCAGATCTGGGTGTCTACAATGAGCTCCTTTCAGTACGTTTACATGCAGCAAAAAATTCGAATTTCTGATCGTATCAGACATAGTTCGGACTTTTAAAATGCATGTAAACACCTTAATCCGACCTACTTCGGACCATAACGGACATCTCAAAATCAGATAAGAACACCTAGATAATTCGTTCATAGTCGGCTTTTTAACCCCATGTATACTCAGCAATCGGATCTAAATCGGATTTTGCATTCTGTGCATGCTCGAGAATTTCAGCCGGGGCTTTCACCCGGAAGTGAAAGGAGACGTCGTATTAAATAGCGGTGTTGTTGCTTTTATATGCATTATTAGGAGGAAAATAATGCACGAAATGTACGCTACTGTAGCATCGTCCATCTCCTCGTACGCAATCTTTGTTTGAATGCTGTCAGAAAGTTTGTTGTTGCTGATAAGTAGAGGTCAACCGGACGTGGCTCTTTGTTGAGAGGGCTACAGCGCCACATAGCGTAACGGAGTCAGCCATGCTCTGGCCATTTATCCGATTCTCTGAACGGCATGTATACTCAGACGTGATCTGGTCTTATGCATGTCATTGTCTGATACCATCAGAAATTCGAATTTTTTGCTGCATGTAAACGTACTGACTGTCTTCTTGGTGTTTAGGGTCTTAAGGCCTCCAGGTGCTGGACCGCTTCCCTCTAGGCCAACTCATTGTCATTGATGAGGCTAACCACCACTGTGTCATCTGTAAACTTAATAATGGTCATTGGTGAAGAGGATGTAGAGGAGGGAATTCAGCACTCAGCTGAATGGGATGCCAGTGTTCAGGGTGAGGGTTGAGGAGGTGTGGTTGTCTAACCTAATATAGTGGGGTCTGTTGGTTGGAAAATCCAGTATCCATTGACAGGAGGAGGTGTCAATGCCAAGCTCAAGAGTTTGGAGATCAGTTTGGTGGGAATGACAGTGTTGAATGTTGAACTGAAGTGAACAGTATTCTCACATAGATCTGTTCTGGCAGTAGGTGAATAGAAATGGGTCTACTGTGGGTGTTAGAAAGTTGAGATGAGCCAGGACCAGCCTCTCAAAGCACTTCATGATGGTGAGAGAGAATGCAACAGGATGGAAGTCATTTAAGCTTGCTGCACTGGAGTATTTTGGCACCAGCACAATAAAGGTGCTATTGAAGCACATGGTGACAGCTGCTTGGGCCAGTGACAGGTTGAAGATGTCAGTCAAGTCCTCAGTCAGCTGCCCAGCACAGGCACTGAGCAGGTGTCCAGAGATGCCATCAGTGCCAGCAGCGTTACATGCATTAATCCTACTCAATAGGTCATGCATGTTGATGGGGGAGAGTGTGAGGGGCTGTTGGTCTGTAGGGAGATGAGCCTTGATGGTCACCTCCTGGTTGTCCTGTCAAAGTGGGCGTAAAAGTTGTAACGTCAGGGTTTGTTGGTTGGTGTTTGTAGTCCGTGATGATCTGGAGGCTTTGCCACATGTGTCGAGGTTGGAGTTGTTGTTGAAGTGCTCCTCAATCCGTAGCTTACTCCCCCTCCTCAGGTTAGCCCTGGTTGTACAGTCAAGCGGTATGGAAACAGCTCTGCTCATCCATGGCCTCTGATTTGGGAATGTTGCACTGTAATCCATTTGAGGATGGTGATACTATTAATGTTAGTGTTGATATTGTCTAGAACAGAGGAGGCATATGAACCAATGTCCCTGTGGTAGTCCAGGGTGACTTAAATTGCAAGCATAATCTAGTACATGTGTTCTAAGTGTGCTGTAGAACAGAGTCTGCTCCCTGGCCACACTGTTCTCACTGAAGATTTTACTCCTTGATAAGTTTTGTAGGGAGTAGGAAATAAATGTAAACATGAACATAATGATGAACTTTTGGGGAGTACAGACTTTTGACAGACAGTTTGAAGTGGTTGAAGTCAACTGCAATAATAAAAGCTGCCTCTGGATGTGTAGTCTGCTGTTTGCAGAATACAGTTCTTTCATTGCAGGCTTAGCATTAGCGTTCCTCAGGCAATATGATGCTGCAGTCACAATAGTAGATGCAAACTTTCTCTAAATGTAACCATTCTAGGTTAGCAGAGTATTGACTCTTGATTATTAGACCGGTGCAGTGTACAGGCATTTTGTGCATGAGGGTGAGGTAATATGATAGGACAAACCAACAGTTTGAGGCTAAAATATAAAGTGCATTAACATATACTGTACCAAACTAACCTGTTTCTGGGTGAGAACCTTACCACCAAGTCCTTGCTGTTGGTCCAAACCAACAATAAATACAATTTCTATAGACGGTCACTTTACAGCCTGTGTGTACAATCATCAATTAGAAATATACAACTACCTTTCTTTCTAAGGCAGATGACATAAAGATCTATACAAATATAAACTCTACAGCGACTGCTGCCCTCAGACTCAAGCTAAAAAGACATTCAAGCACATTCAAGCATAAAGAAAGCTGTTTTTGTACACTGCATAGTACAAACAACGATATGTTGCTAAGCAACACAGCGGTTGTTCATGGTCCCCTCTGGAAAGTGAGTTTCAACCATCAGTGAGTTTATTGTTTTACTCGTGTGTCTTTGAGCCTTGTGCACTACAAAGTCCTCCAAAGGTACATGTTAGGATGGCTGGATTCAAAAAGCAGGAGGATTGAGGCAGAGGTTGTGTGTAGACCAACCAGGTATTTCACAAACATTGAGACATTAGACATACAGGCTTAAAAATATGGTGGACTGAAAGCAAAACTGATCCTACCAGCATCCGTTTGTGGTGGAAACTGGCAGACTTATATAGCCTGCTACTGACATAGACCCTTGCACAGTATGGGGGAATCTGTCTCTCCCATTACATAAAAACATAACAAAACATCACAACCAAGACCTTAAAATACATTTATACTAGTATACTATCAATTCAACACACACACATATCATTTATAATATTGCACTGGCTATCACGTCACATTTTATCTTATCCTTTTGGTTGCGCATTACCACAATTACCTTATTTGTTTAGGCTACCAAACTAGCCAAACTGTCTCTTGCAGGCCTGGCCTCTGGTCAGACCCTCCTGAGTTACTACAATTAACAGTCAACAATTTCAATGAATATTCACTCCTTTGGTTTGTACCTCTTTTTTTTTTTTTAACAATTTATTTCACTCATTGTGACACCACATTACTATTGCTACCAAAATGTGAGTAATAAGGACAGCCTTTGTTACAGTACAACTTCATTGCTCATTCATTCCCAAAGCACAACATAACCAGTCGACTCAACCTCATTTGTCCCACCGTGCTTCTCAAATAGTTTTCATTTTCAGGTTTTGAGCTGAATGAGCGCTCTGCAGTCATGTGTCAGGGATTTAAAAACAGCCAAAAGGCCTCACACACCTCACCGAAGTTCCTCTGTGAATGTAGACGTCACAGCTGGAGCACTTTTGATAGACTCAGCACTGCTCTGTTGATCACACAATACTGTGTGTTTGATTTGGGTCACTTAGCGTGCTTAGTGTTAGCTGTTAGCATTAAAAATAAAAAATAGAATTAAATATTAATATTTTTGTTTTCTGTGCACATATATCTTTCACAGAATGTCAGTGTCAAGTGGACCTTGCTGGTTCATCCTTTCTTTTATTCCGTTCTTATACAGTTTACTATGAATTTAACAGATGCAAAAACACTTAAAACATATGCAAAAAGTGCACAATTAAATGACTGACTGAATGAGTGAATGTAATGTGTTACTCCAACCTCTGATGTCTAGTACTGCATGGTAGATCACAGTGATCACTTGGTCTCAATTTATTTATAGGAATCCGAGGCTTTCATCTTCAGTGCTTAACCTGAATTACCTCAATGTAATATATCCAATTCTGTAATTGAATTATAAACCGTCCGCTAAGCCCCTCAGATAAGGGAGGCAGCTAACCAAATGGAAAAGGATTTGCTCAGGTTTGCTCTGAATTATGATATGCAGATCATCTTTGGTGGACAGTACACTTAAGACTCCAGACAGAGACTGTGAAAGCGATATTATCCCTCGTGCTTTGGGAGAATACAGAGGGAGATTCACTGTGGATTGGTAACAGTGAGGCCACTTAACCCGATAAACCTGATATTAACCCCGTTTTTCATTGCTCCAAAACTAAAATACAAATCTAACTATGAATCTATCAATCTGCATCTCTCCGTCTTTCTATCTTATGGACACAAGCACAGACAAACACACACAGACTGACAGCCAGGCACACAAACACACACACACATACACACACACACACACACACACATATTTCGGGCCCACAAGTAGAGAGGCTGCAGCTCGCAAAGCAAGCGGTGACGGGCTGATTGATCCCCTGGTGAAAATGGGCGATATTCCCCCAACATCGATATCAATAAAGCCTCTTAGGCTCGAGGCTTTTCAGGGCCTGCTTTTGTTTCTCTTCCGAGGAGAGCCAAGAAAAATCTATAGACAATTGATGGTGTCTGGGAGAAAGGCTCTATTGGAGTATATCAAATCAACGTATCGGAGAAGGGAAAGTTTGCCCTGTGAATTAGACTGTTTTTGCTCTAAGTTGAGTGTGAGTGAGAAGGATGGACGTGGCCATGTTTTGAAAGCCAGGGAAAAAGGTGGGCAATAGGCAAAGAGATAGAGAACGGAACGTCTTTTTGGGGTTTGATGGATGGATATGATTCTAGAAATCTATCCTCATTGGCTCACGGCCAATTGTAATGTGGTAGTATTGGTTAAAAGAGAAATGCGGATATAGTACAGCTGCTGTAAGTATAAATGAAGATTTCAGATCTTGATGACACTGCAAATACCGCTCATTAGTTGTAGGAAAAAGAATATTTTGTCTCACCTCTCGTTTTTCAGTTGTTACACCTACGTATTTTAACAAGAAAGCTTAAACTTGGACTGTTAGTAATAGCCACTGGAGTTGGACCACTGTAGTCTCATTTTGAGTGTGCTCTGTTACAGGTCTCAGATTTAAACAAAGGAGGAAGGAGGCGTCGTCCAAATCATTGGCAGCAATTTAGGGTCTTCAGAGTCTCCTTTGGAGCTGTGATTAGTGGATGACCCACTTAACCTCCTGAGCCACAGCTAAAGAGGGCTATATTGATATTCGATATAGGCTTGATCTGCTGTTTTTGGTGTTGATACATTGATTCTTACAAAAAAATACATTTTCATACTCAACACTTCCATCTTTTTCATTTACAAAAGTTCAGGGGGCATACTGGCTTTGCTTCTGTCAAGGCTTATATTGTGAGACGTCTACACAAAGTTTTAAGTGTTAATAACAGCTGCTTGATATCCTTAATATCCAGAAAATTATCTGAATTCATGAGTGAGAATCGTATTTCTGGGTTAGAGCAGCCTTACTCTTCTATGTTGTCATTCTGTAGGACCTTTCAGTGGCGGCTGACACAGTGAACCAGCAGATCCAAGATCTGGGAGTGTAAGGCTCTGTACTCTCTGCACGACTGTTTGCTGTCCTGGCTCTCCAATGCTGGAACAAGCTCCCTACTGACATCAGAAACTCTACACATCTTCTGTCACAGTCTGAAAACTCACCTGTACAGACTGCACCTTAGCCCATGAATAAAAAAAAACAACACCTTCTCTCATTTCTCTTTTTTGATGAAGTTCGATGTACTTCTGTGATGCTTGCGATTGTTGGGTTGTATCTACTATATGGTTCAATGCACTTATTGCAGAGATACTCACAAGTCATTTTTTACAAGTCAAGTCACTTATGGTTGTAATGAGCTTTCTAACATCTGCTGCATGCCATCCGGTCTGCTTGGAAGACAGCATATCTATATTGGAGGAATTTAAAAGCACATGTTGTATCATCAGTCCTTTATCTATCCGGATTGATTTGTTGCTTATATCAACCCATTAAACAGGCTTTTGCAATATAATCTGAAAAAAAAAGAAAACACAATGTGTAAGATTTGCTATTTGTTACGATGTGTTTGTTACAGAGTACAGTCATAAATATGGACAGTTGTACACGTGTATTTGTTCTGATTACATTAATTATGATCAAAAAGTAGCAAGTCGACAACTTTGCTAAAAGTCAAACATCAAGCAACTGCAAAAGCTCAAGACATACCAGCCAGCTAATATTACTTTCAGCAAGAAGCCCAGCTCGTCGTCTGTCTTTAGACTTTAAATGCATGAAGCTCTCGCCAACAACTAAAAGTCAGTTTCCTCTCAGATTTCCTCTTGTCTGCCACTTGCTTCTCGCTCCATCACTCTCTCCTTTTAACTTCTTAGTTTTCAGCATTCTTTCTTTGGTCTCCTCACCTTTGCCATGCTCTGCCTCGGTTACTAGTCTCGGTTACATTGCCCACTCTGGTTCTGGTACCCATTCTGACTGCGGTGCAGGTGGGGGTGCCCCCACTGATAGGAAAACCTGAAAACCTCCTCTTCCAGTTGTCCAAAGTGCCTGTTGCACCAGTGTAAACACTCCCCCTGTGCAGCGAGCTTCCAGCTCGGGCAGCACACCTAACTAACTAAGTAACCTACCTAACAGCAGCTACATTTAACAGCAGTTTACTCAACTCAAAATCAGAAAACATTTTCTCCATAAAAAATATGATCCAGCTTCACCAAAATCACTGGCATAGTTGGTGTGTGAGTGCCGTAAAGCGTTATGCACTTCTAGGAAGAGCTTGTACCAAAGCCAGAAGTTACATCATGTGAGAACAGGTGTACTGGGTGCAGAGTGGGAATGATGCACCATTCACCTCACCTCTTAGTCTGTGTAGCGTCAAAATAATTTTAAATGTTATTTTATAGTAAAGATTCTGTTACTTTAAAGTTAATAACTGTATTTTAACTTTTTTTTATTTTAACTATTTTAACTAACATTATTAGGCATGCAGTCTGAGTACAACTATACACTGTAAACCGGTTACTGTGAAATTCACAGTAACTAACTGGCAGCTGCTGACGAGTAACTTACTGTAAATAAAATCACTGTAACTAACTGGCAGCAGTACATTATTTGGTTACTGTCATTTTGTACGGTACATAATTGGTTATTGTGATTTTCTACAGTACATCATTGGTTGCTGTAATTTTCACAGTAACTATAATTACTCTAGTTTTTGACTGAATACATGGTATACTACTGTGAAATTGTTTACAGTAATTTACTGGGCACAAACACAGTAAATTGCACATTTCACAGCTGAAATTTACAGTGAAGTCTAATTACACTGAGTCTTCAAATAATGACAAAGCAACACATCCCTCTAACTCTCAAACCCAGTGTAATGGTAATGCCTGTAACATGGTCAACAATAAACATGTAACCACCTGTAAAATGTATTATGCAATTATGCCTTTGTTTTGCCTACACACCAGCCTGTATCTGTTCATACAGAACATACCCTACCTGCTATTTGGCCTGACAGTTGTTTAATATTTTATTTTAGAATTGATGAGTAAGATTCCAGTTTACTCCTGACCTAGAATTTCCAAAACAAACATTAATAGCACTTGGATAGAACATTAATTGCTCTATAAGATTTTTTAATGACTAGAAAAATTGAGGTTGTTAAATTTGAATCTTGGCCACACTCACCTTCAGTTCATTACAGATCCAGGGCAACCTAACCAAATTATTTATGTCACGGTATTTTTTATTTGATTTGTAGTCTTGCAGATGAAAAACCCAAACAAAGCCCCTGACACAGACAACCAGCATGTGTTTTGGTGTGTCTAGTATAGCCACAACCAGCCACAACAAGCTGTGAAACAATGTGGCGTTTTTAATTACTAATTATGTTAGTTCTATCCCTACTGGTCAAAATAATATGCTTTTTTACTTTTATTTTTGAGTTATCTGCATCAACCCTCTCCCATTAATTTTCACATGGGGGCTGAGTGGTTGAAGAGGCCCTAAGCAGGCCACCCTCTGGATAATTATTCTTTTCCAATCACTGTGACTGTCTAATTGCAGTCCTAGCTGCTAATTTATGCACGCCTTTGTTTTCTTCAAGGAACGCATTTCAAAAAACACATCAAACGATTTCTGATATGTAAAGAATATAGCGAAGGAACACAGGCTGCAGCCGCTTAAAAATAAATTCCTTATTATTTTCATATGATAATAAGTCAGAGAAAATGAGGAAATCAAAAGGGAAGTCTTATAAAGATGTATGGGTATGAATATGGCACTTATTGTAGTTTTTTTCATGGACTTGAATACATTACCATATTTTCAGCGATTTTATTTGCCTTAAGCTGGAGTTATGTAGGACAGCTTGCTGACCATCATTCACAAGCTGTTGGCATTTCTGCGCGTAGTCTGTCAAGCGCAGATCTCTCGCACACAACTGGCATTGTTTTTAATGTAAATGATGTCGCTGTGATGAGGAGCCATTAAATGCACGCACATAAACACATGCACATAAACATAAATACACATAGATGCACAGTTATCCAGCCTAACCACCCCCTCACACACACACCAACACACACACACACACACACTCTGACACCAGTCCACAAGGGAACAGCAGTATTTACTTTATGCATGAGGACAGGTAAAAAACACACAAATCCACAGTGGACACCGACTGTAATTGAATGTGACTCCCTCTGTATACTATCCATAGCTCCAGGATCCTGGCAGCTAATTGGAATATACAGCTCCTTAAACCACTGGTGAACTCCGCAGAGACGCTGGGTTGTCAGAAGCCGATGGCCCGCCGCGGGTTTAGCTATGTTAAGGTGGCATGGGACTCTCATACTGCTAACATTGAAGATGAGGGCTAGAATGAGAGGCAAATTGGAAGCTCCAATGCAGAATGACAAGATGTGCACATACCTGTGTGTGTGTGTGTGTGTGTGTGTGTGTGTGTGTGTGTGTTTATACATGCAGGCTTGTGCATGGACAGGTATGTTTGTGTCTCTGCTGACTTTATTTCAATGGATTCTGAGGAGAAAATGTCACTGTAGCTCTCATCGCTGTCTATTATGATTGCTGTCAAAGACTGTCAGTGTGCAGACTTTAGTTCAGTTGCTTCCGTGAAGATACCGTGCATTTCTGTGTTTAGTGGTTGTTGTGGTGAATTCACACAACAAGAAGGTTGTTTATTATTTTTCATCGTTTGACCTACAAATCTCAGCCAACGTAAGACTGCTCACCAGGACATAGTTTTTATGGGCTGAGGAGATCCTGGATACGAGAATGAGCGTATTAATATTTAGAATAAAAGAAGTGATGGTATAATTTTTAGATTTAACTTCAGTGGGAATAATATTACAGCAGAGTTAGCAATATAATCGAGAATTGAGCTGCTGCTGACTCGGTCAAAACTGTAAAACTGAAAAGAAAAAAAAAGATCTTAAACATACGAGCTTAACATGCTTTGTGTTGTTTTATTTGATGTGTTATTAATGATGTGTCGAGCTTCAGATGTCCGTCATGTCTATCTTCAGAATGAGCAGTCGGTACTTTCTCTGTGCACATGCAGCGTAGGTTTTTATCTCCACCGGATGATAGTGGGTTAGTTGCTGCTCCGTGTGCACAAGAAGATACAGACATTCATTGTCGACATAAGAAAACACAAGACTCTGCATAAAAAACTGTAAATTCTGAATAAAGCATCACTGTCACTACTGTTGTGTTTAGCAGCACCTCTAAACTTTTAGCTGAGATGAAGGCATGCAGTCATGTCAGGATACTTAGATACTGGTAGAGATCTGGGAGGTGGTGCAGTGGTTAGCACCATCATCTCTCAACAAGAAGGTTCTGGGATTCAACCCACTGGCCTGCTGCAGAGTAAGTGTGTTCTCCTGTCATGTTTGTGCAAGCAACGTAGTTCAAGAGGAAAGGCCTTAATGCAGACACCACAGGAGGCAAAGTTGTGCAGTCCAAAGCTACTTTAATAGGACAAAACACAAGACTCACAGGGTCTTAACGCAGGGCTCTTTTTCCAAATAACAATCGGTCTACGTTTTTACATATGTTTTAGACTAACAGTACCAAAGAGTGGTTCTAAGAATGGTATCCACAGACTAACAGACTAACGTGAATGACTATGGTGAGCACCAAGGCCCTGGAGTGGTATCTTAGCTATTCATTAGAATATGAGTAAGAGTGTGCTGAGTGTGTTGGTGTCACAGTACTTGAAGCAAGCTACACTTAACAGTGCACGTAACAGTTTGCAAGTGAGTTTGTGACAGTATTTTTGTTAATTTGTTACTGACTGTGGTACATACCTGGTACATATCAAAAAGTGCCATCAATCAATATCAATAAACATGACTTTTTGTCCTCTTTTTTTGTCTTGTCTGACCACCTGACCACTTGTGTTTCAGTTTTTAATGATGTTACTGTATTCTCTCTGTTATCAGAACTGATGGAAGCTGTAACCAAACATGAAATCATACTTTGGTATATAAGTAAATATTATGTACGTTTGTCTTTTTTCAACTCTTTGAGCACCACAAATGAAATTTATCTCATCCCTGTTGTATTATTGTGGCAGCAGCTGAGGCTCCACTGGCGTTTTTGTATGAACTGACCATTTCATGTAAATTACAAAGGCTCAGCATGGTTGGATGGGAAGATAAATTCCCCTCAAGATGATAAAACATATGTTTGACATCATATCTGACAGCATGACGTGTAGGATTTAGGAAAGACATCTTTTTTTTATAAGTACAAATGCTACATGTGATGGAAATATACAAATTCCATGAGGCTTGTATGATTTTGTGACAAAGAAGTGATGATTCGCTCATTTGTGCTCCAGTTGTATTGCACATCTTTACTCATATGCCTTCTATTCATCTCTGCTTCCATTTTGTAATCCCCTAACATTCATCTGCCCACCATTGTGCCTTCCTTCTCTCTACCTCTCTGTCTATCCACTCATGTTTTCAGCCAGAAGCCACAAGCCTTGTATCTATCCCACGTAAATAATGAAACACATAATTATCATATCATAATTGCAGTAAAGATGGCTTTGACAGAAATCATTTCCCGTATCTAATACAGCGCTAATCGAATCTGTTCCCCCACTCACTAACACGACCTCTGGTGATTGAGTTTCGGACATTTGTTTGTGTGTGCCTGTGTGTGTGTGGTTATGTTAGATGGGTGTGTGTTCAGTTTCTCAACTAACATCTCCGTTCTCATGTGAAAAGTTGGATTTTTCCTCTTTGTTTCATCATATTAACAAAGTAGACAACGTTGTTCTTCATCAAACGCTGTATATGCATTTCAGATCTTATTCTGTAATCTTCATCAAGTACTACCTTTCACTTTTCTCACGACATCTGGCAAAATTCACATACAGGAAGATTAATTATGGTGCAGCGCATAATACAGCACTGTATGCTTTCAAGAACACGCGTATGTATGGCTTCTCTGTGTGTCTGTCTTGCCTGCTCTTTTGTCTATTGTTCCTGGGCTTGATTGATTGACAGCTTGTCGGATGTTGTAGCAGAGCTAGCCTGGTCACATGACCCAGCAGATGGTTCAGGAGACAGCTGACAGCAGCGAGTGTATGCGAGCATGTAAATGGGTAAATCAACTTTAGCAACGGAATTCCCTTAAAACATACAGGCAGATCAGAATTCTATCACATAGATAGATAGATAGATAGATAGATAGATAGATAGATAGATAGATAGATAGATAGATAGATAGATAGATAGATAGATAGATGTGAAACAGGGATAGATGGTGTAAGAATTGTCTTAAAGGGCAGATTGAGATAGGCCTGAGGATAGGTCTCTAACAATGAGTGATTACTGCACTAACAAGGCTGGCGGCTGGAGGGGATGCGTATAATGTGATTGGTGCTGGCCGCTATTTATCTTGACCAATAGACAACTGACCTGGCTGTGGCCCCCCCCCCCCACAGGTCAACCAGAGTTCACCAGGCGGAGGACCAGCGTTAATGTTACACTCACATATGGCTCAAACCAGTGGGGAAAAAAGAGAATGTACACGATGTGTTACACATGATAAACAGCATATATGTGCTGATACACTACACATGTACGTACATAGACATGGTATGGAGATGCACAATCACACAGACTCCAGGCTGATCTGAGAGATTTTTACAGTTTTTCAGAAAATGTTCAAGTTTTTTTTAAACACGTTTTTACAACAGCGGTGAGCCACACCGAGCTTTCCATCAATGTAATGCTTCTATCAAATATGTAAAATGCGAAATGGTGGATTCATTTCACCAGACGCTGCTCTTGACTATTTTATCTCTTCCATGTGATGGAGAGTTAGAAAGAGAGAGAGAGGGGAGGTAGATAAAGAGGAAGTGAGATGGGAAAGGGTGATGAAAAAGAAAGAGAAAGAGTCTTGAATGTAGCAAGGGAGGGTGAGGCATATTGAGTAATGAGCGCTGTTGCTCCCAGAACAATCAGGGTCTCCATTTTGCCGTGTGTTCCTACCTGATGTATAGCGCGAGCTGTGGGAGCTGCTGTAATAAGACCATTTGGGCCTCTCATTGGCGAGCATTAGCCGCAAATATCTTCCACAGGCCTAAAGACAGCCTGCGGGGCCAGAGAAACAGCCATGTTAGCTGTGCCGCTCATTTGGTCCAGGGTGATGTGAGTTGTAGGGGGTGAAAAGTTGTTGTCAGCTTGTACACACTAGATTAGGCTTTACGGCTTTGTACAGCAGCCACACAGAGGAAAAATGTCCAGAACATTGGTTAATATTTAGAGTCTTGAGTGTATTTTCTTTGACGTGTAGAAAAAATCTGCCAATAGGGAGAAATATTTTTGCTTTTCTTGTTATCAAGATACATATAATCACCTCTTTATATCACCCCTGTGCCATGTCATAATAACAATGTAACATATTTATCAATAAAGGTCATGGACTGGACAGGTTTGTCCTGTGGTATTAGGAAATATATTAGGATTTATAGTGGCTGAATACAAGAGCAAGCTGACAGGACTACAAGATGAAAAGATGTAGTCCAATTCATTGGATACACTGATTACTGACTACAAAACGTTTTTCCTAATCCATTAAAGGTCCAAAGTGTGTATGATTCATTATATTTATAGAATATGGCAGACATATGATATTTAAAGATGCTTTCATTAGTGTACAATCACCTGAAAATAAGAATTGTTGCAGTGAGACTACAGGTCCTCTTCCATTGAGTCCTCCATGTTGCATTGCCATATTCAGCCCACAGACAGTATAAATATGGATGTCATATCTATAACCTGTCCTGCCACCTCCTCACTAATCTAAAAATGGACTTGAGGTGGATCGTGGGTGGAGCTAAGGTGGGCTGAATAAAGCCTTTATGCTCAAACAAGCCACCTGTAAGGGCAACAAACTGCCAATCAAAGCAGCCTTTTTAATTATGCACAACCTTAAGTCTTAATCTTAATGTGATTGGTGTGTTGCATCAAAAGTCACCCTCAGTACAGTGAATGGGGAAATTAGCTATAGAGACCAAAACTGTTTTTTGTACCAGGCTGTAAACATGTTTATTTCTGCTGTGAAGTTGGACATTTTAACATGGGGACTTGTGGAGACTGACTCACTTCTGGAGTCAGCCTCAAGTGGCCTTTTGAGGAATGGCAGTTTTTGGCACTTCCACATAGGCTTGGCTTCACCGCCACTGAGGTCGACGCTACAGACAAACAGAAACACTGGCTCCAGACAGGGCCTTCCATGTATTTCATGAGTTTCGGTCCACCATAGTTTCTCCTGAAATTGAAACCTGAAATTTAAAACTGAGAGTCTAGTGGCAGCAATGGAATTAATATTCATTAGTATGTTTTCATTAGTGTATATAATTCCCTGAAAATAAGAATTGATGTGTTTTTGAATCTTCAGTGGGAGCAGGTCCTCTTCCATGGAGTCCGCCATGTTGAACCACTATTTTTTCTACAGCAGCCCTGAGAAGACAAACCAAACACTGATCTTGATATGGCCTTTTGCTTTTTATGTGAATTTTGCAGCCTAGTTTTACCTACATGCATGGAAGGAGAGGGTGTAATGTGGAAGAGTATTCATTTGATTGCAATTTGCAACTTCACTGCTAGGTGGCACAAAATCCTACACACTGGACCTTTAACCAAAAAAAAAAATGGGATTTTGAAATTTCACTGTTTCACAGCTAGTTTTTTTTTTTTTTTTTTTTTTTTTTTTTAATGCCAGATTCTATTAAATTGAATACATTTATCCAATTATTACATAAGAACAGTGACCTTTCCCTCAAAGATCTTCTGGTTTGGTGAAGAAACACATCAGGAATCTCTGTTCTGTTTGCACCATTACTGTATCCATCTATTTGATGCAAATGAGGGGCTACCTGCTTTGTACTCAGGTGTGTTTCATAATACAAAACCTGTCATGGAAACCAGACGAGGGACGAGCGATGTGCGAAATTTCCTCCGAAATAGCAAAACTGAATTCTAAAGAATTTACAGACCAATCAAACCAAATACATTTGAATACATTTGGAAACATGAGGCACACTTGACTCATGTGACAAGTGATGAGCCTTTATTGGAGGCTACTTTAAGTGTCAGGGCAAATAATTCAAGCACAGCCCAACTTCAAATATTTTGAAACCAGATTTAAATATACATCATATGCCGGCCTGACCAGGGGCAATCAGCATCTCAAAGATAGCTAGATTGCACGGCATGCAAAAAAAAAAAAAAAAAAAACAGAGACGCTGAGCTGATGAATGAATGGAAGAAACCAGTTTTGTACAAAAATACAACGGCGGAGAGACAGACAGAAAGCTTGACTGTATGGAAAAGTAATCAGTCAGCTTGTTGAGGAATTATGCTGATGGCAGGAAAAGTGGTTTTATCAACAGCATCATCATAAACACATGCATGCATGCCCACAATACACAAACACAAAAAAACAGCTTCCTATCAGGGTGATTCAACGGTCCTTTCATTGTCTGACTATTTAATCCAGCGAGCAGAGAATGAATGTACACAAGAGCATGTCTGTGTGTGTGTGTGTTTTTTTTCCCTCTGTGTGTGTGTGTGTGTTTGTGTGTGCGTGTGTTTGTGTGTGTGTGTGTGTGTGTGTGTGCATGGATAAGGGAGGGAGGGAGGGTTTTGCTGCAGAGGGTGAGTGGAAGGCGATAAAGACTCTGTGAGTGGCAAGTGTACATGGATAGCTTCACATCAACTGCCAATATGTTGTGAGGCGGCGGTAACAGGCGAGGGTCTCGGGGGAGCAGGCCAGCAGCAGACGGAGAGGAAAACAATTTCTGGTGCCAATAACCCCGAGCGGCACAGATGAAAAATGTTTTAATATTTGCAGCTGCTTTATGGCAGTCGGGGTGACAGTGATGGAGTCAATGTCAGCTTTTTCCTTTTAAATGTCATGCTCTGTCCCAGGCTGTCAGAGCGCTTGTGTGTATGTGCGT
The DNA here is from genome assembly GCA_033000465.1 of Sciaenops ocellatus. Classification (NCBI taxonomy): domain Eukaryota; kingdom Metazoa; phylum Chordata; class Actinopteri; family Sciaenidae; genus Sciaenops; species Sciaenops ocellatus. The sequence continues at coordinate 4,319,421 of CP136888.1, read as the reverse complement.
AGAATTGATCTTTTCCTCTTGTAAAGTGCCCAAATGTGCGAGCGCCCCACCCCTATTCCCTTCACCATTTTACCCCTAAACCACCCCTCTGCGCCTGTGTTTTTTCCTCTCTCCTCCCTCCTCCCTCCTCCCTCTATCCTCTAGTTGTCCATAAAGACAGTGCGCTCAGCTGTCAGATGAAACTCCCCAAACCTGGCAGCCATCATTTAGATAATCACTTCCTCCTCTTTGCATTTTATGTGGATTTGATTATTTTTCATCTGCGGCGAGATGGAAACCATAAATTACACTGTGTCCCCTATGCCTTTGCTGAAATCAAACATGCAGCCAGAACCATAGAATCAGCAAATGGAGGGAAATGTTACACGATCTTCAACTTTTGGACATGCAGAGATGCCGCATTGCGCATAATTTCAAAGAACAGCATGCATATGAACAACACTTGTTTTCACTGTGGATTCAATCAAAAATGGGACATTTTCCTTTTTAATTTGCTTGTTTCAACCAACAACCAACATTTCAAAACATATTTACCTCTGAGTCGCTGGAAACAGAAAATGTTTGCTGTGTAATTGATAACCAATTATCATAATTATATATAGTTACTAGTCAAGTTAATTTTAATCGTCAAATATAATCTCACAGGTACAATCAGCGTGATTTACTTAATAGTTTAATTTATGGATATAATCTTATTTTATGCATGTTTCTCTATGTTTTTGCGCATAAATTTTACCAGACTTAAACCACAGTGATGAAATATAAATATATTTTATTTGCGAAACAGCTGAATTGTTGAATTTCAGCTAATAAATGTACAAGAAATGTTACAAATACTAAAAAAAAAGTCTTTATTTCTTCCTGATCCTTGGCTGTGATTGAACATGTTTCATATTCTCAGCAAACTTTGATCTCACGTGAGGTAAAGTCTCTCACAGTACCGCCTGCCTTAAGTGGCCTCTAAAAACATCCCTACACGTCATCTCGTGTCTTTTGTTATGAGAGGCCTGAGCGTTTGCTATTGTTCCCTGACCTGCTCTGGATCCTCTTGACCCAGACTTGCTCCCACTTAGAGGGTCAGAGGTCACACCAGCTTCTATCAGCGAGGGCCCCCTTCTCTCTCGCCTCCGCAAAGTAATGCATGTAATGCAGTTGGGTCAATCAAGTCTTTTGATGTGGCAAACAAGATCATTAGTATGATGGCAGCAGCACGCTGTAAAAGATGCTTTGTTTTTTAATAATTTCCTTCAAATACAGATTTACTCGTTACTTTTTAGGATGTTTTTTTCAAGAAAAGGGTGATATCCTGACAACATACTGTACATAAACACAAACCTCCACTAACATCATGAAAATGACACTTTTTATGATTATTACAAAACACAAGTGAAAAAGAATCATCAGACTTTAACTCTAAATTCTAATCCAACTCATTTAAAATCTGTGTTTGTTCCTGCACAGCTGCAGCACAGTCACAATTACAGTGTATGTGTGTGTGTGTGTGTGCGTGTGTGTGTTGCTTGTTTTCCTGCATGAAAAGCACTGTTTCAATTAAAGGTGTTTGATCCAGCAGCACGGCGGGACAGGCCTGCACGCAGGTTGGTTGGAGGGAGGCAGCGTTGCTTATTTGCCCCCCTGCCGGGCGCCTCAGCAGGGAGCTGATGTGTAATCCAGTGCCAGGCTTGTGGGCCCACACAGGATATCTCACCTATAATAGCAGCCTGTTCCCCGAGGCCGGACCCCTGCTGGAGGTGTGAGAGGGCCAGCAGCCAGGCAATCATGGACTCTGGATGCCATCTTCTTTGGACGTAAACTCAACTCAAATTCCCTTTTTTTTCCCTGTGGATTCTGGGAAGCGTTAGGGACTATATGTGTTGAAAGGTGATGGCGTTTTGTAGATGTAAATTTGACCAAATGATACCAAAAATACAGAACTCTCTGAAACAGCATTCAGATCATGACGAGGCATAAATCTTTGTGCTGAAACATAAAATAATGAATCATACACTGGTTTTAAAATGTGAATTTAATGTAGATTCAGTCAAGAAAAAAAAAAAAACTGTCATAGAAAGTTTGAAATAAACTTTTTAAGAACTCCAACAGTACTTTATCATCCATTATCCTTGGCACCTAATATTTGTTGCTTATGAAACATTGTAACACTGATGCAAATAGATTGTAAAGCATCTTGGAAATCTAATATTTTAGATTTGATAGTTTAATCAATCCTCATTTGTTGTCATAAAAAAAAAAAAAAAAAAAAAATCCTGTGTTTGGTCTTTTTGTTGTACTTTTATTTGGAACTCATGGCTGGGTCTTCAGTGTGTCTTCCACTGCATGGCCTAATTAAACTGCTTAATCAGTTAACGACTCCAGCGAACACAGTTAAAGGGGAATTAAGCGCGAAGAGATTGAGGAGAGGAGCGCTGGAAATGCTGAGGAGACGCTTCGCCCCGTCTCCAGTGTGAAATAAAAACGGGGATGGAGCTGAGTAGAGGAGGCCATTAAAAAGTGAGCAGAGGGTGCCGAACTGTTTGCTGCCGTTCTGCTGAGGGCGAGCGAGCCAATCGAGATGCTTGCTTAAATGGGAAACGGGACGTCTTCACAAAGAGCCACATTAAAAGCACTTTGCTCTGTTAAGCAGAGGGGAGACAAGGGAAAACAGAGCGGGGAAAAAAAACAACAGAAGTGGAATGCATCTTAGAGGAACTGTACTCCTTCACTGCATCTTTATAGTTCTCAGGTGATTTCTGATCAGTTGCACTTAATTGACTTCAGTGGTGAATTTATTATGGCACCATTTTGTCATAAAAATACATACAAAGCAGTGGTAATGTGTCATAATGTCTTTTTACTGTTTTTTCTTTAATGGCGCATCTTTCTATAGATGCTGTCTTTAACAAAAAGAACAGGGAGACATAAGAAGCAGCATTACTGCTCCATCACTCATTTTTTTCCCTCTGTCCTCCCACTCTCTCATCTCCCCCCTCTTCACCCTTCCTCCATCCAGTGTCCTTGCCTCTCTGAGCTTCATCTCTCATCCCATTTTTCTCTCCTCAGTGTCTCCATCTTCCTCTCTTCACTTCTCTCCTTCTCTTCCTTGTTGACTGAATCCAAACATTCACCCGCCGGACTTGGACCTTCATGACTCCAGTCAAATGCACTGCGGGGGGTCTTCAAACTGCAATTTTGATTTCAACCCTGTAATCAATATTATGAACAAAAAACACTGAGTGCCAAACAGTAGACCAAAATATATAATATACAATTTTAAAAGCTAAATTGAGGCAAACCACCTGCAGATGTACTGTGACCTGTGGTTGAAAGCACTGGAAAAAGGTAGTAAGTGGACCTTGAGTTAAGATTTCTCTTTCCTCTTTCAACAAAAAACATGTTGGTAGTTCACTACACTTTATATTATTTTATACTTTATACTTCTATACTCCTTTTTTTTTTTTTTTTATCTCTACACTGACGTCCATGCATCAGTCTGACTCAGTACAATCCAATCCACTTTATTTATATAGCACGATTTTTAGCAAACATAAGGTTTCCAATGTGCTGCACAACAAGATGAAACACAATAAATAGATAACACAATAGAAGCACAATAAAAAGGTGAAGTAGACAATAGAAAGATAGAGAAAAAAAAAACACTCTACATGGTGTCAAAAGCCAAAGAAAAGAGGTGGGTTTTAAGAAGCGTTTTAAAATGAGACAGAGAGGAGGCCTGTCTAATGTGCAGCGGCAATTCGTTCCAAAGTTTTGGAGCTGCAACGGCAAACGCTCGATCCCCTCTGAGCTTAAGCCCAGCTTTAGGCACTGTCAGGAGCAGCTGGTCAGCTGACCTGAGAGATTGGCTTGGAGTGTAGGGGTGCAGCAGCTCAGAGAGGTAGGGTGGGGCAAGGCCATTCAAGGCTTTAAAAGCAAATAAAATAATTTTAAAGTGAATCCTAAAATGGACGGGCAGCCAGCGGAGTGAAGCTAAAATAGTTGAAATGTGTTCATACTTTCTTGTGCCAGTTAAAAGACGTGCAGCAGCATTTTGTACCAGCTGAAGACGACTAATGGAGGACCCACTAACCCCCATATAAAGTGCATTACAGTAATCCAGCCGAGTGGTCACAAAGGCGTGAATTACTGTCTCAAAGTACTGTCTTTGAAGGTCCGGTTTCATTTTTGCCAGCTGCCTTAACTGGAAGAAGCTGGACTTCACCACAGCTTTAATCTGGCTGTGGTGAAGTCCAGCTGGGGGGGGGTGGCGCCAGAAGTGCCATCAAAGACCATGCCTTCTGTCTTTTTTTCCTTAAAATTCAGAAAATTTAAAGCCATCCAAGCTTTCAGGTCATGCAAGCATTTTAGCAGCGGGTTAACAGAGTTGGAAATGGACTTTCTGAGGGGGACATAGATCTGGCTGTCATCCGTATAGCAGTGGAAAGAAATGCCATGTTTCCTGAGAATGGAACCAAGTGGGAGTAGATAGAGACAAAATAAAAGAGGGCCAAGCACAGAGCCCTGTGGGACCCCACATGAGAGAGGAGCAGTGGAGGACACAGAGCCACCAAGGCTGACACAGAAAGTCCGATGTGACAGGTAGGACCTGAACCATTCCAGTGCTGTGCCACTGATGCCCACCTACTGCTCCAAACGAGCAATCAGGATTTCATGGTCCACTGTATCAAATGCTGCAGTCAAATCTAAAAGTACCAGGACAACACAGTGACCAGAGTCAGTAGCTAAAAAGATATCATTAAAAACTCTTAAAAGCGCTGATTCTGTGAGAGATCTCTACAGAGAGATCACAGAGCTCAAAATGTTATTTATCCAAAGCTATCCTCCTTCTATCTATCCTACATATGTGATGGAACAAAACATGTTTTCATTGGTTAATACGATTCTAAATGCCGACTGTAGACAGAAGCGAACATGCACATTCCATATATAGAAAAAGTCATCAAAAGTGGAGATTTGATTCATCAGCGACAATATGTTTCCTTCCGTACTTGTTCCGCCATCCTCCAGCTCCCATCGTGGAGGATGCTCCACTCCCTTAAATGGATCTCGAAGGAGAGGAGAGGAGTTTAGAGTAAAGAAACACAGTTGTATCATGTGTAGAAGTATTTTACTGGACAGCAACACCCCTTACAATAAAGAATCTGCTTTCTGATTGGTGATCTGATCTGACGGGGCAGTAAAAAGAGTGTCTGACATTACCATCATAGCCTTTTGCAGTAATGTAGGTTGCTGTTCTTTTTCTTCATCAGCCAAGAGACTTTTCCTCCTTTCTCATTTTACTTTCCAAATGTATCTTGACTCATTCGGAGAAAACAAAGTATTTGGCGTATACAGCTGCACAGTCACAGTTATTATTAGTCCTATAATATCAGACAGACATACTGTATATGCACCATTTCACAAACAAAATTATATTTTTTATATAGAGCATTTATAGCTCTCCTGTGTACATTTGGTCCTTTCAAATATAAACTTAATATAATCTTCCAGTCGTATTATTTCTATCAGTCACAATCTGTGACATCCTGGTGCCGCAATAGATCTACAGTTGGTAATGGAGCAGCAGCCATTAGGCATCAAGTCTTTTTCCTTTTTATTGTTACTTAATAGTTTCTGCATGTTAAAAAGGGAACTGCACTAATTTTACATGTCACAGTCTGTTTACACGTGTCAGGGAGTACTGCCACCATAAATTGACTCAAGTGATGTCACTTGAGTCAGCATCATTTGGGGCACTCTGGGTGTGTGGAGTTGAAAGGAAGTGAGCTTAGCAGCTCCTCAGGTTTGCTTGAGGCTGGTGGCTCGAGGCTACATTATCCGGTACTAGCAAAACACACATGCATCTCTGCCTGAACTGTCAGTGGGTGCATTGGGGGTAACGCAGTCGCCAGGTTGTGACAAGTAAGAAGAATGCATGGAATAAAACAGATGATATCACCGGTTCTGCTGCATCAATTTTGACTGATGGAAGAGCCGCAAGTGAGGGAAATGAGGAGCTACTTTGGCTAAGTGGAAAGCACCCTCGCTGTGGACTCTGTGGAAGTCTGCAGAGAGCGTGCTCGATACACCTTGTTGATTTAATGAATTGTGGAATCAGACAATGTAATCTTCATCATTCTTTCCTCTTCTCTGTTCTTCTTTTCCTCTACCCAAATTTTTTATCTCCTCTCACCCCTGCTTCACACCCTGCTCCACTTTCCCCATCATCCTCCACTCAGCTCCAACATGCCTCCATGACTTCCTGGATGGAGCCCAAAATGATTCAGGCTTATTATGCAGGACACTGTATTGGGGGGGATAAAAAGCGGAAGGATGGAGGGGGGGAGAGAGAGCTTAACAGCATCTGTTGGCCTCCAAGGTAAGGCATCAAGTTTGACGCACACACCACACACACACACACATTCTGCAGAGTAACATCATCACGCTATAAACATGACATATTTTTTATATTTCTGCTGATTAACAAATTTCATCACACACATCAAGCATTTTTGGATATGCCTATCTCTCTAGGTGTGACCTTGCACATGTGTCTAGTGATGCATGCATGTGTGTGTGTGTGTGAGTGTGTGTGTGTGTGTACACCTGGGTGCCTGTGAGTGTGTGTGTGTCAAGTGTTTGCGGACGCTGAAGGGGACTGAGTGTTTTCTGACGCCTGTCTAGCTACGGCTGTCTCACTGGGCCATGGAAGTGTCATCTGCCCAGGCCTCAGCGCTCACACACACACATACACATACACATGCATATACACTGGCACACACACACACACACAATCTCACATTCTCTCTCTCACATCAGTGAAGAACAGAGACAGCCCAGGGCTTGCTGTCATCTCATCACACTGTGCAGGTCCGGCCATGTGCGTGTGTGTGCATGTGTGTTTATGTATATGTGTGTGTGTGTGTGTGAGAGAGAAAGAGGGTGAAGGAGAGTGAGCATAATATTGCCACTAAACAGCAAGTCTGCTGTCACTGTGGACTTCAAACTTCAGGTAGCACCAAATAAATTTAGAGAAATGTATCCTTCCTGAAATCCGTTAATAACATCACAGCAGAGCCAGAAACACGTCTGAAACACAGACATCAGCGGCCACGAACTCAATCACATCTCCATGTTTTGATGCTGTCTATGAATTTATCTTTGCAACAATTAGGCCGCATGAAAATGCTCGGAAAATTACTGCGTCCGTGTAATTTCCGGCAAAAAGCCTCTTTGTGCCACTACCATTTCTACTCATTACCACCAGACCCGGTGTATTCTAATGGAAAACCCAATTAGCTTGTACGCGGGAAGAATGCAAATGGGGATCACAAAAAATCTTGAGTGCTTAACGGTGTGCATTTATGCGGTTGTGCTGGCTGGCACAATTCATTTGGCGACCATCAAGGAGTAATTTGAGAAAAGGTAAGAAAGACTGCAGGCTGATTAGACAAAATGTACCTGTTTATAAGCTTTGAATTCCTGTGATTGTGGAAACCCCGCCACTCTCATGGATCTGCTTGGTCAAGAGCTTCAGTAAAGCCTCCACATTTGACTAAATAGAGTCTGAAAACAACCAATGAAACTATGACGACAGATCTTGCAACAGAAAGTTAAAGGAATAAGCAGAATTGCATGGAAAAGGAGGCGGTCAGACACATTTTAACTGCAATATATGTGGATGTTGATGTGGTGACATGTTTTGGTAGTGACCTGTTACAGTAGCTCTTACGGCTATGAGTTATGTAATTCATGTCACATAACTCACATCTGTAAAATGACATTTCTCTCTATCGGGTACTGATGAAAGCGTGGGATGTGCAGTTTAGAGGGCAGATCTGTACGCTGTAGCAGAAAAGAAGCCATTTAACACCTTTGATTAGTTGTTTATTAATGAATCAATCACACTTTATGTATATAGCACCTTTCAAACAAATTAAATGCAATTCAAAGTGCTTTGTTTGGTCAAACAGTCAGTTTGTCCAGTTGACGGTTGGGGATACACAGCAACCAAAAGGGATTTTACACAACCAGGAGTTATTAACAGTTTATTAACATTATAAGCGTAGATATGTAGATTTAAAAGTACATACAATACCTTAAACTTAAAAAGAGAAAAATAAGTATATACTACTATAACATATTTGAGGGGAGCTGCCATACTCCAAAACCATACGTACCAAAACCAGTCTGACACTTGGATGTCGCCCTCTCCCTCCCCTCATTAGCCTCGTCAGCTGGGTGGCCGGCAAGCATCAGGAGTGACCCGCTTCCCGCCTGCACTGGTTGCCACGGTAGCAGCTGTCAGACATTTCTATTCGCAAAACAATGAAGGAGAGAGAGAGAGAAGGGAAGGATGGGGAGAGGAGGGTGACACGGGAATGAGAAGACAATGGCCTGTTTCCCATCATTTTCCCTTTGTCAAGCAAACTTTAACCTAGGGAGAGGTTAAAGTAGAGTGAGGATGAGGGAGAGGGGGAGAGCGTTGATGCATGCCGATAAATCAGATTTTTAATTATTGGACATATGACAAGAAGCATGTGGGGAGCCTCTTGTCTTCCTCTCTCCTTGCCTTGTCTGTCGCTCAGCTTGTTCTGACTCAACATTCATCCATCAATCATTTGTGTCTCCCCGATCCCCTTTACCCTTTTTGCCTGTTAGCTGTCTATTTCACTTCTATCCTTGTCTTAACCTTTCTTTCTTTTCCTTCCATTTCCCTTCTCTTGGTTGCTCCCTGTTTACCATCTACACTTCGCCCTTCCCCTGCCTCTCCCTTGTGTCCCTCTCTGTTGCCTCTCCACCATACATACCTCCAGAATCTTTCTGTCAGCTATACTGGAAATGAACAGAGCGTTACCCTACAAGGCTGACGCCAGCTACCTTGCATTGTGCTAATAACAGCGGAGCAACTAGGAATGCATACATGTCATGTACCAGGCTGCTGTGCTGTCAGCTCACAGCACTAGCAGTAGACAGACAGGAGCAAGAGAACAAGACACCGCTAATTCTCCCTCACTCTCAGACACATTCCAAGGCAAGTGGACAGACAAGGCTGTTGGTATAGAAGAGTCTGGTTGCGAGGAAGCGTAAGCAAGGAGGTGCAGGGTCAGTGTAAAGAACTGCTTTGAAGTCATAACCCGCAACATTTGTATCTACATTTAATGGTTTGCTTGGGATAAATAGAAACTTAGGCTCGAGAAGTGATAACCAGAAAATGGGACACCACCAACATAAGCTCAAGCCTTATCAGTAGATCCAGGAAGATGGAGAGCAGAGAAAGATGTCACCAAAGACAAAGCTAACTGATGTAATTTCCCAAGTCAATCTCAGGTCATTTGAGACAATTCTAAATCAAGTCAAGTAAATCATTTCAATCCAAGATAAGTCTCAAATAATCAATTGAAGTCCAAGTCAAGTTAGTCATTCAAGACAAGTCACGTGAGGTCTTAAGTGTATCTGAAGTAAGTCTAGTCTCAAGTAATTTAAGACATGTACAAATCAAGTCTCAGATCAGTTTCAGATGTCATTAAGAGAGAAATGCAAACCCAAAACCTAAGTCTTTCAATCTGAGTCAAGTCATTCAAAATGTGTCCAAATTAAGTCTCTTATCATTCAATACAAGTCAACATCAAGTCTTAGCTCATGTGAGACAAGTCTAAGTGCAGTCTCAAGTTATTCTAGAGAAGTCCATCTCAAGTCATTCGAAACAAGTCTGAATGAAGTCTAAGCTCATTTGAGCCAAGATAAAATCAAATTTCAAGTTATTCAAGAGAGGTCCAAGTCAAGTCCCAAGTGAGCGTACATGCAAGGCTGATGAGTGGAGATCAAATTTTATTAATGCTTCAGGATTTGTCCGTTTATTCCTTGAGGAATTCAAGTCTCAAGTAAGTCAAGTCCCACACATCATGTTTGTGACTTGTCCAACTGGTCCAAGTCTAAAACAACAGTCTTGTATGTGCTGCATGGGCTCAGTTCACACAGCAAGTGTAAAATTTTAGCCACATGTGTAGCCTTGAGCGGCATCCTTTCTACTGTCAGCCCTGAGGGACCCCTGCTGGTTTATTCCTTATGGATTTATTTTGTAAATAATAATAGTAAACGCCCCCACTCAAGCAGTATGCATGTTTCTTATTTCATTAAATAGGTGATATTTCTTTTACCTTCATAGAGGGTGGTGTTCTGCTGATCCCACTGTGGTATGACTCCATAACACCAGCAGTAGCTATACTGGGACATTCGGATGAGGTTTTGTTTCCTATAATTTGTTTTCCCCTCTGTTGGGATATCACTCTAGTTAAGTGTGATTAAGTAGTGTACCTTGTGTTGTGGCCCATGGTGTTCAGTTTTTAATCAGTCCTGTTTGCATTCTCCCAGTAAGCACATACATTGTAAAGGGTGTTCTCATTTCATGGAAGCAGACAGTTGAGCTGAAGTACAGTATCAGCAGTAATATCATGTAAGCGGAGCCACTGTTTCCTGCTCTCCTCCGCTCATCACGGCTTGTATAAACAACATGTGCGGAGGTGTTTTCCCTCTCTCCTGTCTCTCTGAAACGATCCAACTTACAAGCCCTAGATCACTCGTCGGAGATTTACAACCACCTCCCTTTTTCTGTCTCTCCTCCTCCCTTTCCCCTATAGACCAACTTGACCCCCTCCATACACCAACCCCCAACCTATGTCTCTGTCTGTCTGTCTGTCTGTCTCCAGGAAGAGGAAAGATCAGCGGGGCTGCTGATTTATGAGTGCTTAGCTCTTTAATTCTCCGCTATGCTAGGCTGGGCTGGGCTAGTGTGTGTGTGTGTGTGTGTGTGTGTGTGTGTGTGTGTGTGTGTGTGTGTGGGAGGTAGGGATTGTGGGATACGAAGGGGTGGAGAGGCATGCGTCGTGTGGTGAGGATGTGTGTGCTGATGTACAAGGTGGGTCTTACTTCCTTGGGATAATTCATGGACGGGTAAACTCACATGGAAACACACACACACAGTGTAAACACACAGTGAAAAGTGTTGAAAGTGTGTGTGTATAGACTTGTTAAAACATACAAGTACATTAGAGTTTAATGGAATTTTACTTCTTTCAATAGACAACAAAACCTTCAATGAACTTATTTGACATTTCATGTTATTTTTTGCACATTTAGTCCAACAGCAAGAAGCCTGTCTGTCTTTTAGACTTTTATCTCATGGAGCTCTTGCCAATGAGTCAGTCCCAGATTTACTCTTGTCGAGCGCTCTCCCATTTTATCACTCTTTTATTTTCTTAGTTTTCCTTTATAGACGCCTTTGCGGTCTTCGCCTCTGCCATGCTGTAACTCTGCTGAGGCTGACTAAGTTGCCCACTTGCCCAACTCTGGTTCTGGTGCCCATTCCAGCATCACTCCTTGTCTGCATTTCCCCCCACCACGAGCCTGAAAATCCTCCTATTCCCGTTGTCCAAAAACGGCTATTGTACAAACACTAACACTCCCCTGGTGTTCTGAGCTCATAGTCCAGGCAGCCCGGCTAACAAACTGAGCTAACATTAGCTAACAGCAGCTATAGTTCGCAGCAGTTTACTGCCCATTGGAAAATTCTGTAAATCAGAGCACAGCAGCCGGAGGACATCAATTGGAAAACCAGAAAATATTTTCTCCATAAAATATGATCCAGTTTCACCAAAACAAGTGAAGAATTTCTGGTGTGTGACTTATTGCTGTAAAGCCTTACCCACTTCTCACGGGAGATCTTAAAGTCCAAAGTTATATGGTGCAAAAAGTGCAGAATGGGAATGACAGAGGCACCATTCAACCGATTACAAGTCAGTGTAGCATCAAAGTGATTTATAATCTGTTTTTTTTCATGGTAGTTTTTTATGCGCAATAATAACTGCACCCAAAAATTCCCCACAAAAGTTTGTACTACCTGAGGAAAAACAATGCTTCCTCTTTTAGAATAAAATAAGATATAGAGGTAGAGAATGAGAAAAAGAATCATACATTTGTAAATTCATAAAATTTATAGTGACATTTTTTGCAGTGTAGAAATCTAGTATGACATGAATGATCTCCAGTCTCAATTGGAAATCCAGCTCTTGACACATCAGGGAATCAATACCACTGTTAGCAATTTACAAGACAGAGAAGTGAGTGCATTAAGCAGTGTTTTGATCAGCACTTTGTAGCTAAAACACTTTTTCCTTAGCTTCGAAGCAACGATAGAGAACAGAGCGAAATACTGAAAGCCAGTGAACACGGTGTCGTCTAAATTTTCTCCGTTAAACAAGTGAATTAGTGGATCACCGGGAGAGAAAGTGATGCAGAGCTGTATCTGCGCAATATGCTGTATGTGCTGAGACTCTGTAATCTACCACCTTGAATCAGGGCGCTGCCCTGCCATCACTAAATGTGACGGCACTCGTGAGAAAGGGCTAATTTTGCACAATTGACTGACAAACCTTTTCGGTTCATCGGAATTACGGCCTGATTAATCAGCCATGATTAGCATTTAGCGAGGCCTCGTGGAACGTGGGGCTCTGATGTAGGTCTCTTATTTATTTATATACCTCCGCCCTCCCTTTTTTCTCTGTAACGCATTAAGCTGCCAGTCTTGTCAGGCTGACAGGGTCAACACCACCGTTCATTACGGGACCTAGGGAAGAGACAAGACAGGTCTGACGGTGAGCTCAAAGCTCAGTGTTTATGCTCAGCATCCCTCGACTGTGCCTCTCATGTGTCTTTCTCTCATTTCTGACAATCTGAACATGAGCTGAAACACATGTGCACGTTAATGCTAATGTATGTAAATGAACATGTCATTTTTGGTAAGGTTTGACCGATATGGGTTAATAGAGGATTTGCATAGCAGCTGTCACTAAACCAAGCTAAAATAAAACGGAATAAGTAGACTAGAAAATAGAAAAATACTTTCCTCACACGAAAAGTGACAGCATTAGGTTTTTTTTTTTCATTCTTCAAAGTTTTTATGCCTTTCTGACAAGTGACGTCTTGTGGTCATGCCAGTAATTAGTCGGATTAAGTTGAAGGGCAACTGGGTCATCAAAGCTTGTGATTTTGAGATACCACAGTTCCATTTTCTCAAGCATCTGTAGCCTCAATTTACCAGAAACCAGTGCAGCTAAAAGAAGTATCTTTTTTTCCCAAGAGGTCAAAGACATATCCGGGGAACCTAGAAAAGTAATGAACAGTGATGATAAGGATTTTAAGTTAACAAGGCAGGTAACATTAAACCTGCATTTATATTTTGTTTCCCACTTGGGAATCGTGCATTTTAGCGCAAATGTCAGAGAAAATAAAAGGCAGGTGATGAAGTATAAGGCAATTGAGATGGATGGATCAAACAAACACAGGACTTTCTGCCAGGAGACCTCAGTTTGTGTGTCTTGTGTGAAACAGAAAGTCAACTTCTACATAAGTTAGTGTATTTATTTTTTGTGGTATACTTGTGTACCAATTTTAATCCAAACCATGAGTAGTTTTGTTGCCTAAACCAAACCGTGAACATTTCACAATGTTAACCACGTATTTGTTTCAGTGTGTAAGATTTGAGGCCTTTATTTTCAGAATAAGGCAGACATGGAATATAATATTCATAACTATGTTTTAATGCAAGTACCATCACCTGAAAATAAGAATCTTTTTTGGTTCTGCTACTTAAAAATTAGCCTTTTATATCTACAGTGAGAGCGGGTCCTCTTCCATGGAGGCCGCCTTGTTGAAACACCGTGTTTCCACAGTCACCCGAAATAGACAAACTAAACAGTGACTAAACTCTAGAGAGAGCTTTTCAAGTGTTGTTTCTCCTTTACACTAGGAAGGCGAGGGTGATGTGAGGAGATTGCAATGTAGCGATTAAACCACTAGATGCAACTAAATTCTACACACTGGACCTTTAACATGATGACAAGGTCACCTGACGAAGGTCACTCGACATTGTCCTTTCCTGCAAGTCCAAAACTGCTGAAATGTGCAATCTCTAATGCTGTTAAATCACACCCGAAAAGTTAGGCAAGCAACATGTCCTTACTGCTATTTACTCTGTGATTTCATGGAATGAATAAATAATAATAAAAAAATAATGAATGAATAAATTGCATGATATTACATTGGGAAATAACAGTGATGGGAGACTGAATCGAAACATTAAAGACTTAAAGACGTGGGCCATTAAAGTTGCTATAAAGATCCAAAGAGCTGAGTACCAGCACAGCCTGGTGAAAAAGTTGTCATCTGAGTCACTGTTAATATAAAAATACTAATTAGAATGTGTTTAAACACAAAACATTAATGGAACTTTACAGACTGGTGCTATAGAAATATCTATGGGTGGATTTTTGATGCAGATTTGGCCTCACCTGAAGCTCGTTCAGCGTGCAGTCTGCATCCAAGTCAGTTTTACTCTCCCCCTCGGTCCCTCACTCCTCCACAGCTCTCTCTGTGTGCAGGGCTGTAATAGTGGCGGTCGACCCTGGGTGGCGATGCAGTGTTCTCTCCCAGGACTTGAGCAGACCTGGAAATATGGCTGCCAGGAGAGGAGGTGGCAGATGGCTGACAAGGCATTTTTACCCATAACGCCCCAGTAAAACTTTAACTCCCAAGATTTAGTGCTAGCGCTCTGCACTTAGCAAGCTGCAGCCGCTGGCATATTTTTTCAAAAGTCCCAAACTGATGGTTTTGCAAGCTACGCATAAACATGCTTTATTGATTGTGCTGTTAAAAGATTCAAAGGGTCAGTATCATTTAGAAAAAGACAGTTTTAGAGGACAAATAAAAGCTAAAAATTGCTCAAACGTTGTGGCAGGCATCATTGATTTTTAGAGGAAAACACAGAATACTGAATTAAATTATTCATCGTGTCATAATATTGACTGATGACGATGGTAGACAATAATTTAGAAATTTAAAGGTTCCTAGGCAACAATGGCAATTAAGGCATTTAATTCACCCAGTTACAATCTCTAAGGGCCTGGCTACAGTCATATCTCTTAATTTGTCCTGGACAAGAGCACCATGAAAGTCATGCTCACTTGCAAAATTGTCCAAAGAGAAAGCTTTATGCTCATAAACCATGCGGAGATTTGGCTATTTTGTTTATACTGAACAACATTTTATGTTAAACTGACCAGTGAGAAAAAAAACATTTTATCACAGTATTTTATTCATCCTATCACTTTAATCAATACTAAGTTGTTCACAGAACATAAAGCTACCCCCCACCCCTCCACACACACACACACACCCTTTGGCTAATGTATATGAAAGCATCACAATGTAGACTACATTACTGGTGCAGGGTTATGCATTGTGTGCTGACTGCAGGGTGTTTGAAGGGCTAATTGGACCCTGGGTGCATGTAAGGATGGCAGGATGACTGGAGTAGCTTCAAAGTGCCATAGAGGCACAAGAGAGACAAAGACAGAAAGAGAGAGAGAGAGAGAGAGAGAGAGAGAGGAAGATGGATAGAGAGACAATGAAGAAGCAGAAACAGAGAGGGAAAGACAGAACTGAGCCTACCGAGCCAGCCGTATGGTGATACTGAACGAGGTGATGTTATTGGACTCAGGTGAGACATGCACGCATCTGTGCTGACTAGCCGGCCTGGTGTGGAGTGTGCGTGTGTGTGAGTAAGTGAGTGCCTGTGCACGGCGATGTGCATATCCGTACATGTGCATATGTTGACTATATAGATATATTTCTTTTACTGCACACATCTGCTAGTGTCTCTTACTTGGGACCCGTAAAAGGGCTGAACAGTGCAGCAGTCGTAACCCAGAGCAGCACACTGAGATAAAGAAATCCAAGTCCCTGCCTGACTTCATACAGATCTCCTCCATCTAACATTCTTCTCTTTTTATTTGAAAAGGAAAAAAAAGAAGAAAAGAACGTTCCATCCTTCTGCTGGAGGAGAAGTTGTCACACTCAGAGCAACAGTCAATAATGGGAATACATTAAAGATAACAATCAATCGAGACGGCAAACAACAGCATACTCTAGGCTACTGTAGTGGCTAATGCAGTAGAGGTAGCAGCAAAGATAACAGAAGCAGTCGCAGAAACTGGAAATAGCAGTAATAAGGAGCAAAACAGTTCAGCTGGGTTCTGAAGAGCATAAATGATTATATATTATTTTTTTCTAACATTGGAGCTAGAGACATAATTTATGATCACTAATGCAAGTTGTTGGTTCGACCTCCAAAACCTGACATAAGGCCTTCCTGTGACAGACATAGTTAGAGTATTTCACCTTAATAGCAAAGGTGGTAGCAGTCATTGTAGTAAGAGCAGGGACACTAACACAGTTGTCATTAGTGACATTAACAAGAGCTGTCGTAGTCACAATATCAATATCAATAGCAGTTCTGGATGTAGTACTAGAAATAGCTTACTTATTAGCAATAGTGGACCAGCAGAAAATGTTCATCTGGAAACAAACGCTAGAGCAGCAGTAGTCTGAAGTAGCTGATTGGTGGCAGTAGTTTCTACAAGCAGCAAGGCTGAATTACCAACAGCACTAAGTTGGTAACTGAGTGAGGCAAAGCTCTAGTGTGTGAACTGGATTTTGCTACTTTTTTGAATATGTGTTTGGAAAAATCCACTTAAATGCCATTAAAGGACTCTATAGACTGACATGATAAGGGTCTTAGGTGGCTCCTGCTTTATTAGATGATCTTGAGGTTCTGCTATGAAGAGGGGCCCTGTGTCACTAAAGCCTAGTTTTAATGGCAGAATCATGCTATTAGATTTGAATCTTTCGAGATGGTCACTGTGCCAGATTAGGTGATCATAGAGTAATCAAGTCTTGCTGTGAATTAACTGACAGACGTTGTCTTTTTTGTTCCACTCACCACCTACCGACAACGTCATACATCCTTTGCTTTGCTTGTTCTTAGAGAGAAGTGCTCGGTGCTCCAATACGTCAATGGAACACGTCGCAATAGTCAAACTAGATGAGAAAAAAACAGCAAAAAGCAAAAATCTTTTCACGTGCCATCTTTGTGTCAGGACATCATGAGGCAAACCAGATGCAATGTCTTCCTGTATGACACAGTACAGAGGACAGAAGGTGGTAGTATTGAATGAAAGGGCTCTACCCAGCAGCCAACTAACAGACAAAGTTAGTTAGTTAGTTAGTTCCCTGGTATCTCCACTGCTTTGGGGCGGCAGTAGCTCAGTCCATAGAGACTTGGACTTGAACCGGAGGGTGGCCGGTTCAAGTCCAGCATGGACCAAAGTATAGAAGGTGGACTAGTAGCTGGCAAGGTGCCCTTGAACAAGGCACCAAACCCCCCACAACTGCTCGCAGGGTGCCGCTCTGGGTGGCTGACAATCACTCCACCATCTCTCTCCACAGTGCATGTCTATGAGCCCTTGTATGTGTGTGGTTGTATTTTGGGGTAAAAATGCATGTAAATAAATTTAAAAAAAAACTAAGTGAAAAAATAATTCCCCCCTTAAAGGGATTAATGAAGTATCTCTTCTTAGTTAGCAAATAGTTCATGAACATCTTTAGCAGCCACATATTTAACTCAGGAGCTGGTGAAGACCAAAACAGAGTGAAAGAGTGTGAATATTGGACTTAACTTCAGGATTATGGACGTTAGATATTCAGTGGTTAATTATTTCAAGCATATCATGCATATCCAAGTGAGTGAATGTAAAAATGATTTGGGTGCCCCAGTGAGTGAGTTTGGACAATGTGGTTGGCAAAATTTGCTAGAATTCACTAAATGGTATTTACCCTTAGCTAAGTGCAGTGCACATATATTAAGGTAGAATGGCTGGTTAAAATGATAGAAAGTCACCAGCTGGAGGGAATATCAGCTGTTACTGACTTTGATTAAATGAGTAACTTGATAACAGGACATTAAACTTATTTAGTTTGGTCAAAATTGTCTCTGCAAGCCAGTGCCTGCAGCCAAAGACACCCTCTCTAGATCTCAATGTTCATGTTTGCCCATTTTATCTAGTGTTTGGAGTGTCTTGTCTAGTGCTTTTATTCAACATTTAAGTCAATACGAGTATTGGAATGCGAGTATTGGAATGTAAAAAAGAAAAAAATTGGACGTCATTCACAATTGTGATTGAGATAATGGTTAAAAAAGACAAATATCAGTGTGTAGGCTGAGAATTTTGCAAATGACAGTAAATCACAGTTGTGGTAGCTCTATCACTAATCCTGTAGCTGTAGTAGGAGCAGTATAGCAATAGAAAAAATGCGCACCGGTAGAACCAGTAGAAGATGAAGCAGGCTGTGGTCTAAGAAAAGGCCCACACCAGTTGCAGTTGCGCTTCCTGATGTCTCCATCTCCAGCACACCTCCATCCATTCTCCCACCATCTGAGAGCAATGGGCTGGCCTACTGGCCCCAAACAGCACACCAGATGCAATGCTTTATCGCCACACATTAACATGATAGAAAAATATGAATACTAGAATCTTATCTCAGCCACATATTATAAAGAGCATTCATCATGACGCACATAATGTATTTATCATGTCAGCCGAGGGAAAAGATGGTGGAGGCGAGATCCCATTTATCTGTGCCTGTGCAAGGCCTGTTGTATTGTCCACATCTTAAATATATATATATATATATATATATATATATATAAAAAGAAGATTAAGAATCTCATCCCATTTTTCCACCTCACACCCCTTCCTCCTTTTTTTTTTGTTGCCATCTTGGATCTGAAATTAACTTGCACTCGAGAGCCTGTGACTTTAATAGGATAAAAATATAAAGAAATACAAAAAAGGCCTCCTTGGGATCAGTAAGATTTACAATATATATTAACTGAGTGTGAAGCTGTGATGTGCAGATTGATAAATGTGCTGGAATTACGCAATTCTTTCTCTTTTAATAATTCTGTCATCTTTACCCGCCATTTGACCATTACACTATTGAAGTCATTTTTTGTAGAAATAGGTAATATCATCAATCATTATAATCATTTAATACATCTCTTTCCCCTCCATCCTCTTGCTTTTGGTTCCTAAGCTGGTGCCAAATCCTGTATCTAGTAGTTCCTCATGGAAATACATTTCACCGGCAAGCAGTGGAATTGGGCTGCTTGCCATCTAGAACTATATGGGCCAGATATGGGTGGTATAGTACTGTGTACAAAGCGAGTGGGGAGTTTTACAAATTGGACGCGTGTGTGTCATTAATTCACATTGTCTAGATGTTTCTGCCTCTGATTCATTGGTTTGTATATTGCAGAGAGTTTACAATGTGCTGTCTGCCTCTGCCATTTCAAAAGGACGGATCATAGAAAGTTAAAACATCTATGCATTTGAAAAACAAGCCAGTGACTCTGCAGCTGCAATGCTTTATATTAATTTACTTATAATAACATATAAAGATTTTTTTCTATAGATATTTTCTTGAAAAATGCCACATTTCTATGTGTGTCCAATCAGTGTTGATGTTTTATGTAATCAATTAATTCATCTATCTATTTTTAATAGCTGCTTGTCCTCATCAGGATTGCAGTGGGCTGCAGCCCATCCCAGCTGACCCCCCAATCGACTGGTGGGCTTAGAACCAAAGTCAGTTCTTTCGGCACAAGTGCTGTCATTTGACACATACAGAGATGTAGTTTGTGTCTAGGAAGAACTAGAAATAGTCAAACTGCAGGAAATATTTGTGTAACTCTGACTATGGGCGTCAGAAAGTCGCACGCAATGCATCCTGGATCCACATATCCATTCATCTCTATTTATCAATCGGATTTAAATGACATAGATTCAAAACAATAAATGTCAAAATTATGACTGAGAGAAACAGACTCAATAAAAATTTAAAAGCTAAAAGTTATTACAGTTGTATTATGACTCAAATGTTAAAGGCTTTCACCAACTCTCTTCTCTGTCTGCAGGAGAAATATCAGACAATGAGGAGAGGCTCAGTGTCACTGCAGTAAAAGACGTCACTTTCTGTAA
The DNA here is from genome assembly GCA_033000465.1 of Sciaenops ocellatus. NCBI lineage: Eukaryota > Metazoa > Chordata > Actinopteri > Sciaenidae > Sciaenops > Sciaenops ocellatus. The sequence goes on along the minus strand of CP136888.1, from coordinate 4,299,493 downwards.
TCCATTCCTCCTGAAATGATTAAATTTGTTTCAGTTCTTAATAAAACCTCTTGAAACACAACTGTCAAACCTTTTTTAATAACACTGTAATAACAGCGCAGGCGATTGTGGTTAGCGGCGTCATGAACTGGCTCAATGTTCAGACAAACAGGACAGAGGAAACACTTGGTGGTTTGAAACAAAAGTAAAGATGATGTAATTAAAGTAAAGTAAAGTGAAATGAGTGAAGTCGGTAATGTAGCTGGGTGCATGGATGAGTGAAGAATGTTGTCTACTGAACTAACCAGGCAAACCAAACAAACAGATTAGCTTGCTATAGCTCCCTCCCTAGAACTTCTGAGCACTGCGAGAATGCAGCTTTTCATGGGTTAAAGGTACAGTGTGTAGAATTTAGTTGCATTTAGTGGTCCAATCACTGCATTGTAATCTCCTCACATCACCCTCACCTTCCTAATGTAAAGGAGAAACAACACTTTAAGGACCCTGTTTAGAGTCAGTATTTAGTTTGTCTGTTCTGGACTACTGTATAAATAAGGTGTTTCAAGATGGCGGCCTCCATGAAAGGGGACCCTCTCCCACTGTAGATATAAAAGGATATTTTTTAAGTAACAAACATAAAAAGATTCTTATTTTCAGGTGATTATACATGCATCAAAACATAGTTATGAATATTATATTCCATGTTTGCCTTATTCTGAAAATAGAGGCCCCAAATCTTACACACTGTACCTTTAAAAAAAAAAAAAAGTTTGCTAGTGAACATGACCCATGCAGCAATTTCCTCCAACACTTATCTGGAAAACCCATTTAATAGTGTAGACCCAACCATCCTCACCAGAAAACGATCGATCGCAGCTTCTTATGATCCATATTTAGGTTTATTGTTCAGCAGCGACCTCTAGTGGCTATAGTAATTATGACGGGAGCCGTATAAAGAGTAGTAGGATGTTTCTGGGTGAATGGGTCAAACAAACTCATCCAAGGAAGCAAGGTCTGTGTTCCATGTCAAACCAAAAGTCAACCAGACTTGTTTAAAGTTTGAAGTTGCCGAATTTTACGTCATGTACGTTACTAACGTCATGTGATTTACAATATAAAGTACTTATTGTAACCAAAAAAACATGATTTCTTTATAAACCTAACCAAACAGCGATTGATTTAAAATGTCAATCATAAGTCACATGACTTATGTATTGAAAATAAGGTCCGGTACGCCTGTCGCTGCTACAGCTCAGCAGCGACCTCTAGTGGCCATAGTAACTATGACGGGAGCGGAACAATAAGGAGGAAGATGAACAAACAAACACAGGACGTTCATCCAAGTAAGAGGTTTGTGTGCCTTATTTAAAGTATGAAGTTACTTATTTTACATTATGTAAAGTCATGTGATGTTTACTCACATGTGATGTTTACTAACATCACAACTACTACAACGTATTTTAACCCAAAACATGATCTTTTTCCTAAATCTAACCAAGTTGTTTCGTTATCTAAACCTAACCTAACCTAACCAAACTGCAACTGATTCGCAACATTGACCACATGTCTAATATCACATTACTGTACTGTAACGAAGGTCCGGTATGCCTGTCGATGCTACTCTTCATCAGTCATAGGTCATTTTTGGGAGTCTTTGGTAATCGACCTATTGAGTTGTTTAGGTATGAGGACGAATTGATAAAACATATTCTCGGTCATGTTTAGTTTTTCAGAAATGTCGGGAAATTATGGAAATGAATCTAAAGTGATAATCAAAGATTTAAGAGCGAGTGATCCTTTCAGTTCAGTGGTGTTTTTATTTACACTCTCATACAGGTCCAACATAAATAAATGACAACAATTAAATAATGTATGTGTGTCTTTTGTTCTTGTTTCACTGTATGGAGTGGAATACGCAACCAGAACAGATGGCTACTGTCTACAGCAGGAGGGATAAGAGTGTACAGCACAAAAGAAAAAAAAGAAGAAGCAGTATGCTTACACCTCCTTAAAGATGTTGGAGAAATGTACACAGTTAATCTTCTTCCCCTTTGATTTGATTGTGCTCGCTAAATACAAGGGGACTTAATCAAGCTTAAAAATAACAAACAAACAAATAAAAGAGAGGTCCTGGGAGAACTCATTAGAAGCCTTGTCAAACTCCAAGAGACTACATAATTACTTTACCAAAATAAAAATGCAAAGCTATTTCATTTGTATTTGCTTTTCTTTCTGAATAACTGCTGAACTAAGGTCATTGAAACTTTCACTTTTATCCCTTTGAAAAGTTTGATTGAGCAGAGAGAACCCAGTGCGCGAGAAGCCTCGTCGGCCCGGTGGCCATTTTGCCTCACCGCGTTCGACCCATGTGCACAAACTGCAGCGTGTTCTGACAACGTCCATCAGTGTGAGAGCAGAGCAAGAAAACACACGCACACACACACTTCCTCCCCTACATTAAAAGACAGAAAATCAGGCCTCGCTGACAAGGAAATGAAACAAGTTGGGCAAATTTCTATAAATAAATCTTTTTTTTGTCATTTTAATTACCGGATCAACAGCGGCTCAGATGAACGGCCCGGCCATCAATCTTTAATTAATGTCACGCTTTGCGGATTGCAGCGATGCTGGGCCTGATTGAAAAATAAGCCCAATGATATTTCTATTAGAGTTTGTTTTATTAATAACGCGTCAGGGCTTTAAAAACATGTCTCAGAGATAGCCAATCACAGGGAGACGATAGACAGATTTTACATTTAGCTCTTACAGGCTCACACTTACACAGATCTGCTTAATTATTTTTCATTTGCATAATTTAGCCCTCCATATCCCCCTTTTAGTTTGTATTTTCACTGTTTATTATAACTGGCTCATATGCAAATGCTAAAATGAAAGCCCCTATAGGATTTGATCACATGTACTGTACATTTACATTTTATTTCCAACCTGTTACTGTTTCTCTTCCCATAAAATATTTTTTAGACACCTGGTCTCAATAAAAAAAAAAAAAAAAAGTGTTTCTACCTTGACAAGAACAGAATGCTGGGAGGATACAATGTACTGTACTACATAAACATTTTTCCATCATCAGACAGGTTGCAGGCACAAATCCTCAAAAGGCAGCAGCACAACAACAACACCTGCAGCCTTATAGCCAGCTGCCGGAGGAGAGGAGAAGAGAGGAGAGGGACATAGAACAGAAAGAAAGAAAAAAAGAAGAGGGAGGAAGATGGAGAGGGGTGCAAGTGTCCTTAATGCTGACAAAGGAAGTCTGTTTTTGTCCTGTTGTGTCTGTCATCTGGGTTTGACCTCAATCTGACTCAGTTCAGAGAAAAAACAAATTAAAACATCAGCTGGAAGTCGAAAAAACCCCACGGGAGCTAGATCCTTGCATGAATATCTGTTTTTTTTTTGTTTTGTTTTTATCAAGAGGTAATCATTCAATCTACACACACTGTTTGTTGGCCCTATATAGTTCATGTTAAATAATATTTTGTTCTGTGGTTTCATGGTGGTGTGCTCATCAGCCTTCAGTCAACAAATCATTCAATTCAATTTAATTTGATTTATATAGCGCCAAATCCTAACAGAAGTTATCTCATGACACTTTCCATATTGACCAGGTCTAGACTGTACTCTTTATGATATTATTTACAGAGACTCAACAATTCCATATTTATTTGGATCTTCTGACAGAAAGCTAAGCGCAAACACTCAGTCCATTATCTTACAAATAGAGAAGTGTTCCTTCTCCAGCATCAAAATAAACTGAAATTGATTATTAAGTTTTTTTTCTGCGCCATGCAAGTTGCAGGAGATTTTTTTACATTACTGAGCTGGACAGCCTGTCAAATTTAAGCAGCATGCGGGTGGGAAACAGCATTGTTGAAAGACAGAAAAAATGAACATGTTATGTACGGTGCATTAACTGAATGTTACGTTTATCTGTATGAACAAGTGCTTACCAGGCCAGGCAGCATTAAACTGAGGGCTTTCATTGTCAGTGTTTTTCATGGTTGACAGAGACGCATTTTCAGTGCCGTCTCATCGGTGCTGCGCATGTGCAACCCTCAACAAAGATGAGAAGGAAGCGAGGTGGCTTGCTACTTCATTACAATATATGTAGTTTATGTATTTGTCATATATCAGATATATGTATGTTGGCTCACTTGGAGGTTGCTTCTGGGCCAGATGTGGCTTGCTGGGTGCCAAATGGACCCACCAAGGCTACACATGTTACTTAGCCTGTTAATAAATAATTCAGAAAAAGATAATGAAAAAAGGACATCTCTACATTATTGTAGAAATCTATAAATGTCAAAAATGTATTCTTTATTGTTTATAATACATTCTGAAAAGTTTACAAGCAATATGATATATATGGACTATATGGCTTGGTTTGTATAAGGCCAGGTCGCTGTAGACCCGAGGTGTGTATGTTTGATTTTCATTTATAGACCAGATGCATTATGGCTGTTATTCATTCATTTAGGTTCCAGTGTAGTTTCACTCATTTTATATGTGTGTGTGTGTGTGTGTGTGTGTGTGTGTGTGTGTTGGCATCCAGTATTTAACACAGACACTGTCAGTTGTCCAGACGAAGGTGTGTTTAAAAGCAATGGATGTCAAAAAAGTTGAGTCTCCTTTGTGCCCCGTTTTTCTTCCAAAATTTTCTTCCTCAAACTTTTTTTTACAAAGAAGTCGTAGAAGTGCTCTTGACCTGGATGCTACTTGTTTGTGTTGTTGGGCAATCTTTCTTCTATCCCTCCCAAGATGAATGTTGGCGGTTTATTTTTAAGTCATCAATTACTCAAACTTGGCCCCAGCTACCTCTCCCCTACCATCTGGGTGCCACACCTTTCTGTCCCGGGGCCACTGCGTGGATAATGACAACCTTCCTCTCAGCCATTAATTTATGAGCGCGCCGAGTCGTTTTTCATGCCTTATCATGCGCTGCCATTTGATCTTTCTGTGTCTCTGTTCTGTTTTTTTTATTTTATTTTTTGCTTTTCTTTTTCTCCTTTTGAAAGCAGCTTATCGCAGTGTCTGCATGCAACAGCTCATAAATCTTTCACTCTCATGCCCTGTCGCTGTGTTCACTGGAGGATGTGGCAACACAGCTGAGGTTGCTGTTGTCACCCTATTTGGTATAAATGTTCCCCAAAATGAGTCCAAAAAAAAAAAAAAAAAAAAGAAGGAGGCATTACTGACCCTGGTACCTGTGGTGCACAAAGGAATACCAGATCTGTTTAGACCAGGGTGCTGGTTCTGGCTCTGAAGGGTTTTGAGCTTGCATTTTTAGACTATAGCTGTTCATAGATAAATAAATACAGTTATTTTTCACTGTATGCAGTTACAAGTGTTTTGTATGAATTCATATTCATATTGTAATGCTGTGGGTAAAACAAAAGCACAGGGACAGCTTCCTCTGTGCAACCTTGTCACTTTAATGTCTGCTTCAACCGTAGGACTGAACAACTGAACACTGACAATAAACATGATACATCAACTTAATGTCTTTACCTCATATCACTCATACCCTGTGCATGTGTAGGCTGAAGGGAAAAGTGAACTTTGGGTATTTGTCATTAAAAGTTTCAAATTCAAATCTTTCGAATCGATGATGCTTTAAAGTCTAAAGACAGACAGAAGAGTGATCATCTGGGGGAGGATGGTGAAAGATCAATGCAAAGAAAAGTTCATTTTAAACATTTGTTGGCTGTGTATTGATGTATTGTTTTAAGTGAATGGTTATTAAGTTTTTGTTTACGTGTCATGTCCTACATCTGGCCTGCCTGATTTATATCGAACATGAAACATAAAAAATGATGACTTTAAAATAACATGTTTATGTGCACACAAAATTATACAGCATAATTCTCCATACCATATTCATATCTTAGTGCACTGATTACTCTCCCAGAAAACAGAGTTTCTCTTCATCAAAACTACCTTACCAAACATAGTTTTTTTTGTTTTGTTTTTTAAAGGGCAATTTGACTGTTAACTGTTAAAACATAACCAGAGTTTCTGTTTCATTCAAGTGTAAAAACATCTGAGGCCAAATTTAAGCAAAAGAAGAAAAAAAAGGACGCACTTGTGCATCTATCTGCAGACAAACAAGTGTTTGTGTCCATGATGTGCACAGTGATGGGATGCTTTATGTGCTCTTAAGACGCGGTATGGATGCGAGAGTGACTGTGAGTGTTAAGGGCACACACTGCACCAGCGATACAGCAGCACTTTGCATACACTATTTTCCTCTTCATCTGCCTGTTATTTTGGTTCCTAATGAAATCACACACAAATCGCCCAAAGTGCTGACAACACAAGCTTCAAGGCCAGAAAGCCAATCCTCCCAGGGCTCCATTTAGATAGCAGCTAAAGGGAGGGGGGCGCTCTCAAACTAGATTTGATTCTGTTGACTTCTTCCAGTTCCATTGCTGCCTGCTATCTGGAAATATCTGAAGAAAGAAAAATCATCACACACAAGAAAGAGAAAGAAAACACCAGTGAGTTAATCTAAATCTAAGCCCTGGACAAAGACTAGGGGAGAGAATGAGAGGAAACGAATGAAAGGCAGACGGGGAGTGGAGAAATGCTCAACATCAACACTCTGCTAAACTTCTTTGCATCTCGCAGCACAGTCGTGGCTATATTTCCCTCCCAAAATGACACTTTAATTAAACAAATTACTGCGCCTTGGGAGAAGGACCTTCAAGAGCGCGATAAGGCCGGGGGGGAGATAAAAGCCTTATAGGCAGTGTTTATCAGAGACGCGGGGGTTTAAACCTTTAATAGGTAATGCCCAGATAAGTAAGCCTTTGTGGTGTTACTGGCGCAGAGATATTTTACACAGAGGAGCTTACCAAAGAGAGGGGGAAAAAGAAGCTGGATCAAACCAACGACTTAAAGAGTCTCTGATTAAGAACGGCAGAGAAAAAGGGGACACCAAAAAGTGTCCCTTCACTAAACTCCTCTTTTATTCATGTGAGTATTTCTGTATGCAGAGACGCTGCAGAGATTGAGCTCCAACACTCTCTGGATTTAACCTTGGCTTGGACGTGCATATAGGCTTTTTATTTTATTCTTAACAAACCAGCATTTGTGATAAGAGTCGTAGCGATTTTCACGGATTAACACGAGTGCAAATGTTTAACGGCGTGCATCCTGGTAGTAGATTTTACCTGGAATATGTACAGGGACAGAGCAAAGAGCGAGCATTAAAGGAAGAAACTTTAAGTCTCTGTGTTTCTGATAGTACAATATCCATCTTGTGAAGAAAAAATGTGTCCAAAAGGCCATCAGAAAAGGGTTAGATTGGTATTTCTCTTTTCTCAAAACAGTTTAAGCCTCAGACAGTGAGGAGCAAAAACCTCCAAACATTTAGACATTTTCAAAGTGCTGGCGTTTCTCATTTCCTCTCAAAGCTCTTCTCCTTTTGTAAGCGATATAGCTGCATATTTCATTCATTTCTGTGTGATCAAAGGCCGAAAATGCAGCGTATGTCTTTGTGCAAATGTTTTCTCCCTATTACAATCTGTATTTTCATGTGTAACTTTTGCAAAGTTACGCAGCTGATAAAGCGCTTGCAAAGAGATGGAAGGACGCTCATTGTTTTGCAAGGCTTTTTGTCCCGTATGAATGCTTGAGCTGACAGCATTCATACATCTAGGAATGACATATGTATAGCATGAAAAAAGATTACTGTACAACACAAAGGTTCTTGTATTTAAAAAACTCAAGGATTTATTGGATGGATCGCAATTCCGAGACACAAAACATGACTTTGTGAAGTGAACAGAGCATAGGTTGTATTATATTACAGTTAGTCTCCGATAAAATATAGCAAAACCGGCATTAATTCATTTGTCAGTGGTTATTACAACATTACAAAACTTTTAGTCTCCACTTTCTTTCTAAACTTGATAAAAAAACAACAAGTTACATCACTCCCAATAAGCAGCAGAGACAGATCAACTGCAGGCTGCCGAGAAAGAGCTCCTGCTGACTATAAAGCCTGTCTGAACACACTTCATGTGTTTTAGGTTAGGGGAGCATGTGGTGGGGTTACGCTACAAGACGCCATTAACCTGACTCTGTGGGTCAAAAAAGAAAGAAAGGAAGATAAAGAGGGAAAAAAGAACGGGTGTCACTCATTGTTGGTGCCTTAACCTCTGTGACACACACGGCAAACATACACCATCTCAACCACACCAAAGAGCTCTGCAGTAAGTTAACAGCCCCCCGGAGGGAGGGGAAGAGTGTTGCAGACTCTAAGATCACTTCCTGTACATATCCCAGCCGCGCCCCCCCCATCTTCAGTATGTGTGTGTGTGTGTGTGTGTGTGTGTGTGTTTGAAGGGGAGGCCTACACAGTCCAGAATCCATCCCCTCCATCTTCTCTCCTCTGAGGGGACCACCATGGAGCGTGTTCAAAGACCGCTGGTGGTTATGGGAAATGATCCCCCCCTCGGTAAATGTTTTCCTTTTTATCCCCCCCCCCCCCTTTTCCTTCAAAGGACATGCCTCACTCGCTTTCCGCTGAGCGAATCGGGATGCGCAGGGCTGATGGCGCACCGAAATGACTCAAAACGCAACAGCTGCGTATACAGTAACGCGCTATGCTCGTTTTCATTTTAGCACAAATCATTTGCATTACAATCATGAGCAGTGTTGCTTTGTTTTTTTCCCCCCCTCACTGCGGGGGGGTGGACGTCCTCTCTGAGCTCTGATTTTGATGAACAGAACGAATGTATCATCAAATGCTTTCCTCCAATCACACGTATCCATTATGTGGAAGATAAAAGCGGCGTTGGAAGAGAAGAAGAAGGGGGCTCTGGGTTTGTCAATGGCAGCCCTGGGCACAGACAGTTCTCTGCCTGTCACATACCTGCCGCTGCCACTTCCCTTTAGCATAAGCAAGCGTGAAATGTTTACTTGAACACATTTCTGAGGGAGAGCATGGAATGGGAGCTGGCACGAGCTGCATAGGAGGAACGCCGATGTGACAGATATATAAAACAGGGTGAAAGAGAGGAAGGCGGAGGACGAGAGAAGAGGACACAGTAAGTGAGAGTATGTGTTTGTGTGTGCGTGCAAGAAACTGCCACTTGCCATTGTGCCAGCTCCGCAAGCCGAGGTGAGTCTTCAGTGTGGGATAAATCCAACCTGATGCACCCATCCGTGTGCCTTCAAAGCGCGCAGGCATTGCCATGCCGTACACGTCACAGGACAGGCACACATTAGCTGTCAAACTCCGCTTTCATCTCGCAACTTCAAAGAGGCCCATTGATTACTCTAAGTGGCCATTACCAAACATCCGAGCCTGCCGCCTCAGTCAAAGGCGAGCACTGACAAAGAGGAAGGCGAAATCATCATGAGGTTGAATTTGAGGCGGATGGAAAGAAACCCACAGACAGACAGACATACAGAGCAGCAGAGCTCAGGCGACAGAGAGTAAAAAAAAAAAAAAAAAAAGAAGATAGCACCAAAGAGGAGAAAACATCACTCGCAAAAACAACAGCAAACAATAAAAATGACAAGCGCTTTTGTATGTGTACAAACAAGGCGCTCTTGTAGAACGTGGAGTAGAGAAGAGTGATGTGAACACGGGATCCCCTGAGAATCCCCCAATGATAGCACAAGACAACGGAACAGAGCCGAGCTGCTGTCTGCCGACAGACTTACACGGCGTCTGAATCTGAGAGTAAGAGATTCAAACAGATACAGACAGGATTAGGGGGGAAGCGAGGCTGTATTCACAGTTCTGAAGTGCTCCTCGCTGTCCGCTACTGATGCACTCCGCTGTCCTCTGTTCTACTCATACAACACAAATAAAACAACAATGTATGAGGAAGAGTCTGTGCAGACAGGTAATGCTATGTAAGGTTGTATACAGGGTCCAGGATAAGAGGGACGAGGTGTTTTTAGAAGGCAGGTAACATCTTGGGTTACTTATGTTTTGTTGAACTCAAATTTGTATATTATTGAAGACCGTGTAAAGGCAATTCTGAGATTTCTTTCAAAATACATTACATATGTTGGAAAATAGTTGCTGAAAACATGCGCAAAGGCTTTGAACGATATATTACTGAAATGTGGAGTTAGAGGCTAAAACAGTTTTTCACCAGTTTTAAGTCCAGGATTTTCAGGGCGGTCCTTAAAGGGTGGCTTGATGACACGCTGAGGCCACCCTGAGCATACCCCTGCACCCCTAGTAGACAGATAGAGATGAATTCATCTCGCTCAGAGTGTTTCAAAGTTAGTCATGTCATTTTCTGAACTCATCTGACACGTTTCAGTCGCTTCAAAATGGCCGCTTGACTGCTCCCACGAGTGGGTGTGGCTTCAGCACATTCAGAGGACACGCCCCCACAGTCCTGGAGCTGAGAATACTAATTTTTACCCAATTTTGACACCTAATTTCATAAACTTGTCGATATTTTTAATCATTCAGATTTGGCTGGATGGTTAATAACAGTGACAAACTCAGAAAACATATTTATTTTTACTTTACATGGACTTTAAGCAAATGAAAACCCTTTAATTTGTAAGTGCAGTGATGTTATATCCATTGATTTCAATTTTGTCCTGCTATTATAATTTTGATTTAAATGGCTCTAACCTTCCTCGCACGTTGTCAGAACAAATAATGACCATCAAGATAAAAGTTTTGATTCCAGTAAAACCTACATCCAACTGGTTCGAGTCATTTTCTCCACTACTGTATAGCAAACCAATTACAGTATACCTCATTAAATGGACTCACTGTAACCAGGCTCGTAACCCTTGGATTAAAGGTCCAGTGTGTAGGATTTAGTGCCACCTAGCAGTGAAATGGCAGATTGCAGCCAAATGAATACTCTCCCACGCCTCTGCCATGCATGTAGGAAATTCACAAACACAAACACTTTCCAGTATTGCTCTCTTTCCATTATCGTCCTCAGTTGAACTTCCACCAAAACACACAAATGCCACACTAATAGACCTGGCTGTCGCCAAGGAGACCATCCTTACAAACTGGAAATCCAAGCTACAACAAGAATTGCCATCAATTATTGGTCAGCTGCCACTGTAAAAACATCACTTTAAAAAACAAAACAAAACAACAGATTACATTACCATTCGTATCAAATTTCAACCTTAAATTCTAAGTCACATTGTGACCAGCTTTAGCACTGCCCAGAGAACATAGCTCCCCTAATTATCTGAATAGGGGCAGTTTGTGACATTGTAGGGGCCTCCGATAAGGTGAATCTGGTTCAACTTTTGCCTCTACAAAAAAAAAAAAAAAAAAAAAAAAAAAAAAACTTAAAAGCTACTAAAAACTTTCTAGTGTCCTGGAATCTGATAAGTTAACAAACTCATGAATCTATTACTCAAACTGGAACAAACTGGAAAAACTAGACTCGTGAACTGAACAAAGACTGGCCATCCCCTAGTGACAGTCTCAGGACTGCCCATTGTCTTGACAGTAGGCCCCGCCCCCTGTGCTGGGCTAACTCTTAGTTCTCCCCATGTGCGCAAACCCCGAAGCAGCACTGAGGCCTGTTCCCCAGTGTGGTCCCAACTCTAACCCCTGCACAGGAGCAAGCATCTCTAGATGAGGTAACCCCCAAGGATAAGAACATCACTGAAACATCCAAGAAGCGTCTTTGGTGGCTTTGATAGGTTACATCACCACTGTTTTCTGATACAGGGATGTGGCAGATTTCGTTCAAGCAGCGCTGGTCCTGGCCTCATTCTATTTAGGAATCCCAGATCCATGGTCCTGGTGTTGGGGCTTCATGGGACACCGAGATAGACCACAGACAAGTCACAAGTCTGCAAGAAAGGGTTACTGAAGTGTTGCACTAGAGTCAATTCTGTTCAAGAGCAGTACAATGATGATCAAATATACAACAAATATCAAAACAAAAGCAATCTCTTGTTCCATCATTTCTCTAACACCGACTGGACCAGATCTAATTTTCAATAAAAGGCAAACACTTTTCTCAAGATATCTACAAACTGAAACATCGACACTGAATGACTCATCCTGCTGAGATGAGTTGTTGGTGTAGTGATGTTGATAAAGACAATGATGATAGCAGTGACCATGATGATGTTACACCACTGTTCACCATGACCTATGACCTCCCTATGAAGAAGGGTGAGGGAAAGATCTCCCAAAGAGGTAAATGAAGTGTGACATTATGATTGTTATATTACTGCAAACTGAGTTGAAACTGTGTTAATAGAAAGTATCTATCTATGTTCCATACCATGACCATTGACCCTATGCTCACAGCTGTAGGAAATAACATTATCTGAAATGTTTCTATTTCAAATGTACCTATACAGTGTGTCTCATGTACCGTGCAAAAACCCCCCAGAGAAACACTTTCCTCGCCTTGCAAGATGTATGTGCACATAGATACATACATGCCTTTGAGAGATAACAATGCCAACAAACCAAAGTTCGAGCTGTGAAAACAATGTGCACAAATTAGAAAATATAGTCCTATGGCCAACTTACCAATTGATTTGGGAAAAAACTTAACTGTTGCTGAATGCCACAATGCCAGGAACCCACCCTGTTTACCTAACCTATTTAGTGCTATGGTTTTGTATTAAATTCTGGCTCAAATATGTACTGCATATACTCTGTAATAATAATTTCAGTCACCGCAGCCAACATAGCCACCGCTACTGGTGGTGCAGGTGTAACTGGGGTTGGATTGCCAGAATAAAGCCAATCCAATGAGCTCCTTTCATTTCTTTTGTAAATGGCACACACCTCCATCATGATGTACTGACCGTCTTCACATACTGTACAGAGGAGAAGTTTCTTCTGATGTTTGTGTCTGGGAGGTGCAGAGCCACAAGGCATGGCTATACAGCCAGGAGTAGATGATACCCCTCTAAGTTGAATTCACAGTTGCAGAAATATTGATGTCCAGATGATAAATTCTTCTTTCATATTTTTATTTCAAACATTTACAACTGTCCAGAAGTAACATTTCAAGCAGTAAGTGTGTTTGACAGCCCACATAAACAACAAAACAGTTCATGAGTGATTTTGGTTTTGGAGACAGTTGGTGATTACAGCTCCCAGCTGCTAGAGAATACTCATTTTTCTCACTGGTTCACAACTTATTTTAAGGCTTTGAAGTCTTTTTCACCAGCCGTTCAATTATGTAATGTATTTCAGACTCATGATCCACCCCATCCCATGAATAGAATTGACAATGCCCTGATTACATTTACATGGAATAGAACCAGCCTGCATAAACCAGACTGTGCTTTAACCAACAGTAAACCTAACGTGACATCACCCATTGGTTTGTGGACTACTGTTTTGAAGCCTTGACTTTGGCATTATTGCCATCTTGGTTTTTTGTAACCAGAAGTGACCATATTTGGTGTTGGAGAGTGAGGAGCTGAGGAGGATATGCACGGTTACACCTCAGTCCTGATTGGATCTGAGAATGTGACATGGTAGTAACAAGGTAGCCACACCCTAAAGCATGCCCTGCTTTATAGCCTGTTTTACTCTAAACGTTTACATCATTTACAAAATCATGCTGTATTAAAAACATGCAACGTGCAACCATAAACTCTGTAAACTGTTCACTAACAAATTAAGTGATAAGTAGGGTTTTCTTTTCTTAAAGCCTCTGGAAATGTGGCTTAAAATAGTAAAATTTCATAATATAAGTTGAGCATCTCATTAAGCATCCACAAAAATCTAAGTGAAAATAAATGTTCATAAGTAGCTGCAGAAATGTAGTTCAAAAACAGAACATTTAGGTGTTCAGACCATTTCTCAAGACTGTGTAGGCGCGGCAGATCGTGTCTTGACTGACATCTCTCCCTCAGGAGCACCGATGGAAGCTAAATTTACTGCTTTGGATGCGGCAGCAGGAAAACTAAAAATATCAGTTATATAATATATTTTTAAGTGTGCACTATATTTAGAATATGTTAACTGCTTTACTTTGCCATGAGACAGAGACAAAAACAACAGTTATTTTATCAGAATAGTTTCACATCTAACTCATTTATATCGACCAAATCAGATGTTTTGGTCAACTAATGCACTACTCTTAGGTCAGTAAAAGGGAGACTTGTATAAGAGTATTTTCTGTCTTAACAGTTTATGAGTTTATTTAATAAGCTTAATGTAAGAAAGTCGTATTCTTTCAGCTGCGGCTACCTTTGAGGTATATTGAGTCAGAGGACAGACGTTTTGTTTTGTTATGATTGGTTTGCAGAATTAATTGCATGAAAAATACCAGAGCAAACCAAGCCCAATTCAAACTTATATTAGAAAAAAAAATATCCAAAAACTTAAATGACAGTATGTCAAGCTTGGATTGAAACTAATTCCTAACAGTTTTAGATGCTTTTGATTTGGGTTTCCCCGAACCCTTTCCGTACAACCTAACATCTTTTTGCAACCTGTGGAGTTGCAAAATAATGTAGGTTTAAAACTTGCGGGTTTACTCTTACACAGACTATTGCTTCAATACATCTGTGAGTTTGAGAGTTGTATTAAAAGAGAGTGCAAATTATGATGATCTCCAGAGACATCACCAACTCTTCAGTAAGAAATGGTAAAAGGGTATTAAACTTGCTATTGTGTAACTGACCAAATTGGCTGGTTGCAGCTTTCTTCTGTTATGAATATGGTATTCCTCCACCCTAAAATTAGTGATGACTAATTCCATTGATTTTGAATGTTTTTATTCAAACTTCATGCATCTGTGGTGTTTTCGGTCAAAAATCATCAGCCATAAAAAATTAGTGTGTGAGACTATATGATGTTCAGAGAGCAGATGGAAAGGGGTTGCAGGGGGTGGACTTCCCAGTACACCCCCAGACCACACCCAACCGTCCCTCCACCCATCTCAAACACACACACACACACACACACACACACACACACACACACAGACAAGAGAGGCCTTTGTTCTTGGACACACCTGCAAAGCTTCAGCTATAATTCTGACCCAGCCTCAACCTCTGTCTCTTTCATTAGCACCTCCTTTCATCACGCCACAGGAACCACACCTTCTAGACAAAACAATAAAGTTAGTTATAGGAACATATCTTTTTCTTTCAAGGGAAAAACACCCTGCAGACAAAACTATACGTACTTTTTTCTGGCAGGTCTTGGAACTAAAGTGTCTTAAGGCCTTGCTCACATTTTACAGTGTTTTTCAGCATCAGCCGGCCAAAGAGGAAGTTTCTCCTTTGCCCATACTGTACCCTTCCACCAAGTTTTATTAAAGTCAGGACGGCAGTTTTTCCATAATCCTGCTGACAGATGAACAAACTGCACTGACAACATAACCTTCTTGGCAGAGGTAACAAACTAACAGCCATGCTACAGTGTGGTGCTAGGATCCGAGAGCACACAGGGTTGGTAACAGACTGATTTCACCCAGCTGCCACTTGCCACCCCTGCAGTGGGCCTCTCCTGCGCTGCTTATTCTGCACAACAGGTCCAAATTTCAGTGTTCAGTGAGTGTGTGTGTGCCCCATGTACCAAGGCTGAGTCCTTACTGCAGCGGCCCTTGTAAGTTGACAGCCCTTTACTGCATGTCCTCCCCTCTCTCTTCCCGCTTTCCGGTCTATCTTTGGCTGTCACTGTCCATATGAAGGCCAACACAACGTTTAAATTTCAGATGGGTCATGCAGGTAGAGGCAGCAACCAGTGCTAAAATTTTAAGTGAAAAAAAGACAGTAAGTGGAAAACGTAAATTTACTCAGACTTTCATCAACATTCAGTGTTAAGTTGTACGAGATTATGAACAGAGAGAGACAAAGATAACAACTGGGAAAAGGTGGAAAGCAAAAATGACCAGAGAGTTAACAAGGCAGAAGAAGAACACCACAGAGATGATGAGATAGAAGAGTAAAAGCATCACAGGGATGATGAAGTGAAAGCCAGAGAGTTAAGAGAGTGAGACAGAAGACATACAGAGCCTATGTAGCAAAAGGGAAATAAGTGCAGCTGGTCCACATGGTAAGAACATTGTTGCTAGATTGTATTTTACATCTGAATAAAAAAGCATAAATCACACAAATATTATAGATATTTGCTCAAACAGTACATATGATGCACAGCTTATCCCAAATATATTATAATATCCAATACAGATGTGTAAACACATGTCTAATGACTGCTCAGAGAGAATTATTAGGAGTTAATATATTGTATAATCAGGCTAATGCTATTTCTTCTCCCCCTTCTAGAAATGTCCAAGTGCATGGTGGGATGGGTGAACTCAGCTAAAACTGAATAGTTCCCCAAGACCCTAAACGGAGGAGCCAGAAGAAGCCTTCGAATATAGGTGGTACAAAGTACTCACAGTCCAAAGATGCAGCTTATTGTTACCCTTGTAGACATTTTCCTCTGACTGATGCCCTAAGAAATGTTCTGCCTCCACTGGCAGTGGTGTCTGTTCCCATGTCAGATCTAGTCTTGAATAGCAAACACTTGTTTTTGGACAAAGGTCTGGCTGAACCCGTCATAATTCTCTGTTTTTTTGTATTTCTTTAAATGAATCACAATTATTTTGGGTGGCCCTAATCCCGGTGTCCTTGCAAAATAGTGTCAGAAGATAGCGGATGGGGAGGAGAATTCCAACTGAAATAGTCTGGGTCAGGCTATGCCGGATCTGAAAGCTGTGTAAATGCAATGTTTGCATGGACAGAGTCACGAAAATACCTCGCAATAATGGATGACCAAAATAACAAACAGGTGACTGAAAATCAAAACTACATTAAAGCACTAGCTGAGATTCTGATTATAACCCATCCCAGAGGAGTCACAGAGAGTCTCCTGAATCAAAAAAAGAGGTGTTTGTCTAGATATATTAAATGTGCTGGGAAGTCATAACCCTAAAAAGATGTGCTGATTGCCTTTAATTTGCCTTTATGTGCTAGTGTAAGAAATCTATCGTCATTGACAAGAAAAATAATCCTTGTAAAAAGGTGGAGAACGTCTATTATACAGTACTGCTTCTACAGTATTAAAGTGTGATCTAAAGGACTGAAAAAAAACATATTTTTGGATTAGGAGTTTAAGTTTCACCAAGATCATCGAGCTGCTGAGCTGGTCAAAAGGCAGCAATCATAAAGGTGGACAAGAAAAAAATGTTTCCAGCGTGGACGGTTGTCCTTGATTAATATAAGAGAAACTCGTCCACGATGCACAAGTTAACATCTCTATGCAGTTCTGGGGTATAATGGTCTCTGCAGTAGGTTAACAGGCATGATCACAGTGTGAATTTGTACTGTGCTGTCTGATTTGTATTAACAAAGTGCTCGACCCCCCACTGAGCCTGAAATCAGTTTTACCTTCACTTTTGATTCATGTGCCTTATTTGCATGAACAGCCTCATGTTGTCACATCTCCCGGCCTATGGCAAGATAACAGTGATGATGCAAAGCATTGTTGTGTGTGTGTCAGTGTACAGAGTGTGCATGTGCGGCAGCCCATCACAACAATATGTGTGTATTGGTCATCAGAGGGACATTTGGTGAGCAACAGAGTGTGTGTGTGTGTACGTGTCAGGGAGGAAACACTGATTTATCTTTTGTCATTGAACTGGTACCATTATTACTGCGCCTAGCTCTCCTATTTCAGCCAAGCGAAGCCTGCAGCACAACACACACACACAGACACGTAACTGTACACACTACACCTGCAGAGCCACGAGCACTGATTGTACAGCAAACACACTCAGTCACAATGCCAAATTAGCACACTTAAGAGTGTCCAACTGTTCCTGTTGTGGTTCGGTTGCTGCTCCCATTTGGGGTTTCCATTTACAGTTTGGACTGTTTAAGTGATTGGTTTGATAATGCAGCGTGCGATCTTCAGTCCATGGGTGAACTGAACTCACACTCCATCATCCGTGTCATGTAACTGGTTTAGCTTTAACATGTACATAGCATGCTATAGCATCTGATTTAATTCATGTCTATTTGGAATCTAGTGTGGGGCAACAGAAACTACAAATACAGGCTAATTAATACATTAAAACTCTGCCTCTAGTGAGCATATTAAAAAAGAAAGCCCAAGAAGTCCATATGCAAATTATCCGCCATTTAACAGTCCTTGTATCATTAAACAAATAGAAAATTGGGTTTGGAGAAGCACACAAGGTCAGTAACAGCTAAATTCTGCTGAAATATTTAAATGATTAATGAACTTGTCCATGCCGTGCCAAGTGTGCAAAAAGTGTACCGGGTTTTGGAGAGGTGTTGGTGTGTGATCCTCTGCCAACGAGTTGGTTTGAGCAAAAGGAAACACGGGTGAACATCATCCATTGAAATCATCCAGGTTTGCTGCCCAGAGTTAAGAAAAAAACCTTCTGTTGATTTATCAAAGCTCAGTCGTGTTAAATGTCCACATAGCACATCGCACAGATGATGTCATTAACCTGTGTTTATGCTAATTATGCATCAGGATTATAAAATAATGGTTTGCAGCAGAGCAGCAGCAAACTTTAAGTAACTACTGTGGGAGTGATTCTGAGATGTGTGATAAATTATATCTGGGCCAGGAGTATTTTTATGGAGTGTGTTTTTTTTAAATAAAGTGGGATTCATTTTTTTTAGTCATCTATTTTAATTTCTTCTAAACAAGATGCCTAAAATGTGAGGACTGAAGTGTGTGTGTGTCTCTGCTTTGCAGGTGCTTGAATCCCTACCTAATGGGTAATACACCTTTTTTACAGCAGCCATTTTGACATGAAATAGTAGGTAAACACAGGTGGTTCCAATGATACTAATTAAGGTTCTGTTCCATCCAGGTCAAACAGAGTCAGGGTGCCGCTGTGGTGCATGTTGGCACACTGGAAAGTCTCTGCTGCAATAAATGGAATGGAACCTTAATTAGTATCATGGGAAACACCTGTGTTGACCCTACTATTTCATGTCAAAATAGCTGCTGTGAAAAAGGTCTGTTGGTGGAATGACAGGACAGTGATGGAATCTGATGGGTTGGATATTACTGCTTTAGTGTCAAAACACTTTCAGGTCATTTTGTGATGATCTTAACTCCCGCACTGCTGACTGAGATGTCCATCAAGTCTTTATTCACTAACAAGGACCATGCCAGTACAGTCTTAAATTTAAACAGGTTTATTGCATGTTATGGATAAGATGTGCCAAGGTGATGTGCTGTAGGAGGCAGAAGAAGGGAGGAGGGTCAAGGGATGAGGGTCGAGAGATGAAGGGATGATGGTTGAGGGATGAAGGGGTAAGGGTCGAGGGATGAAGGTCAAGGGACGAGGGGATGAAGGTAGAGGGATGAAGTGGTACAGGAATGGGAGAAAACTGGGTCGATTTCTACATGGAATTTCAGGACACCATGAAGCCAATATTTAGGATATTTAAACCGACCATCCTTATTCAGACAGCTTTGAACAAAACAATCAAAGGAGTGACCAACGGCACAGTGCACATCAGAATGACAGTAACACACAATCAAAGTGAGAGAATGTCAGTAAATATAAATAAGGTTTTCTCATGATCCGGCTGTCGCTCTCTCTCCATCGTCCGTCCTGTGTTCTGCTGTATTTCCCCCTTCCTTGTGTTTCTTGTCAGTCCTCTGTTTGTCTCTCTCTGGCTGTGTGTGTGTGTGTGTGTGTGTGTGTGTGTGTGGGCGTGGCGCTCAATCATCTTCCTCCTGCTGCAGCCTGCACACCTGTATCCCATCCACTAATCAAGACTCTGCAGTGTATCAAGCCCGGCTCTTCATTCCAAATTGTTCTGTTCACTCATGTGGTACACGTGCTACGGACAGGTTTTGAATATTCCTTTGGCTGTTTTTCTTCTTGCTCGTACCCGACCTTTGCTCTCCCGTGCTTCAGATTCGCTCTGCCCTGGATTTTGTCTCTTGCCCAGCTCATTCTGTCTGCCCTGCTTCACCTCTAACTTTGGATCAAGTCCCTCAACCTCAACTCTCACCTTACCGAATAAACTTCAGTAAAACGGAGACACATTTAGAAATATTGCCCACGATGGAAATATTAATTTGAATAATATTTGGCTTCATGTTGCTCAGCATCCAGATTTCCGAGCAAAGTGGGTCAGTCTAAAGGAAAAGACACAATACAACCCAAAAGAGGTGACGTTATTTGTGCTACTCAATGCCCCACAAACTTGCTTTGATACCAGCTACTTCCTATACAGATGTCAAATTATCTTCTAACTTCAGGCCATTTGAACTGGTTTGGATGGACCTAATCAAACTCACTTCAACTGAGGGTGGTAATCAGTGATGATTCATCAATCAATCGTGTAATGGTTTATTATTTCACAAAGTGTCCCGATGCCTACCCTCTGAAGAACAAGTTTACAGAGGAGGTGACAACTGTATTCTTGAGTTTGTGTACAAATTTGATGCTCCTCAGTAGAGGCTTACAGATCAGTGGACAGAGCATAAAATCCAGGTGGGAAACGTTACTTATTCCCAATGAACCATACTGTAAATGGTGACTTGCATTCTGCAAAATGGAATTTAAGTTGAATGACTCTGAAAGCTTCTGCTCATCTTACCACCCTCAAACAAATGACTGAGTTGAGAAGCTGGTACCATCCAGAGGTAAGCTGCACATTATTTTGGCAATACATCATACACCTACACAACATGTAAGCTATAGACTAAATTGGCGACATAGGGATGCCTGCTGTTATATGTATATGATAAGATAAGTTCAGGTCTCTGAACAAACTCTCCCAACAAACATCTAAAAAAACAGAATAAATATCTCCAACCCACAAAGTTTGGAGTGAGGACAAGAATAACAGCTACAACCCAGTACAGTCATTATTTAATGTTTGGCAGGGAGGCAAGATACCCATCTGATGTGCCAAAGGAGTACGAGGTAAGTGGCTCAATTTGTTTTGGAGTCAAGGGGTTGCGGTCATAATTACTTGGATAAATAGCTTGGAATATAACACTGCTTGGCATTTTTGTACTTTAGGTGACGACAGAAAAAAAGTGCTTGGCGATGAGGTAGGAAGTGTTTGAGGGACTGAAAACAGCATGTGTACAAGGCAAGCCCCAGAAAACGTATAGAACACAATGAAAAATCCAGAAACACAAGAAACAGTGGCCAGTATTGACCTAATTACACAACTCAATGCCAGAGGAGAGGTTGACAGCAAGCTAAGAAACATTAGCAACCATAGATGACACATTGTGTGTGCTATTTAATCATGCTTGTTAATTGTTTAAGCATAGTACATTGACCAGTAACAGCAGATACAGGCTGCCCTGGGTTTGTTTGTGTTTTGCATTATGTTTGGTTACATTTCACTGACATCCTAATTTTTGGTTCAAGTAAAAACCGAATGTAATGATGGTTTATTGATTGATTTTCTGGGTTCCATAAGTTAATTAACTATCTTACCATATCCACCAGGTGTTTCAGGGACCTACCCACGTCCTGTGTTTATACTCTGGGTGACATCATTAGTGATGTCACTGTGTATATGAGCGTGTGTGTACCTGTTTCAGAAGATGCAGTGGAGTTACCTCTGTGTGTGGTACAGCTGAGATCAATGCCTGCTGAGCAGGTGTAGCTATGGGCACATGATGTTTAGTTCATATAATCTGTGTTATTATGAGTAAATTTTGTTTGCACTTCCACATTCCAAAGACATTAATTGGTGACTCTAAATTTCTCATAGGCATTAATGGTTGTTTGTCTCTGCATGTGTCAGCCCTGTGATGAACTGGTGATAACCATAACCTGATAAGGACTGGTTATGGATGGATGGACAGATTTGTAGCACAACAGCTACATTTTGAATTACTTGGTTTTAAACAGCTGCTGATTTGTGTTGGAAACTAGAAAAATACCAAAATGATCTTAAGTGCATGGACAATGACAGGTGGGACTGCAAATTGTCCCGACGCCCATTATTCGGAAATCCCAATAGTTTAAATGTCCCATTGGAACAAAAGACCATTTGTCTGAAGGCCTGTTCCTGCAGGATGTACAGGAAAGGACAAAGTCAGGTTCATCTCTGTCGTCATGGTAACATTAAATACTTGGTTAACGTTGTGAAATGGTTGCAGTTTGATTACATTTAGGCACCAAAAGTACTTAGGTTTAGGAAATAAAAATAAGCATGTTAGTTACATCAGTAAAGTTACATACGCACATTGATGAGTTGTATGAGTGTGTATTTCCTGATTAACAGGCCTTCAAAGCAATGGGCGTTTGTTTTTACACAATAACAGGCCATCGGACAAATGGCCTTTCGGCCCAATGAAACATATTCGGATGATTGGGGCTTCAGAATAATGGGCCATCAGTACAACAGCATGGCACCAAAACAAGTTGATCCGGCTATATGCTGCATGAGTTGTTTTATGTTATCCCTACAGCATAACAATATGGTGATAATGGTGCACTGAAATAGTATCCCAACTTTCATTTCTTTTCCCACAGCGGTATGAGTTTTCTCCACGTTTAAAACGTCTGAGTAGTTCTTCCATGTGACACGACTAGGTGTATTTAGAACATTTATTTGAGATACATTGACAGGCATAGCAACTTGCTCTCTTCCTGTGTTTCGTAACAAGCAACGTTCAAAACATGATTGTTAGAATGTGACACATTTCCTCAAACATGACTCCAAAGACAAATCAGATAAGTATGTTTTGACATTGTAATGAAAAACTAAACAAAGAGACATTCAGCAGGACAGCTACAGACACTCTTCCTGTTTTCAACAGCTGTCATAACCGAAACACCGGCAGGGAACATGAGACAAAGTAAACAAATATGTGCTGTAGCTACAAGTTCCTGGGCCGACAGTGTGTAGTTAGCAGTGATTTTGAAGAGCGAGGACCACACCAACATCTGACCAGACTAAAGTATTTGAAGGTACGTTTACACGCTGTTTAATGTAATGCAGCTGAGCAGCTAATTAGCCATCTCGCCTGCAAACTGCAGTGCATTTTCCCCGGTGAATGTTTGTTTGGTCGCTCGTTCAGCGAGCTAAGGTACAGGAAAGGAGCTGTCTTCATGTTTTGTGAGTTAGATAAGAGTGAAACTTTAGCCGGAAAGCTAATTTTGCTCATGGGTTGTTGTGGCTCTTGGGTTGTGCAGCAGGCTGCTGTTTGGCTCAGTACTCCCATCTCTGCCTATGATAGACCGCTGATGTCACCGTTTTATGCAATATTTGATTGTCTGTATTACGTTAAGGTCTCAATCTTGGATACCAAATGGTATTCCATTGATTTAATGCCTAACTAGGGGGCGCCATCAAGATACAAGCCACAGTGAACAAACATGTAATTTCAGTTGGACTTGAAACAAAAGTCCTAAATATTTATGCCACCAATGCCAGTATCAACTTGAATTATGTATTTTTGGACTAGTTTATATCAACGCCAAGGCAGGGATTAGTGTGCGTTCTATGTAGCCAAGCACAAAGTAAGGTCGGAATGTGTGGGTCAGGTGATGGAGTGTGTAGTGCATCCGGCCTTCATGCAGGAGACTGGAGTCTGTCTCTGATTGCAGCCAGACAGATAGTGGTTGGTTGTTGTTGCCTAACCATTATCGTATTCCACTTTTGTAACTGAACATAATCTATGGGTTTTGCAGAATAATCCACAGATAATCTAATAATCTAAACATTGACTTTCTACTGAAGAAATGGTCTCTATAAAATTGACTGTGTGCTCATGTGGATTATCTAGAGTTTCTGCAAAGAGTCATCATGGATCAATGTCTTTCATGTCCCTTTTCAGTGTTGTCAGCACCACAAACAAATCTCTGTGACAAATATCTCAAAACCTGACAAATCAAAGCAAAGATGTGCTTGGCTAAAGACCATGAGGGGTAAGTGAGAAAGTACAATATGTCCTTTGGTAAATTGGGTGAGCTAAGTCTTTCTGCCTAGATTCTACACATCAAACTGCCTGAGAAACAGCTAAACCTGACTTTGTAGGATTTTGCTCGTCTCGCTATCACAGAGGGCCATCAGAAGAACACACTGAATGCATCTGTATGTATCCACACATTCCCTTCACTGCTGCCTCCCGAACCAAAACAGATCACAACTGCTTTCTTTCAGACATTCTCTGTATGTTGTATATGGCAGATCTTGGAGGCAGATGGCACTGCCAGGCATGTATATATTTTATGTTCCTACCCCGCCCAGACTCTGAGGCTCGGGATGCTAAAAAGCTCATAAAAAAAAATCAAAGATCAGCGGATAGAGCTAATAATATAATCATTGGGAACACCTGCAAAGTTGCAGATGGGTGATTTCAGGCCGACGCTTCGTCAGTCGCAAGGTCCCGCCCACCCATATGGAGAGCTGGGGCAGTAGGGACACTGTCACTTATCCTCTCTTTTTCTGCCACACACACAGACACACATACGTATATACTTTTTATAGAACTAAAAGCTAGGCTGCATGTGTGAGTCATTTTGTATCTCCCTAAGTTTAAATTTGCATTCATATCTGTTGTAGACAATTATGCTAAAGCTAGACAAAAGCATACACAATGCCAATATTCCATGAAAAAAAAACATCTAATTATTTGCATCTATCACCAGCTGATGAGATGTCTGTGTAGCACCAATGTTGCAGTTTGATTATTAATTAATGTGCGTTCTGTTATTACATTCATTCTGAATGTCTGCCTGGGCAGATCCCTGCAGAGTGGCCTCTGATCCTCAGATCTTTCACTTGGTGAAACCTGCATTGAAACCTACCCACCTACAATGAATTTTAAAAGTATTTCTTTTCACAGAAAACAAACGCGAACAGGCCGGGCTTGGACTGGCAATCTGGCAATTCTGGCAAATGCCAGATGGGCTGGCCCACCTAGTGAGTCGTTTATACAGGGCAGACACAACTGGCTGACTAAAATGCAATGTGAAGGCACGTTGTAGCTCAAGCACTTTGACCATATGCTTAAATTCCGTTTTCTCTACGCTAGTATTGTCGCATCTGCGCAGCAAACAACACTCCTATAGCGTTAGTTATTGCTTGGGCACGGTCCGAATCTGCAGCGAGAAGCAGCTTGAACACTGTGAAGAGAAGGACTCGCCTTCCAGCCTGTTTTTGTCTCATCCCGCTACTCGACACATTTGGACGATGCTGTCCTCCATTTGTTTTTTGCAGAAGCACATGAGCTTGACTAACCTGGGTTTGAGGGCTAAGCCGTGTGGCACGCTGATGCTGGGACAATAATTGGTGTACTGCCAAAACTTTAAAGGTAAAACTTGCACTCTAGAATTTCTGTTCTGCGCATCCAAGTACGTAGACAGATTATTTTGACAGCATTTGTTTGAGTCACAGGACTGAAAGAGGAAGTTGCATATCAAATGTCCTGCATTGAATGTTCTGGATGATTATCTCTGCGTTCCACTGGGCAGGGATGTGACTGCGACACATCTGGCAGAGCCGATCGCAAACCATTTCAGACAATGCTTGTGATCCCACATGCTGTGGCACGTTTCACAAGTGTCCTAGAAGCAGCTCTTTGCTCTGCTCCAAAGACGCTGCAGCAAGCAGTACAGACCGGATCAAGCTGGCCAGAGGTCAGACACAGAAACGGAAACAGAATCCAGCAAATTTTCAAAATAAAACCCCCCGTGCAGACGCCAATAGACAGAATGGAAACAATTTAACTATGTTGCCTACTTACCCATGGCAGATGAACTCAAAACAAAGAAAAGTTAACAAAGTCTGGTGGGCAAAAGACTCCTCTTCTGAAATGCTCCTGGAGAACGGACCAAAACTGCATCCTGGCTGCAAGGTCACAGAACCTCTCTGACAAGGATAGTTGTGTGTAAAGCCACTAGTGGATCCAGAACTTACTCACACAATTTGTTTCATTCCCACTTTTCTTCACTTGCACCAATATATGAAAAGTGCGTGGTTAAAACTATAAATAAATAAGTTAAAATGTTGCAGACAACGCCACCTAAGAGCCTAGGACTTGAGGCTAAAACAAGGTAAAAATGCAGGTTCTTTTAAAATCAGGGGTAAGCAGAGCAGAGTTCAGGCTATGGTTTAAAAAGGATCCATACCTAGTACCGTGTATGCGGGCACCGGCAGCTGCGCTTCAGGGGGAGCCCTGACTCCGGCTCCCGGCTTACCTCTCGGATCTCGGCTCTTGTCTTGGGCCTAAACCAGGCCACACAAGCCTCCGTCTCCACGTGCTCCTCCTTTCTGTTTCCGTTTCCTTTTGTAGAGTGTGTCTCCACACACCTGACACTCCTTGCCAACAATTAGCTGTGAGATGTTCAGGGCCAGTAGGAAAGTTCATTCTGCATGCAAATATTAAAACAACTTCACAACACTCAATAAAAAACAAGGTTAAAAGCATGCACAATACCATAGAAACTGACCCTACCACAGATACATATTTACTATGAGTAAAGTCAACAGTGCTATCAGACATAAATAAACACCATCCATTTTACCATAGAAATGTGTACGACTGTGTAAACTCCTGTACAAGATTGTGTGTGTGTGTGTGTGTCAGTTCAAGTACCTATCTGTCTTCCATCCATT
The DNA here is from genome assembly GCA_033000465.1 of Sciaenops ocellatus. NCBI lineage: Eukaryota > Metazoa > Chordata > Actinopteri > Sciaenidae > Sciaenops > Sciaenops ocellatus. The sequence continues at coordinate 4,272,958 of CP136888.1, read as the reverse complement.
CTTCCTCCACAGTCACCTCTAAAGCACTCTTAAGAGCCCATCTTCATCTGATCTCTGATTTTCCACACAGCTCACTAAAATAAGACTCTCTTCCTGCCTCCACTTTGCTCTCCCACTTTCTCTCTGTCACTCTACAGATGCATTTCTTTGAAGATATTTAGAATGAAGCAAGCTCACAGCTCTGAGGTGTTATCAAGTTCCATTGAAAGGCACTGAATTGGTTTAAGAGTTACAGGATGGGTGATGTAACTGGGTCTTGCTGTCACTGCATGATAAGTGTGACAGTTTCAGTTTAAAGCTTTAAAGTAGGAAAGTGATCATTTACAGGGCTTTGGACTCTGATTTGTACTTTTATAATATTTTCCACTGACCAGAGTAGACATTTTTCAGTTAAAGCTGCTTGGTAAGCGTGTATCAGTCTTACAAGCCAGTGAGGCTTCAGAGTGTTCAAGTCCTAATTGTAAACCTGCCCCATCTGGCAAATTCTGGAATTAAGGATACAAAAAAAAAAAAAAAGAAGAATACGTTGTTTTGGGATTTTAACCCAGTAATAATCCAGCTACCAAAGTAGACAAATGCTTAAGGTGAATTTACCTACATTTTGATATAGAACCAGAATTAGATACACCACTGCACATATATTAACGATCAGTGTGTTGGATTGATGGCCAAATTCCACCTGGCATCCTGGCATGGATGTGTCGGGTTCCATGTGCGCTGCAGCCACCGGGTCTGATCGCGTTCGTTCAATGTTTCAAACCCCACCAGCAATGCTGCGGTCTGTTTCAGAAGCGTCCCATATACTGGTCTTCGCTCGGTTCCACAGAGATTACGCGACTGATGGACGCCGCGAGCAACCTGTGTGGATCTGCACAAAGCAGCTTGAGCTGGCCGGAAGTCACGTACAGAAAGGTCATAGAGAATCCGTTAGATTTTCAAACCTTGTGCAAACTGCTGATGGTTAAAACATCCAAAAGGGAAACAAATGAATTATGTTACAAGCATATTTAGAAGCACATAAACCAAGGGAAATGACCAAATCTGAGCAACTAAACAAAGTCTGGCAGGCAATACTCTCTGCTTCTGAAGTGCTCGCGGTGGGGTTTGAAGTACGTGTAGAACAGACCAAAACAGAGATGGCACAGGGTTTTGGCATTAGTGCCATCTAGCAGTGTAGTTGCGGATTGCAACCACCTCCACTCACCCTCCCATCAGAGCCAGTGTTTGCTTTGTCCGTGTTCAGCTACTGTAGAAACATGGCCGACTCTGTGGAATAGGACCTTCGGCATCTGTTCAGGTTCATACTAATGATTTTTAGGTGATTATGCACCCAACAGTTGAAACATTATGTAAATAGAGCACCCTGAATCTTACACACTGGACCTTTTTAATGATTTGTTGATCAAAAATCATGAGGCTAAACCAGCTTTGGCTCATCGTTGGTGGCCTTCTTGGCCTTGCTCAGCTACAATGGCAATGACTCAGTTCTATTCCACTGCAAGAAGTCATTTTTTACTATCTTGCTGTACAAAATGGGCATAATTTACGACCAACAGATCAAGTGTGTTGCTGATTAATGCCACTCACTCATCTGTTGCTCCATTGACTGCCAAGATTTTAGGTTTTGCAAACAGGCAGAGCCTGCACAGCTCTATTTTTCTGTGAATGTGTGATGTGCACTCAGTTCAGTTTTCCCCAGAATAAAAAGGTTGTGGATGCTTTCATTCACAGTACTGCAGTGCACAATCAATTACACGTGAAAGTCAGAATAAAATGGACTTGGCGCATAAATGCGCTGTGGATCACAGTTACGTGCGCAGCTGAGTGCAGGCCATTATGTTGCTGGTTGAGACAGCTGTATTGATTAAAATATAAGCATATTTATTGTCCTATGCTCAACATGGATGACTGAGAAACATGGCTGAAGCACAAGCACACTTACCACTCACAGCGAAAGTTGAGGCCTGGAAGACTAAAATTGCCACCATTTTGTTGGAAAGGTGAGCAACCTATGATGTGAACCTTAAGTTACCACATGAACTGATACTTCTGGTTGATGCAGCATAGTAAATGTCAGGAGCTGGATGTCAATCAATTTCTATTTTACGAAGGCAAAGTGGTACTGGATCTGTTATCAACAAGGTGGCCAGCTTGGAATTTGTAAACCAAATCTGAATAGAAAGTTTCATTTGTACATTCTTATAGAGGAAGGCATGTTTGTTCATGCTGCTACTAGTGATGTCTCTTTTAAGTGAACGATGGGAGAAAGTATTACGGTGTGCTACGTACATGCAGTGACAATAGCTGTCCTTTTTTTTAAGAAGTATTTCTATGCTTAAGTTTTTATAGGTGTTTCTGTCTGCTTTGTGTAGCAGAACGGATCTACAAGCAGGTCAGTGCGTTCATTGAGTGGTTTCAGAGAGTTACAAGGATCTGTAAATGCAATGAAAACAACTGGCTACAGCGATTTATTGATATTAAAAAATGTAAATTTGCTTTTGAATACATCAGTACACCCCGTCTCTTGCCCAGTGTCAGCTGGGATAGGTTCCAGCCCCCCACCCGAGTGTAGTGAGGATAAGCGGTTACAGATAATGTATGTATGTATTTCAGTACAAAGGATGTGATATATCTATGTGTACACATACAAATCATAAGTCAAAACAGCACTAAATCTGGCTGAATTATAAAAGGTATGAGTGGTAAAATGAAGAGCCGTTTGGGAGCCGAAAGAGCCGGCTCTTCTTGGTGAGCTGAGTTATATGATCTGGCTCACTAAAAAGAACTGAAATTCCCATCACTGGTTCCTACGGTCAATTCATTTACATTTACATTTACATTTAGTCATTTAGCAGACGCTTTTGTCCAAAGCGACTTACAGAAAAGGGAACAATCAAGGTATAGTGCGATAAGAAGCGTTAGTGCAGTAATAAGTGCTAGTGACAATTCTTTAAGGTGTAGATTTGTTGAGTGCTAGGAGAGAAGGTACTCTCTGAAGAGCTGGGTCTTCAGGAGTTCTTTAAAGGTAGAGAGGGACGCCCCTGCTCTGGTAGGAATTGGTAGTGCGTTCCACCAGCGGGAACGCACTACCGCACTAACGCAATTCAAGACTAACCCTGAAATTCCACTGGGCATGGTTCTGTGACATCGTGGCTCCAATGCTGTTTTGGTCCATGCTCCACGCGGCTTCATACCTTACCAAGAGCATTTCAGAAGTGGAGCATTTTGCCTGCCTAACTTGCTCAGATTTGGTCATTTTTCCTCGGTTTATGTGCTTCTAACATGGGTAAGTAGGCTACATATTTAAATAATTTCCTGTTTGTATGATTAGATGTTTTATTTTGAAAAGAGCAGGGAGATGCTTTTTGGACGCTTCTGGAACACCCTTGTGTAAAAGTATGATATTAAGCTGGATTGTGTTGAGTTGTAGTTTTTAATTATTGCTACAAGATGTAAGTAAAGAGCAATATCTTACTGATAACACAATATCAAATAAAGAAGAAACGTTGGGATTTCTTTGATCAGACAGCACGAAAAAGCAATTACTGATATGAAGATGTAAGAGATGATACTTTAAAACAGATACATGGCTCTTCATCTGATAGCTGCCAACACACAAGCTCGCTCATGGACACACTCAGACACATAACTGTCGACTCAGCATGCATTGGTCCACTTGGTCCCATCTAGACTCACAACACAGTGACACATGCCAGCTGATTAGTGGCTCATTGCAGTGTCAACACAGTGTATTTTTATATCCTGGTTTGTATCATGTGGGGTGCTGGGCCCTGCTGCTTACAGACCACTGACAGGTGTTATAGTCAAGGACAGCGCTGTCACTTCATATTAACAGACACATAAATTCGGACAGGGAGTGGGGGGACAGCTAAAGTTGAGTGCTGATATTTCTGATTCTCTATCCAGGCAGACATAAATCCAACAAGATGACTACTTTCTGTCTTCTTTTCAATCTGAATGCACCCCAAGCTACCTGTCTAATGCTACAAGTTATTATAGAGACCTTCTACCATATGTGCATACTGCACAATAAGTGTTCACACTGGGACACGAAAAGGCCTCACATCTGAAAATGGTGAGACACATTCTTCCTGCTGCATGCCGATGTGCACACACACACACACACACACACACACACAAAACATGCGTACGGCTTTTCCCACACATAAGCCGGTGTTTTTTTTAAAGAAGTGCGCCAGAAATCTCTGTCTACATGCCGCGATGCCGCCAAACACAAGAGACTGCAGCAGCGAAACTCCTGAGAAGTCAGGTAAGAAATCTGAAGTATAACTTTCTTTTTATTTACATCGGAGACATTACTTCCTTGATAATGATCTTTTCATTTGATCCTGAATTTGCAAAGCAATTTGTAAAAGTCTGTTTTCAATTACTACAATATTACTGCGATGATGGTTTACAGGTATGTGATGAATTAGTGGTACGCTGCTATAAATAGCCACAGCTGTCCATAACAGTCACGCATAATGGCAGTTGATGCTTTTCCAGATCCTCGTTGATGAAACGCTGTCAGTTACGCCGCACACAATATAATATAAATATATGTATTCACTGAAAAAGACAGAATCATTGTGCATTGTTTTGATTTTAGGATAAATGGAGGATTTCTTCATCACTGAAGTTTCATTTCTTACTAAAATCTGGTGAATATTTCAGTTCTTTGCAGGTTCGAGCAACAATTTTGTGAGTAAACCTATTTTTGTTCATTCTGCTGATGAGTTAGCATTTATGGACCATAAGGTTATGACATAATTTTAACCCTGCGGGGGCCGAGCAATCTCCCACGATTGGAAAAAGCAATTGATTGATGATTGCTGGAGTTAAAATTCTATCTGTGTTCTGTATGTCTATCGTGGAATCTCAGTTTACTGTAATAATATTTTGTTTAATGTGTAACATTTAACAGTATTTTCTTTTTTGTAAATTTTATGATAGATAGATAGATAGATAGATAGATAGATAGATAGATAGTATAGCTTTTGGTTTATCACTGTCCAGTGCTCAGTCGCTGCAGTAATTAGAAAGGCTGGGACATGCATTTGCAATGTCCTGCTAAGGCCCCGATCACCAATAACAGCATTTATTGTTTTCTAATCAGCAGCCCTTTGGCTGCTCCGATCACTCAGTAAATAATGGAGATGTCAATATTGTCCCGGTCCTGTGACTCTGGAGCCCACTCAACGCACCCACCCTCGCTCGCTCTCCCTGCTCTCCCTCGCCACTATAAAGCAGCTTCATTAATCACACATTACGTTTGAAAAGAGTTCAAACTGTCGAGTGTTGAAAACTTCGCGCTCACGCCAGACGCACACGTGTATGTACAGTACACACACACACACACACAAATGAAACATGCCTGTATATGTGTGCATGGTCACAGACAGACACATGCAAAGAAAGAAAAAAAAAAAAAAACTTCACACAAACAACACACACACTTTTTCCCCTCCTTTTCACACTCCCCCTCCCTCCATACATTAGTGGTCAAGCAGCCAAAATGTCGTCTCGTCAGTGAGGCAGCTCCATTGATTAGCACTTCCAGCTTCTGTTCTGGCCCAGGAATTACCCCCTCTAATCTTGTAGTGAGTTATTTACTGGAGACCAATCAGCCTGATCAGATGAATTACCCTCTTTGTAACTGCCTGAATGCCCGAAGAACTCCAGCAACACACAAACACACACATAAACATAAGGAGAGACACATTGATGCGCATAACATAAAAACAAAACATTCTTACTCGAATACAAATCCTCCAATCGTACTCTATCCATTACATCATCTGCATGCACACACTGAAGGACATACACTTCACTCTCCTCTAACCACAGCCAATCAAAACTCAGTAATTGATAATCCCAAAATTGACATAATGCTATGTTTCATACTCATGAGCATGTTGGACTCGATCATGACTTTTTTTTTACTGCTCAGTCCAGACCACCAAAAGAATAGACATGCCAGCACTGCAACTTTAAAGCAATTACATTTGAGAAAAGACCACTTAATTCTGCATATACAGTCATGCAGTACAGTATACTTTATGATGGCCTTTCAACCCACTCTGCTGCCGCTAACCATTCAACTTTGTTGGCCTTAATTGGCCACAGAACCACATGAAAGCTATATGTTAACATGGCAGGAAGTGATTCAACATTTTCCCCTGTCAGGCAGTCTTCCTGTTTCACAAGCTTTAATGAGATTTAGGGTTTAGAATAAACTGCTGTTTAGGTTGGGAGGCATCCATTTGGCATAGGTGTATGTATGTGAATGAATGTGTATACGTGAGTTCTGATCTCTGTGTAAATATTCATGATCTCTGCGGCGCAAACTGATTAGAGTTCAGAAATGTTGGAGTGTCAGAGCAGAACAGAATCAAGTAGTATAGAATACAATAGAAAACAGGGATCCTCTCTCTCCTACTCCTGTTTCATTTTCAAAATTCTCCTCCACCTCACCTTTCCCCCCTTTGCCACTCTTTTCCCATCATTCTCCTCTCACACCCTGATCCTCCTCCTCCTCCTTCTCCTCTCTCATTCTGGAGGGGAAACAGCGGTGGCGACAGGCGAAGCAGAAACCCATTTTTCAGTTTAAATGCCAAGTGGTTATGTAGCATAATATTCAGTCAGAAATTAACCATCTTTCCCCTGCAGCCTGTCAAGACGTAGAGACTGAGAGCAGCGACTGAGGCTAAAGGGTGGAGGTGGAGGGGGTGGGGGTGTAGATTTCGCCAGTGCTGAGTTTGAATTATCAACACTGGCTTTCTTTAGCACTACTGCAGAGCAGACTTCAGTCACATTACATCTGGAATAGCTGGAAAATGTCTGGAGCGCTTAGGGCCAACGCATGTGTCACCGAGACCACATCAACTGCTTTGTATTTGTATTGTTCCAAATGTAGAAGTGCTGAGAGCGAAACGGTTCAAATATATCGAGACGGAAAGATGGATCCAATATGGAAAAGGTTTAAGAAGACAGTGCAGTGCGTGGATGTGTCATCATCCATGGCTGTAGTTAGATTGTGGGATGACCCACTACCGAGTGAGCTAATGAGTGTTAAAGCAGCAAGCTACTGGGCTAACTCAGGAGCAAACCAGAAGCGTAACTAAAAGCTCAATGTATATGTAGATGTCAGTATTTCATGTAGCACACTTGATTCCCTTCATTTAGTCCACAATAGTCAGACTGAGACTTTGTCAATAAAGATGTGTTTTCCAAACCAATTTTGGAGCGCAATTTGTGATTTGAATGAAATATAACTGAGTTGTTGTCCAACAACAGTAAGTGCTGTATGATATGAATTAAGAATGGCATTAACTATGGTTTCCCCAGAGGGATACTTGGAAAAATTAACCTTGTGCTACCCCAAGATGTTCTGATTCCCATCTCCTCAGACGCAGCTACCGGTCGCAGCAGATGGGTGCTCACCATGTTCAAGGTTTCTGCCTCTTGAAGGAAGTTGCCACCAACGGCAAGTGCTTGCTCATGGTGGGAACTGTTGAACCTCTGTAAATAATTCTAAAAAAGAGTACAGTCTAGACCTGCTCTCTATCAAATGTGTCATGAGATAACTTCTGTTATGATTTGGTGCTATATAAATCAAATTGAGTTGCCTCTTGGTCACCCTACACTTCAAAATATGATGGTGTAGCATCATTTCTTGAGACACCAGCGCAGGACTCTGTGGTCAAGTTAGCAAAAATACATATGCAACATCCTGTTGGATTTTCAAAATAAGCAAGCAGCATAATGTGGTGAGTTCTCTGTGCCAGTTTATCCATAAGCATATCCCAGCATGTACTGGATGAGAGGCAGGGTTTGAAATGTAACTAAATCATTTTAAAAAGGCAACAAAGCAACTCTTTCCTCTCTTTTTAAAAATCTAAAACTTTTCCATATTTATTTGCACAACAACACTGTTTTGCAATCAGTGATACGATGCCCTTGTTCATGGGGAACCTGCACATCAGCCCCTTTGTGTCTGCCCAGGAAACCCTGCGCCACATTTAGGCCCCTTTGATTCCTCTGGAGCAGGAAGGGGATCGATAGAGGCTTTCAGAAGCGGCTCCTCCATCCATTCCCTTGCGTTAACGACAGCCATAACTCACTGGGCTGGCAGGAGGGGAGGTTCATATATATATCTCACCCCCAGAGCTGTGACCTTTCTGTCTCCCCACTGACAGCTCCTACAGAAAAAGGTGTCAATTAATGACATTTAGAAAATTTCATATCACTCCCAATAACTCTGAGGCTTTTTACAGGAACTCTTCTATTGGCACAGAAGACTCGTGTGGGTGTTGGCAAAGGAGGGAGAGAGAGAGACAGACAGACAGACACACAGAGAGAGAGAGAGGACTCCAACCCGTCATTAATGTCACTTGGTTTCCATGTCATCATTTTAAACTCAGGATGGTATAAAGAGCAATACATCATTCTGATTGTGTTCAGAGTGATCTATTAGTCATCGCTGATTCTTTTGTCCAGTCTCTTGTGTGCTACTACCTTTTATGAATAAATAAAGTGAGCATGTCTTAATACAATTAAAATATAAGGAGTAAGATGCTGCCTAGAGTTGAGGAATAACATAAGGTCTTCATAGATTCAAAGGCTGGATTATAAGAAAAGAAAAAAAAAATGTGCACGGTACCGTTGAGATCGGCCTTTTCACTCATTGGCTTTGAATATGAACCTTTACCCTTCCTTTGGCTCCCTTTCTGCTATATCAGTTCCATATCAGTGCAGTTTATGGTAGAGCAGTGTATTGGTTACCTTCTAGTGTTCAGGAGTAAACAGCCGGCGGGTGACATAACCTTTCATGTAGCGCCAGACTGTACGTACACAAATAATTGAAGCCCTTGACCCTGTCTAGCGGCACTGGGCTGTAAGTACAAACCTGACATTTTGATACCGCTCCGGGGGCCCCTTCTACCACTTATTTTTATATTTCAATAATCCATGACGGCCTAAGAGAGAAAAAAGAAAAAAAGGGGGGGAGGCAGGGGGGGTATGTGGGAAGTGTGAATGATTAAGATTGTCAAACTCAAATAATGCACTCAGAAGACAGACTATAAATCAGGTTTTGTGACATTTTCAAAAAACCCTGGTGCAATGTGTATGCGAAGAAAGCCGGGTTTTATGGCTGAAACCACCCATGCAATCACAATCACACACAAACAGCCCACACACACATCGCTCCGTGCCCCAAATGCCATTCATTCATTATTAATATATAGTGTACTTATTTATTTCAGGCCTACCTTCCTCAGCTGCTGAATGCCTGTAACCTTTTCAGTGCAATATCCGTCTGTGTTTTGAGGTCTTGATAATGATATCTGGTTGAATGTGCGGAGGCCCCGGCTGGGAGGACACTCACCAGTGGGGAAGGTCAGTGGATGATGGCCGTTGAATTTGCTGTGGTGAGAGTATACTAATGCAGCAACGGACAGGCAGTTAAGGACTGACAGCTATTGACAGCGGTGAGGGGAGGAAGCCACAGCGCGGCTCCTAACGGTGGAAGGATGGGTGCTTGTTTTGCCATTGACTGAGGCCCGGACACGTCAGTCGATGGTTATCTCCTGCCTCTGCACCCCTCATTATTGCCCCCGCCCTCCGGTTGGCCCTCTTCCCTCCCTCTGTTTTTTTTTTTTTTAGCATTCACACTTTAATCATCGCCACTGAGATGTTGTTGGCTGTCACCGCCACTGAATTTACAACACCATCAACAGCATTTGCGTATTGCCTAATATGGACATTTCCAATTGAGACTGTCCCTCAATTGCTGATGGTGTGCTTGTGTGTTGGCTGTTATACCCCCACCCCCATCAGCATCACCACCCCCACCACCATCTCCCCCACTGCACTGCAACAATGTCCAGATAAGAGCGATGAAGTTAATTCCTGACCTCTCGATTGACTCGTCCCAACCTACTGACATTTGCTTTGTATCAGCGGCGGTTACACTACAAACGGCATTATGTGGCCTCACACCACTGTGATTCATGTTAAATCTGGAAAATGAATGTACAAGAAGTGCTTTTCCAAACATTCCTAACCTGGTTTGACATTTTGTGCTCATTTGTTTGTCACAAGATACTCAGCTTAACTAGAGACCTAGCCTATCTCTGTCCCCAGCTATATCGTATTTGCCAAACCACAATTCAAAAAACACAGTTTATGTTGATTAGAGAGCTTTTAAGGTAGATCTACTGGTAGGCAGATTGTATTACCTTTTGGACAGAGCCATGATGGCTGTTTCTCTTGCTTTCCAGCCTTAGTGTGAAGCTTGATCATCGCCTTACTGCAGATTCATATTTAAAGTAGCCTTTTGGGAAAGATGAATTGTCATCAGTATCAATATACACTTTTATCTACGTGTTACATGTGCGGTAAATATGCATTTGGAACCAGCAGCAAGTTGTTAAAGGCTACGTTCAGACTACAGGCATGAGTAGGCCAAATCTAATGTGGTCCTAAATTAGATGCAGGTCTGATTGTGATGCGGCCTCAGTCTGAACAGTCATATCAGAATTCATACGAATTTTCCATCACTCACAGCAAGAGTCTTGTGTACAGGTGCTGACAGTTGTGGTTATGAGTAGTCCCTGAAGTTTAGAAGAAATCTGTTTCTATGAAGCCATTCAGGTTACAATCTGACCACCACTGGCTCCGACTCTGCATCTACACACACCTCTGTACAGAAGTAGCCACTGCTGCACAAAAAGCATAGATCACTCATATAATTACTCATATAACTGAAATCATAATCACTGACATTGTATGATGTGTTATTCTCTGTACAGCAGTGACCAGTTCGCATTGGTATCAGATATTTTTTACATTTTTTTTTTTTTTTTAAATGTAAAAAATATGAATGCGAGCAATAAAGCGAGCAAACTGTGCACTACATCTTGCAGTGTGAATTTAGCCTTACCTTAAAATAATGACTGGAAATGGGGAAACAGCTAGCCTAGCTCTGTCCAACGGTAACAAAATCTGCCAATCAGAGCCTTTAAAAATCGCTAAACGATGTTAAAATCAAAGAGATGACACATTCATGAGTAACAATTCATAAAACCATCAAATATTTGAAAAAGTTAAGAAGTCAGGCCCCAGTCAGCTGCACTGGTTGCACTGGTGATGAGTACGCCAGTGCGGTATAATGTGTTTCATGCACTTTAGTTGAGTTTTTGATGAGCTTTGCGAGAGTTCACTGAGCTTCAGCCACTTGGTAGTTGAGAAAATGAGAATTATGTCTTTGAAATACTGTGTATAATATGTACTCAGCGCAAGAAAATAAGTTTCATATAGATGTTCGCACTGAGGAGACATCACTCTCAATTATTTCTTCACAGTTTTTAGAGGCGAAAAATAAAAACCAAAATTTGCTGTTTCACGGGAGGATTCTGTTCTGGACTCTTGTCTGGCCAGGACCAGTAAGTTCCTGGAGTCTCCGCTTGTTGCCTGGCAACTGCCAAGAAATAGATATACCTAATGTGTTAATTAGTGAGCTTCCAATGAGCTGGTGGGCTTCATATTGTTACCTTTTGGCAGAGCCTAGCTAGCTTTGTTCCCATTTCCAACTTTATGCTAAGTGAAGCTAACTGGTTGTTGGCTCTGGATTTGTATTTACAGTCCAGAATAAAGAGCGGTATCGATCTCCTCTCCTAACTCTCAGCGAGAAAGTGGCTTAGTTCAGAGAACTATTCCCTTCACGTTTGCACACATATTTTATACATTTGTCTTTTTTTTCACTGGTTTTGTCTGTATCATCATGTTCAATCAGGAAAATATAGCCATACCCCTAAAGGATCTTTACCCTGCTCCAGCACTCTCTCTCCTCCTCTTGTCCTTAGCTGCATGTTGTTTTGATACACAGCTGCCATCTGTGTGAAATATTAATGCAGTGGGCTGATTTGGGGTGTCGAGCAGTGTCACTCATTTGGCTTTTAATCATGCGGCAGCTTGAGAAAAAAGGAGGGAAAATAACTTCCCTTCCTGGGTGGCTGTCAAAGTCTTCCCAAAGTCATCCGGCACGTAGGGCGTCATGCCTGTCGCCTGTCTCTCCTCTCATTGACAGCTGCATTTTTGGCTCGTCTCCGAGTGGCTGAGCGCTTTCACGTCTAGCCTCTCTCTTTCAGCCCAAACAAGGACGCCAGCCATGAAAATTTAAATACAACACCATCTCATCGCTTACCCGGCACACGGGCCTTCTTTCCTGAAAGGAACAAATTAAGAAGATGATAAATTTTTCAATGCATTTCGGTGAAATTGGTCGCATTTGGAATAACATTTGTGATTTTGATGCATTACAGACTGCTGACAGTGATAAACGAGTTAACCAGAACCCAGAGATGTTAAGTGGCTCCATTGTGTGTGTGTATACCATGTGAATGTCACACTATAGGCTGCTTAAAGACTTGGAAATGCAATGGGACCTTAATGAAAGACGCTCAAAACTCATTTTTAAAGATATTTTTTTTCTCTTCTTTGTTGTTGCGCTGAACACTTCCCACGCGAGAGAAACTGGTTTCAAAGGCACAAAGGGTCCAATCAATGATTAATGTGATTGCATTTATAATTCAGTTAAATAACATAAGCATAATTATTACATTAATCAGCACACTCCATTGACAGCATTAATGTTTTAGTGAATTCAGCATGGTCAACGCTGGGATGATTTTTCACATCTAGATGTCTTTCCAAAGCTAATAATAGCAACGCTTTGCTGCTGAGATACCTGTTCACAACGTATGACAAGTAAGATTTATATATCTCACCCATTTTCCTTTAGAATATAACTGATCCCCCCATGGCCCATTATCTGGGTTTTTAATAAGGGCATCTAATTAATATTTATAGTGTAATTGCCTGTTTTCTACTTATTTTCTTGAGAAAGAAGTAACAAGGCTAAAATACTGTTGTTGTTAATTAAGACAAATGCATTAATTATTAAAGATGCAAACATGTCAAGCAAGCATAACTAATTATTCTAGCGTGTTAACAGTTGTTTAATGTTAGCAGCAGCTGAATTATTTAGAGCACGCGTGCCACATTTGGATTGTTTGAAATGTGCCGTGGTAAGTGGGGTGAAGAAAGTCGCGGTGTGATCTCTGAGAAGCTGAGAGAGAGAAAAAAAAAAAACAACGCAGAAAAACTTTTACAGATGGGGCCCACCTAACTATAATTGCTCATTACAGGTGAATGTGAACGGGATGAGGAGTCGGTAGAAAGGGATGGTGTTAATTTAATGCACTACAAACTGTCAGGTTTTGGCCGAGGTAATGCAGAAGCTTTTTTTTTTTCTTTTTTTTTCTGTGTGTGTGTGTGTGTGCGTTTCTTTTTTCGTACTGGAGGGAAAGGCGTCAGGGAATGAAGGTAACTGGATGTGACGGCAGACAATTTATGCTGTTATGTCTTAATTGTCACCTGATGTGCATTCAATCTGGAACACTGACAAAAAAAGACACTTCCTCCCGGTGGACTACTCGGATGAGGTGCGAAGACGAACCAGTTTGAGATCAAACTCACGGCGAGGTGGATTTGACCAATTTAGGCCTCATAACCGAGCGTGATGTCTGTCTGTCTGTGTCTGTCTGTGACCAAACAATCAGTGGACTTATTTGTCTCTGAAATTTATAAACCATATGCCACCTACACACCAGGATCATGCTATTATGACACTTCCCCACCTCGCACACATGCACAAATACCTGCATCCAGACGCGCACAAATCTTGATGCAGAGTCCAATTAAGCTGCTTTAATAGAAATCACTACTGTACCAATGATTTTAGCCCATAAAAACTGTCATAAAAAAAATTGTCAATTAGTCGAGAGCTGAAATAGCTGTCAGTTTTAATCACTCTTTGCCTGTTGTTTCCCACTCCACTTTCACTTCCAACATTGTGCTATCTGTCAAGTGTGATGGTCTTCGTAAAAGTAATTACACAAAGCTCAGTATAATCATCATTATATAAATCATGATATAAACATCCATATGGTCTCCCTCCCATCAGGTACATGCATATTAAACACAACACGAGGAAGACAGCAGCTCAAGTCTCATCTCAGGAAAGTTTTGTTCATTTAAATCAGTCATCATGAGGAAATCTGTCATTAAGAAAAAAACTTAGAGAGCAAAGAAAAACAACTTAAGAGCAAAACTTCGACTACTACTACTACTACAAATATGGCACGTGAAGTCTGTAAAGGCTACTGTGTGTGTTTATTAGACACTGATGTTCATGAGGTGGTCAAGATTAACATAAACATGACCCACTAAAAGAAATACACCAAGCTAGTTCAGCAATTACATTCAATTAGCATAATTTTCTCATTTTGTTTTTCAATATTATGACATGTTAAAAATGTATTTGGACACTGTTTGGGACTCCTTATTAAATAAAGTAAAACATCAAAATTAAATCTATTCAACTCTACAAATGTTGCACATTTTAGGGTCATATTTATCTGCTGTTTTTTTTATTACCTGTCACAGTGAAAGCACTTGGCTTGGCACAAACCATGAGGAATAAAATAATAACTAAATAAAGAAGTAAAACACACATCTTTCTTTCATCTTTAAATCTCATTCCATAGCTTTCAGAAAGACTGTCCACAATCACTGGCACAGCGTGCAGTATTGGCATGTTGCAAAGTTTGTATTGCTTGTAACAGTATGGTTATGTTAAAGCTGCAAAAAATACTCCATATTAATCAGAACATATTCTGAATATTACTGCAAAAACGAATGGAAATTATACCTTTTGATTAAGACAGCCAAAACATGAAGCTGGTTATTCTCAGTCATCAACAATTAAAATTTATCACCATAAAACAAAGAAAAATGGAGTGAATCATTTGTTCCCTCTTACCATGTCACTAAAGGTGCTGTTCTTCACATATCAAAATCAAAAACCAAAACCAATCAGCTCTCTCCCATTCTCAGCACATATTTACTCTGAGCGGACATCATTTCCTTGATTTGTTTGTACCAATAGCAGCAAGCAGCAATGGAGGGGGGGCTAGCAGCATAGCAGGCAAGCCTATGCCTGCTCAGGAAGGTGTCATGAGTCCATACACCAAGTTTGGCGTCGATAGATCAATGCATCACAGAGATATTGGCTCACTTCCTGTTTGGCGGCTTCACCGCCAATTTGGATTGGCTGTTACGTCAAAACAGTTTGGAGTTCAGACATGAAACTTGAACCATCAGCCAGGCATGGTCTGAAGACCATATCCACCAGGTTTCATGTATATCGGACAAAGTGTGTCCCATCTGTAATCATAAGCATGTTTTTGACAAAATTCAAAATGGCACCCAAATCTTCATGTATGTATTACACAGTCCTTTACCAAATGTACTGGGATGTCTGAGAGTACCAGTCAGTACTGGAATTAAGGTTAAAGTGCAAAGCAATATGAAGATATGAGTGAAAATGCAATTTTACTAATTATAGCGCCCCCACAAGGTCAAAGGTCACCAAAATCCTTGGGCCTCTCAAAGAAGTGGTCCTGAGTCTGTCTTACAAGTTTGAAGTCAAAACATCAAACGGTTGCCGAGATATGGCCTCACTTCCTGTTTGGCGGCATCGCCGCTGAGTTTGATTGGCTGCTACGGGAAAACGGAAGCGAAATTAAAAAATCCACGTGATAACTTTTTTGCGGCTTGGTCTGAAGATTCTATGTGTCAAATCTCGTGGAAATCGGACAATCTGTGTGACCTGAAATGCTTTTTGAAGGTTTTTGATAAAATTCAAAATGCCGGAAAATCCAATATGGCGCAAATTGACGTCATAGGGTGCATTGAACTCGTCTTGATCCAAGGATTCCAACGGTACCTCATTTGTGAAATTTGGACCAACGGGTCCTGTAGGAGTCATTATATCATGTTATTTTTAAAATAAACTTAGATTTTGACAACACTCTGTGTCTCTCTGTGACTACAAGTTAAATCAAATTAACAGAGAAAACTGAGTGTAAGATACTGACAAAGATGGCCCAGCAAACAATGAGGGCGCTGACGCTTCCACACATTATCTTAAACCTGAATTGAAGCTCAAAACTAGAAAACATGGAATTCAAACACATTTTATTGTTTACCAGTTTCAATTTAACTGCACATTCATTGTTGTATTTTGGTGTCATCTGTGTTTCTAGGCAGGGAAAAGATGGTGACTGGAATAAATAAAAAAATCTCAAAAAGCATGAATTCAGTTTAAACAGGGACCTCATCTACCCTTGGTAGCATCTATTTTGCGTCATAATCATAGTGATTTCTTGAGTGTTCTCTTGTTATCATAATGTCTGATCATTTTCAGAGATTCAGCCAGGACTATCCAATCAGCTCATCAGAAAACTGTGTTCAGGACGTGTGAGTGGTTTATAAGCTCCGCCCGGTTCCATGTGCAGGAATTTCACGTCTTAAGAATGCGTTCATCCTGCTCCAGACCTGTGCGTACGCCAAAATAAAAGTTAAAACATGATTTGGTCACAACTCTGTGACTCTGTGAGCTTGTCATCCAAAATTATACTTCTCCATAAAAAGCATGGGTTATTATCCTTGATGCATTATCATAAATTGCCTTCACTAATCGGCACACACACAAAAATACAAAACACAAACACACTAAATCTGCTCTCTGGTTTGATTTATAAGCCGATTCTGACCTGTGGGCACATGACAGTTGCTTTCATTTTCTTCTATATATTTTCCCCTCGTCGCCAAGGTCACTGGTGAACAAACCCCTATCCAAGTTTTTTCAGCACCCTCCTCTTTCGCCCCCCCTCCCCTCCCTCCCTCCCTCTCCCCTCTTCGGCCTGATGGCCCCATGAATCATCCCGTCTTCCCCATCGAACTCTCCAACGCCTCCTTCCCACCACAGCCACCCCAACTTCCCCAATCCTTCTTCATTCCCGCTAACAATTTGGTAATGAAATATTGATTTTTAGTTAGATTCAAATGGAAGTTATTAACTTTGCATTGATAAATCACTCCCCTCTCTTTCTTCTTCATCTCTCCCTCTCTCTGTTTTGGATAGAGTGCTAGTAGTAACACCTGATTCACAATAAAGCCCGGAGACCTGATTTGCTTCATGACCTACAGTGCTCCTTTTGAAGGCCACTCCCTGTTTTTGCTCCCATACATACACACTGTTTCACTCACACACACACACTCCTTGCATTAAAAGCTGAATATACAGTCTACTGATTACCTACTTTGGTCAATGACAGTGTCTTAAACCGTATTTTATTGAATATTGTGAACTCAGATGAAGTGCCCTTTTCAGAGTGAGTCATGCATGGCATTGCAATGCTCAGTGGAAACATGATTACTGTATCAGTACACAGTGAAATGTTTTAAAGAGGCGACGTGCTCTTAGCTGCACAGTCAGACACAAACTGGGTTGACGAAATTAAAAAAAAGAGAAAGAAAAAAAACACCACACATATTATCTGGTTATATTCTGTAGCTCCACTTGACCTTTATGTGGTCTCCTGATGTTGTTTCAGTCAGGTATAGTGTGAATATACCTCCAGAGAGAAGAGTAGACTTTGGCCATGAGACCTCTGGGTCAAAGAAAAGACCTGCAGCACTCACAGAGGATGAATGATAGAGTCTTGTGCCAAATGGTGACAAATCTAAGCCAGTTTATTGACAGATCATGTACGGCACTGATCCTATAATGATACCTGGCTCCCATCAAGGACTCATACAGGAACAAATTTTGCAATTCAGAATCAAAATATATATTAATTTCATATGCTATTTTTAATTAAAAATATAGGACAAATGTGTTTGTTTGTGTGGAAGTTTGGTTCTGTTGTTGTTGATGCTGGAACAATTAAAACTGTAGTAACAGGCACTGATTATATTTATACAATTACATGAAAAAGATGTGTTGTGTTTAGACTATTAGATAATGAAGCAATAAATAAAAATAAACATTAATATTAATATAAGAGTACTGAGTTTATTTTACTCATTAATTTTGCTGTGCATGGATGTACACACATGTAGACATATCAAACGCTGTACTTGATTGTAATTTTTAACATTTAAATCTGTATTATACATGTCTATCACTCACTGTATTACTCAGTGGATGATCTCCTGTTTATTCATTTCCGGTGTTTGGTATCTATCAGCAACTGAGGAGGCCAAGCTTTTGAACATAGACATCTGATAAACTTATTTATTCTTTAAAAAAGAAACTCCTTGAAAAATAATTAGAACAAGAGTTTTATAATGGTGACATCAGACACCAAAGAAGGCTACAAAAGAAGAAACCTAATGTTCTTTGGTTAGGTTTGGCTATTTCTGTAGCCCTTGTCTTCTTGGCCTTGTACCTCATCTTGGCCGATTGATCTGCTGGCCCGTTTGCCTGGAGATCAGCCGAACTCCCAAGCCTACAGAATGTAGAATCTTTGTAACCCAAACAGAAAGAAACTTTCTGCAGGAAGCCAGCAAAAGTTAGAAGTTAGAACTAACTTTGAGTTTTACAAACTCTGAGCCAAGTAAGGGTGAATGATGATGGTAGTGTCCTGCAACCACAAGCTGCAGCGTGGGACCGAACGCTTCCAAGAATGCCTGATTTCACTGGTCAAGTTTTCTTCCACTTAGTGGTATCCTGTGTTTCCACAAATGAATTCATCTTCCATCATTCACTGCTTTTGCTGGTACACTTTAGTCAGCACTGCTTATGGACATGAACAATCAAATTATATACAATTACATGATGGTCTAGTGTCATGGAGTGCTAGAATGCTGGCGGTCCTAGTGTTAAGCCATTCTTGCTACATTATTTGGTGCCCTGTAGGAGTCCTGTTACACAAGAGAGGATCTAAACGACCAGTGTGTAGGATTTAGTGGCATCTAGTGTTGTAGTAGCTGAGTTTTTGACATTTGTAACGGAACCCACCTGTCAGTCAAAGTGGCCATGTTGTTAATTCTGCATAAATTTAATATCATTTGAACAGGTGAGTTCTATAAAAATTCACCCTCAGTACAGATGTCATGAACGGGGAAATTAGCAAAACAGTTTTTTTTGTACCAGGCTGTAAACATGTTTATTTCTGCTGTGAAGTTGGACATTTTAACATGGAGACCTATGGAGATTGACCAAGTGGCAACTTTCATGGCTGTGACGTGAAGCCTGCTTGGAAGTGCCAAAAACTGCAGTTCCTCCAACGATCTCCTGAGGCTGGCTACAGAACGAGTCAATCTCTATAAGCTGGGAGGCAGAAGAGGCAGGACTACAGATTTTGAGCTTCAAAACGACTCTTCAGAAACCCGTGGGCCACACATACGTTGTCTATTGGCTGGACGTTCAAGGAACTGTAGTTTTTGGCACTTCCAAGCAGGCCTCACGTCACGGTCACGGAGGTTGCCGCTTGGGTTCAACATGGTGGCACCTCCTGCATCTGTAAATATAAAATTCTAAGGAAACAAAAACACCCATTCTGATTTTCATTGGATTATACACCACTGAAAACACTGATGCATATTTTATTCTGTTTCTGCCATATCATGCAAAAAGTGGTCCTTCATTCTGACACACTAGGTGGGTTTCGGTTGACTGATTCAGAAATCCAGGGCAATGGTTTAACCATCGATAGACTCTTTGGACACAAGCGCTGTAGATTGTCGCACTTTGCTTTTAATTCCACACACTTCCTTTTATCTGCGTGTCAATTTATTCTCTGCAATGACTGATAGCTTTTCTAGGCTTTCGGTTTGGTGCCTGACTGAAGGAAAATCTCAGTGGCTGTAATTTGTTCCCTTTAGATGTGTTTGTTTTGTCTCTGACAGTATTGCTGAAATGGAACTGTCAGCTGAAGACAGACTTTGAACATGAAGGCTTTCATTTTAACAATGGCAGCAGTTTATGTTCAACAATGTGAGTTTGCTAACTTGACTGATATGTTTATTGGCTCTCTCTGTCTTCTGTTGCTCTCGTTTCATGTCGTGATCACACATTTCCTTGTCGTTATACCTTTACACGAAATTGATTTTTTGATTTGTACAATAATAACATGTAAATTAATTTCTTAAGCAGATATTTATATATGGCCTGTTTGCGATGCTGGACATTGCTGCATAGTTTCACAGCTTCCTGCCCACACCAACACACACACACATCCCACCCCCACATCCCTATCCAGTATTAAAACCAGCTATTTGACACAAGATGGACGTGGTGGACAGGCAGAGCCCTGGGGACACAACCAGGGTTGCATATGAGGCGTCCGTTACTGGGAGGGCCATTTACATTTCTCTCTGCGCGTTTTCACTGACAGCGACACAATTTCCTGTTCCGTCTGGCGAGCTTTTGACTGCGAGCCAGGGACTGAAATGTAATCTTTGGGGCTTACAGCGCGCTCGGCCTCCCCAGAGTATTTCCCCCCACCAAAACCTTGAACTCTGCTCAGGAAATCTTTTATTCCAGGGTCCCGGCGTTTTTTAACCTGAGAAACAACGGACTCTAAAACAGACTGACTGCCACAAGATTACTCCACCAGCCCCAAGGTTGGATTATGTACGCACACGCACACACACACACACACACACACGAACACAACATAACCTACAGTAGAAGCATTCAGATTACAAACCACTACTGTTCTGTCTGACCATCATCTTGCCAGGTTTTTTTTTTTTTTTTTTTTCTTGATTGTTTCCATATTTGTCTAAGTTTTAATATATTTGCAGTCATGCGTGCACTGGAAGATTGAAGGAGCGAGAACACGACAGACAGAGAGAGAGAGAGAGACGGGTGTATTATGTGTCTAGGAGTCTCTACCATGACCTGGAATGTGGCTGGGGAACACTGTGTTTGAGGTCATGTTGATTTCTCAGGAGAAAGGCCCTCTATTGGTTTATAGTAACAAGGAAACATGGTCTCTCTCTCTGCTGCCATTGTGATTTATGTTTAGACACCAGATCACTGTGCCAGACAGCCTCGCACATTATGACACTGCTGGGCTTGTTTGTGACATCGAGTGGCACAATTTAAATAGATATACGCCTTATCTATCCTGCATACACATGGAGAATTGTAGTATTTTTGTCACAGAAAACTGTAGGTTGTTTATTGGGGACATTATTTTTATAATATATTAAAGGGCCTGTTGCCAAATAACAACAGCCTATTCTCTCACTTAGTGGTATCTAGTCGTGGAGATTCCGGTTCATTTGTTTGGGTTTTGAAACATCCATCTCTGACATTTCTGCTCCCAAAACAATGGAGATGAATGGAAAGTCATTTGTGATGCTCAGAGCGTTGAAATCTTGAATTCAACAGCGATGTAACTCAGAAAAAATGTCTGACTTCAAAAGTCTGGACTTCTTGCTTGTGAAGTCAGGACTGCTGAAGGCTGTCCAAGTCCACAGTTCATTACGTTCACAGAGGGCTGTCTGCAGACTGTCTGTGAAGTTTTGTGATAATATTATTGGTATTAATATCAACTGCTAGTAAAAAATGTAATCAAATGTATGCAAAATACAGCATTCTAATTGCACAAATAGTCGATGTAAATTAAATTAGTGATGTTCAGAAAACTACAGATGGTTTACAGTGTGTCAGATCTTGTCATTGGTGGTAGCTGACATTTAGTTAGTAGTTATTTTTACATTCAGTTTTGTCACATGCATTTTACTTCACCATTCAGGCATAATAAGAATCGCGTATGTGTCCCCAAAACTTTGCAGAACAGATCTTTTTGAAAATGACACTTTTTACATTTATTCTTCTTTTCCATGCCTTTGTTGCCACATTGTGGCATTTTTCTTTAGTATGACACAGCTACCTACCTTGAGGTCATCACCAGTAATAGGTGTTCTCCTCATGTTTGCATTTGGGAAATGAGAAACAGTCTTAACCCTATCTTTAATGCTGTGGATCAGTTTGACCCATTATAAGTATTCTCTCTTTACATCCTTGTCTTGACTTCTCCTTTAGGCTCATGATTTCATGTGTAAAATATGGGAATACTGATGCATTGCAGAATGTAATGAATTTTTCATACAGCAATGACATCTGCCGGTCAATTTGACCTGGATGCTTTCGTTAACGTAAATAGTACCAGATTATCATAGATGGGTGCAGATGAGCTGACACTTTTCAGTACTGCAGCAGATTTTGCAGATTTTGCCAAAGACAGAGAGACTGGTGAAAACATGCTTCTGCACGAAGGATGATCAGACAGTTACTGTATATGTGTATTACTATTACATTTTTTAACCATGCTTGTCAGGGAATAGATGCCAATGATGGTCTGTATTACATATTCCATTGAACCCTTGCATACTTGATATGATGACAGTGAGCATGTCATAATGCATCTGAGTATCTAAGTCCAAGTCCTAAGGGTGGTTATTGTACTGACCTCACGGTGGAAGTACTTTTTACCAAAGAAGTGATCCTTCAAAACACGGCTGGATCTTTCAGAGTAAGAGTGATAATGTTTTTAGAGATTTTTTTTTTTTTTATGTAAATTTTCAAAGAGGGTGTTGGTGTTTTTTGTTTTTATATTTTTCGTTTAGTTTTTTTGGGAGGGGGTGGGTGAACAAACTCAGTGGCTCTCCGCCTCAGTGGTCAATACAAGCTGCAGGAGATGTCCATTGAAACTATAAAACAGAGCTGTGACGGCACATATAATCCTTCTGCGTACCCATAGATGGTTTTACGATAGTGTGACCTTTGTTAGGCTCTGGTAGATGCACACCCCTTCCTTTGCTCCCTGTCTCAGTGCTATAAGGACATATTAAATCTAGATAGGACTGCTGTATTAAGTAGGGAGACTGTCTCATGCTACGTGTAGATAACCTTGTGTTATTAGCTCCCTGATGGCCAATCAATACGCCACTTCCTAGCTGCTGAGGATGAACCAAGTCCCTCACCTAGATAATCATCTCTCACTGTCTGACGGCGAATAATTGGTAGCCTCTCAATCCCAGCTTGGTTGACAAGGGTGGTTTGCATATTAAAAACACTGCGCTAACAGTCTATCATTCTGAACAGAGAGAATAAACATTCATATACATAATATTTTGAGATAATTGAGCTGGGATGCATCACCAAACCCTGAGGAACAAAAATAGCTTGATAAAGAGAAGCTGGGGATGGGCTTTGCTTAAAGTATACTGTTGATCATAGCTGTAATGCTATGCACGGTGAGGGGAGGATGGTGTTTATGACTGTGTCGGGAAAAAGATCTGCAGCAGAGAGTTCGGTCCCTGGTGGCCGTCTCTCTGTGGAGTGGAGACATCATCCTCTCACTGAGCGGCAGATCCCCGGCGGACAGAATTGACATGGATGATGAGGATGGTGATGATGTTTAAACGAAAAACTCCCTGTCCATCTGTCCAGATCCACACTTCTGCTGCCTCTCATGCTGCTGCTCTTTCTTTCTCTTACTCCATTTTCTCCGTGCTCTCATCCTCCTCATATAAGCACACTCAAAGGCTTTTTTTTGTTCTCTTCTTCTAGAATACTCCGTAGCGCATTACGCAGCTGCGTTTGTTTATCCGTCCTGTTTCCTCTAGTAATGACAGATATTCAAGCAAGTGAAGTGGTCGAAATGTCGTTCACTGTTCTTGCGAGTGCCTTCAAAGCTGTCCTATTTCACACAAAAATTTTGGCTCCTTTAAGAATTTCCCAGTGAGGTTTTCTTAAAAGAATTCTTTAATTATAGAGTTCAATGAGGTTTCTATTAAAAAGCATTCAGTAAATATAGCAGATCCTAGAGGGCACCCTACAAGAGTTTAAAATGTAATCCACAAAAAAAAAAAAAAAAAGTTCTGAGGGATTTTTTTCTTGTGGGACATGAATTTCAAATGTTTATACTGTTATTATAAACACTAAGTCATGAGTCTCTTTAAAAACCCTTCAGAAAGAGCATCTTTAAGCATTCTGGGGTTTTTTTCCCCTAAACTTCTCTAAACCTCTTTGATGGTGCTTTATGCTGAGGTTGCTGCCTCAGACGATCACATTACATTGTATGGATTAGGGTTAGGTTAAAGTCAGGTTTGGTGAAACCAGAATTGGTGAAATAATTTATTGAACAAAGGTTGATGAATCCTCCGAGACTCGTTGGCTGGGGGTCCGTAGTGAGATGTGGGTGTAGTGTTTTGTGATGTCCTCAGAGGTTCAGACATTACGAGACGATACTGGGCTGGAATATGGTAGATATGGCAGGCAGAGGTCCAAAGACAGGAAAGGTAGGGTTGGTAATCAAGCAATTACACAAAGCAGATTTCCAAAAAAACATGGTCATAATGCTGGTTACCACTTATCACTACAGGAGACTAAATAATCTGGCAGAGTTTGGGAGGCTGAGCCGGTTCTTTTATACTGATCAGGTGATGAGATGATTGGTAGCAAGTGTTGTTGTGAATTGGCAGGTGAGAGGCAACTGGAAGACACACCCAGCTGCACACCTAGACAGGCAAAACTTCTAACTATAGTGTGCAGAGAAGGCTGTTCATTGTTCAAGCATAAACATTGTCAAACTCACAGCCACTGTAGTCCATAAGATTGTATTACAGTTTTTCTCAATTGCTAAAACACTAAAACCCATTGGCTGAACAAAGTTCTCAGTTGCCTGAACTCATTTAGCTAATTGTTCAGTCTGTCATCAATACCTTAAACCATTTCACATGGTAAAACACAATTTGCAGATCTCACTTACACTTTTCAGAAAAACTCGAAACACATTCTCATTCTCAAAACACATTCTGCACTCTAATGCACATGTCATCCATACTGGTAAACACAAGTGGCAAAAATGAAATACAAGTAGAGCAAACATGTCATTGATTAAACACAACCACTCAAAATTGATTTCACTTGTTTCAAATGATGTGACACAACCAATATTAGCCAGTTCAGAGAGCAAACAGGTTGTTGAAGGTGGGAATGAGAAAGTCTGAGAATGGATAGAAGAAACTATGTGAGAAGACAAGTGCGTATGCGAGGTGGGGGAAGAGGAGGACAAGAAAGAAGAAGAGGAGGACGAAGAGGAAGAGGAAGACAAAGAGTGGAAATATCTGATGAAATTCAAGCAACAGTCATAGACCATGTTCTTGTCCATGGACTGACAATGAGGGCAGCAGGACTTAGAGTGCAACCCAATTTGAGCTGATTTTCTGTGTCCACCACAGTGAGGACATTCAGAGAAGAGAACAGGTACAGTATACTACTGTATTTTTGTAACTGCAAATTTACTGTACTACACTACATGCAGCTGTTTCAATAGACATTTGTAAAGTTCATCACTGTATGTATTGTACTGCATGAATATTTTTTGTAACTGCAAATGTACTTTTTGTAGAATTGCAATAAACAAACTGTATGGCCCTGAATATTGTGCTTTCCATTTGTTTACAGTACTGACTGCTCAATAGATTTTGACTGGTTGCAGGTTCATATCAACAAAGAACAAGAATTACAGTATCACAGAGACAAATGACAAGTTTGTGAGATGCAGGGTACAGTTCTGTAAAAATAGAGGTACAAGGAGGAGGAAGAAGAAAAAAAAATGCAAAGAGCAAAGCAGAGTAGTAATTTCTGAACAATTTTGAGCAACTATGAAAGAACACGTTTTTGTTCATCAAAAGACAATGACGGAAAAATATGAAATTTGTTTTGAGATTAAAAATTGACTTCTTCTTCCCTGAGAACTATATGTTTTGAACAATGTGTTTTCTATTTTTTGGTGTATTGTTTACTGACTGCTTGATGGTGTATATCATTTTGATCGCTTTGTTTGATTTGAGAGCAGTGTTTGGTTTTCAGCACAGGTAAAACTGTTTTGAGGCGAAAGTTTGATTTTGCAAGAGGAGTCAGAGGTTTTGTAAATAGTGCTTGAAGATGAGGTTTTGTGTTTAATGTTTTAAGAAAATGGAGCAAGGTTTCAGAAATTGTGTTTTAGCAATTGAGAAAAACTGTATTGTAATACCAAAAGTGATCAGCCAGCACCGAATCCCCCCATTGGTCCTGTGAACACTCCCTTACCAACACTTTTTCAGCACTTTTGAACTGTTGTATTAACTCTTGTCTCTTTTACTGCAGTTATTTTTATTTACGCATTACCATGTAGGGTGCAGTGATGTCTTGTTCTGAACATGTAGTGTTTCTGCATCTTTTCTTTTATGCTTTTTTCATTATGGAAAAAACATTTTGTTGCACTGTTGCTACCGTAGTTAGCTTTTTCTGATTACTACACAAAGTTTTATATTAGCTCACATTGGTTGTTGACACAAACTCCTAACCATGCTAACATCCACTGCAAGCTGTGTCCATGGACATATTTTGGCATATAGCAATAAGTCAGCAAAACATATGCCAAATTATCTTCAGGCAAAAAAATTGAATTCCTAGCGGCTTCAAATCGTTTTAGTTTGCACTGCATTCTTACCTCCCAGGGTAAAACAAAGAGACAAGCAAGAATCAAAACACGAATGTGCATGTTTGGTCAGAGAATTTTCTAAATGTGATGGACTGCAAAGTAACCCAACACTGGCGCTGACCTCTTTTGTCTAGACTGGAGTTTCTTAAGGTCACTTGGTGATTCTCGGTGGAATCAGACATTGGCTGGCAGGGTAAACTTTAGATATAGCTGTCATCTCTCTGTCTCTTCTTCCCATGGTGGTACTGAGGGCATGTGTGTTGTGCCAGTCTTACAAGGGCAACATCGAGCCACAATGTGAGTGTCAAAGTGAGAGAAGGGCTGCTCTAATATCAAAACATATGGAGATCACTGCCAGAAGTGGCAGCACTTGTGCTTCCAGGATGGAAGTTGTATGGTGGATGTTGTGGAAGCTGACAGTCAGCCGAGTGTGCACCCACAGGGGCTACTGTTCCTGGGGCATGGCAACGGCCAGGAGCCAGGGGAGCTCCAGGGAAGCTTCAGACTTGGAGGGGTGTGGGGGTGGATGCTGTCATTGCTGGATCAGTGGAAGAGGCGGACACCATGGACCTAGGTTCAGAACACAACACTCAGGGGACAATTCAAATGGAGCACAGAAGCTGGGGCTGCTAACCTCTGCAATAAAGCACAACCATCCACATACATATTGTATGCATACAAACAATAAATGTATACAATATTAACCATTTGTGTGTGTTGTTATATGGTCCCCCTGTGACTGTAATGGTATCCCATTCTTCCCTCAGGTGACTCTGCTCTGCTCTGACTGAGAAAAAAACTCATAAGGAAGGGGCAGTCGACCACAACTCCTTACATTACTGTAAGTGCAGTAATATATAATATACTGAATATATGAATGATTAACTGTGTTGGAGTGGTTTAATCACAAAGGTTAGCTTCAGTTAGTTTCAGTGAGGCTGAAGTAGTAGTATGTGTTAGCTATCAGGGTTTTCAGGTAAGTTAGCTACACAGTCTGATGAAATGTGAAGAGGAAAATGAGAACTATAATATAAGAAAATTGATTAAATATGTGCCAAGAACAAATACATATAAGTGAATGAGTTAAAAAAAATAAAACCTGGAGTTGAATAAGTTTTTAATTTGCTTGATCATCTGGTTGGTGGTAAAGGAAAAGAAATAAAAAGCTTTTATGCTATTTTGCTATTTTTACTGTCTGATCAGAACTTCTTTTTAGATTTTTATTTTGAATATTTAGCTAACAGACTTTTTTTGTTCTTTTATGTTTATGACTTGTCTAATAGCCTATCATTACATGATGTCCCTTTATGTGCTCCATAGACATCTTCTGATTACTTGTTTTGTTCAACCAGACAGTCTAAAATCCCTAAAACTTTAATTTCAGATTATAATATATATTATATTATTATTATTATTACTATTAGTGTTATGTTATTATTGTTATTATTTACTTTTTCTCTCTCTTTCTTATGGTGCCTCTCCTCCTCTCTTCACTCTTTACCTCTATCCATCTAGAATCTCTGGTGTTCTATCTACTACATACCCACCCACCATTTTGCCTCTGTCATGTATCATTGTATTTATCTCTGTATTAGTCCTGTGTCCTAGCTGTAATCACCTTATCACACAAATAAAAAAATAAAAAATAAAAAATAAAATCCTTAAAACATTCATTTCAGATTATATAAAATAGACAGCATGCTCAAACACTGCAACAGGGACAGAGATGAACAGGTTGTGGTGTATTCCAAATATATGTATGTCTAACAGTATTTATATTTTACAAAATATCAATGTTTCTTTGTAATTTATTATTTTTTATCCCTTTTATTTTTCCTTATTCCTTTCCCTATTGCTTTTGCTTGTTGCTTTTGTAGACCTAGTATGTGCACATTAAGCCCATGCCATCAAAATCTCACTTCATCCAGGTACCCAAAGTTGAAAACATCTGCTACAGGTATTCTGGAAGTTGTCGAGAAACTCATTAGTAATGATGACAGTGATTTTCTATTTTCATCAAACATTGGTGGTGTCTCTGAAACTGTCAGTCCAGTCCTTTTTGTTTATATTCTTCATTTCAGTGGCTAATTACCCTACTATACATTCAAACGTACACTACATCTGCTCAAGCACTCAAAGCTCTCACCTTCTTTTTGCAAGTTCCTCACTAATGCCACCCCCCTTCCAGGACCCTACCTTTTCTATTTCCACCACTGGGAATAGGGCAGTTTGTAAGGTGTGTGTGTGTAACAAGTGTGTGGTTGAGTGAGTTAAAGAAATCGACCAGTAGAGATACAAAGAAAAAGGTGAAGTTGTCAGTTTAGCAGTAAATGTACAGAGTAGGTTACAGTTTGTCTGTGAACACCACATGTTCTCATGACCACAGTAAAATTTCCCAAGAGGGTTATGGCATCAACATGTTGAAGATTCAGTTTCATGCAGCACTGCTATGATGATACCAAAAGCAAGTAGAGTCAAGTAAAGCACAACAAAAGCATCAATGAACTTAATGTGTTCACGCAGTTTTACACGACAGATTCTAAATGTTATTGATCTGAGGCTGTGGATAGAGTCATCCTATTCCTGTATATATCACATCTGTAATTTTCCTTTGATGGTGAAGTGAGCCAGTTTGATGGAAATCATCAGTTCTCAGCAAAACAGCACTAATGTGTAAAGAAATGTCATATAAATATTGGATATCAGAGATGATATAGCTGTCAGGTCCAATGATGCCTTGAATGTTGTTTGCGTTCCATTTTCATGCACATCATCATGATTTCTGTCAAGTTTGATTGTTTCTAAGTAAGAGTAATTACACTGAGCTCAGCGTAATCTCCTATTAAATAACCATCCATATGTTCTGCCTCCCACCAGCTATAGGAAACCACTGAAATAAAGAAAACTTTCCAAAGTGAGAGACCAATACTACAAGAAATTAAAAGCTTCCATATGCTATACAGCATATGGATGGAAGGTTTGAAAGCTCATATAAAGAAGCGAGTGTGTACAACACTTAGAAACATAGCAGCAGTTGTAAGTGTTGTTCTCATATCCCAGGGAAACAGGAAGTGATGGGGTTTAAAATTAAAATTATAAAAAAAAAAAAAAAACATGGTTGCAGCCAGACAGCCTACTGCAACTTGTGTGTCTGCATATTAAATGAACATTTTCAATTACAGTTTTTCTCAATTGCTAAAACACAATTTCTGAAACCTTGCTCCATTTTCTTAAAACATTAAACACAAAACCTCATCTTCAAGCACTATTTACAAAACCTCTGACTCCTCTTGCAAAATCAAACTTTCGCCTCAAAACAGTTTTACCTGTGCTGAAAACCAAACACTGCTCTCAAATCATAAACAAAGCGATCAAAATGATATATTCTATCAAGCAGTCAGTAAACAATACACCAAAAAATAGAAAACACATTGTTCAAAACATATAGTTCTCAGGGAAGAAGAAGTCAATTTTTAATCTCAAAACAAATTTCATATTTTTCCGTCATTGTCTTTTGATGAACGAAAACATGTTCTATCATAGTTACTCAAAATTGTTCAGAAATTACTACTCTGCTTTGCTCTTTGCATTTTTTTCTTCTTCCTCCTCCTTGTACCTCTATTTTTACAGAACTGTACCCTGCATCTCACAAATTTGTCCTTTGTCTCTGTGATACTGTAATTCTTGTTCTTTGTTGATATGAACCTGCAACCAGTCAAAATCTATTGAGCAGTCAGTACTGTAAACAAATGGAAAGCACAATGTTCAGGGCCATACAGTTTGTTTATTGCAATTCTACAAAAAGTACATGTGCAGTTACAAAAATATTCATGCAGTACAATACATACAGTGATGAACTTTACAAATGTCTATTGAAACAGCTGCATGTAGTGTAGTACAGTAAATTTGCAGTTACAAAAATACAGTAGTATACTGTACCTGTTCTCTTCTCTGAATGTCCTTACTGTGGTGGACACAGAAAATCGTCTCAAATTGGGTTGCACTCTAAGTCCTGCTGCCCTCATTGTCAGTCCATGGACAAGAACATGGTCTATGATTGTTGCTCGAATTTCATCAGATATTTCCACTCTTTGTCTTCCTCTTCCTCTTCGTCCTCCTCTTCTTCTTTCATGTCCTGCTCCTCTTCCTCCTCGTCCCCACCTCGCATACACACTCGTGCTCTCACATTTCTTCTATCCATTCTCAGACTTTCTCATTCCCACCTTCAACAACCTGTTTGCTCTCTGAACTGGCTAATATTGGTTGTGTCACATCATTTGAAACAAGTGAAATCAATTTTGAGTAGTTGTGTTTAATTTGTATTTCATTTTTGCCACTTGTGTTTACCAGTATGGATGACATGTGCATTAGAGTGCAGAATGTGTTTTGAGAATGAGAATGTGTTTAGAGTTTTGCTGAAAAGTGTAAGTGAGATCTGCAAATTGTGTTTTACCATGTGAAATGGTTTCAGGTATTGATGACAGACTGAACAATTAGCTAAATGAGTTCAGGCAACTGAGAACTTTGTTCAGCCAATGGGTTTTGGTGTTTTAGCAACTGAAAAAAAATGTAAATATGTGTTCTTCAAAGCACACTTCCATATTCATTAATGATACTCAGTGTGGTTGAGTGTGGTTAGAAGCTTACGCTGTTGTACCTGTAACCACACACCAAGAGTGATGTCATGGGGTCCTGGAGTACCTCACTGCTGCAAGGTAGGAAGCTTGGAAATTTACTTTGTCTTCTCTTTACACAAATGAACCATCACCATGCTCTCACACTTCACAATTAATGAACGATTCTCTGTCAGAATCATTGAATGTAAATGTGTCAGTGGACAAAATCATAATTCTGCACATTTGTGTTCTGATTGTTCATCAGGTGTTTGATGTGTATCTTCTACTTCTACATCTTCTTAAATTGATTTCCAGTAAACTAAACTAGCAACTAAAAGTTATAGGGGGAAGTGATAGTGGTCAAAATTGGTATAAAACACCAGCCTCCACCCGTCCAACACCGCTAGACTGACACACACCTGGCTGGTTAGGTGAGTAGACTACATGATCATCATCCATTCGCCTGACTAAACAACAAAGCTTCCCAGTTTTAGACAATTAATAAGCATAGTTGTGCAGCAATTGCAGTACTTGACTCCAGTAAGTCATTCCGTCACCATGTTGGGAATCTCCTGCATTCACTGTGTGCAAGCAATCTACACATACACTGATCATGACTTCTATCCTGCACAGAAGGAACTGAATTTTAATATAGTCAGTGTTATGAGTATAAAATTCACTTGGCAGGTCGTATGAATTGAGGTTTCAGGCCATGTGTGACTCACAGGCAGTAGTTAGGAAACCCCTAATCTGAAGTCTCACCTGGACATCATCAGATCTCCATTGGATTCTACAGTCCATGACTCCCATGAATCTCATATACTTAAATGCTTTTGTATACACTTTTATGAATATTTTACATTTGAACAGTTCTTCAAACGTCCCTTTAGGGTGATGACAGCTGTTCTATTCAATAGTACGTCATTGTCAGAGCTGATGTCTGTCCACAAACTCTTTTGGGACACACATGGACAGATTCAATTTAACAGCTACCATCACCTGCTGTAAACAGTTGCCTCTGGTTTACACAAAGAGTGGATGTGTGTGACACGTGTGGTCAAATGTGTGCGTGTGTGTGTATGCATGTGTGGGTCCGTGTCCACTTTGTGTGAGGAGGATATTGACAGTATACTGACAGGATGTTGATTATCCAGCTTGCGGGAGGATGAGGCCTGTCTGGACGTCAGGTGGGAGTCACAGCACCGAGGAGTGATGAGACAATCAGACAGAGAGGGAGAGAGAGAGGAGGGCATGTGTCAGGGCAGAGGACGGTGACAATAAGCTGTCCGTCTCAGCTGACATGAACACAGCATTATCAGGATCAGATTATCTACAAGACTGCTCCAAAATGTGACACATACAAACAAACACACATGGTCAGCACACACATCTACTTCAAGCACGATCTCTCCTTCACCCCTGGCAAACATTTCTTTAAAAATATGACAGACTCTAGATTCATAGCACAATTCTGTAGTTCTCCTCCTACTGAGCCGTTTTATGTCTTTCAGCTCCTTGTTTTGGTTTTTAGAGCCTGCAACTTTTTCTGTTTTGGTTCACTGTCACTGCTCTGATCAGTGTTGATTCCAGGCACAGCAGGCAGATGTTTTCACTGAAAACAATGATAAACCCACCGAACACTGTCCAGCATCAAACTGGCAAACAGACAAAATTAACAACTAGCTGGTGAACATAGATGAGCACTGAGCATTTGGAGTGAATGCTGGATTTAAATTCAGCATGTGGTCAGAAACACTGGTCCAATTGACGGTGCTTTTTATCAAGCGAATCTGCATTTTTAGAATTGTAAGTAAAACGATGACTTGAGATTGAGTCATTTCAATCTTTTACTCTCATGAAGAAGTGAGTTCATTTTATTAACACGTTATTAAACAACCAATTGCATTATTGAACTAGTTAAGTCACTAGTTTTTACTTGTTACTTAAAGAGGTACCATAAAGTTACTAAAGTTGGAGCCTTTGGAGTTTTGTTTTTAAAAGGGCATCCCTCTTTTTGTTTGTTTGTATGTTTTTGTTGTTGCATATAATAACAAATAATCAAATGAGATCGAGACAGAAAGAGCGGTTTCAATCAAAAATACAAATAAAATGGCCAAAAAAAGGAAAAAGAGTTGAAAAGGTCAAAGAGAAAAAGAACATTTTAAAGCTGATGTTGCAAAATGTTTACCACATAAATGTCACGACTGAAAAAACGGTTAAAAGAAATATTAAAATTGCTACTGACTTTAATGTGTGATCCTAAACTGGGCCTTCCAATCACTTTGGTGGATGATCACTTTCTTGTCTGGGATTATAAATGAATTGAGGACTAAGAGGAAGCATGTTCCCTTGTGGCAGTTAAGAGTAAACTGACCAAGACATTGGACTTAGCTGATATCCTGAATGAAGCAGAGCCAGAAAAAAAATGTTTTGAAGAAATTCACGCAATGCACCAAACAAAGCCGGCTAGTTAGCAGGATAGATGTAAACGACGCAGGTTTTGAAATATTTCAAAAATCAGTTCTCTTATATGAGAATGTTTGCTGGGCCTCAAGAATTCACACACTGCATGTAAACTTATTAACAATTATTAAATGGATTTTATACACACAGCCCGAGTTCACAAATCACAAATTTGCCTCAAGGAGCACCGATCTCTACAGGAAACCATCTGTCCTGAGGCCATTGATTCAGATCAAGAAAAATCAGGGGGGTTGCTCTATTGGGGACATTTGATTCTAATGGATAGGTTTACATCGCTGAGGACTAGTGTACTTACCACACTGTTACACTGAAAGCATTCTTAAACTGACTCAGTACTTCAGAATGTTTTGTTTGATAGGACTGTTTCAGGCCTTTGCAGTAAGGAGGCAGATTCTCCCGTGGCTTAAGAAAAGACATGGAGACATGAGCTGCTTGTAGTTTAACACACGTGTAATGTTTTTTTTTTTTTTTTTTTAATTATTATTATTACAGGTATCAAAGCTTACAGTAAACAGGACAAAGCATATTCTCGGTGGTAGACAGTTTATGTGAAGCTAGTTAAGATGCCATTTAAGATTCTTACTAAATTTTACAAGGCAGCTTTAAATTTTGCCCTTTTGTTTTGTCTCTGTCTGAGTTTGATCAACATGGTAATAAAGACTGAACTCAGGGCTCCTTTTCAATATTATGCACATACGCCCCCTACTCACAAACTTTATATGTTATATATCCATTCATCTCTTTTATTTTCTTATTCTTTAATTTCCCTCTATTGGATTAAAATCCACTGAAATGAACACGTTCCATTATTTGTACAATCTTTAATTATGCATTAGGCCGTGGTGTGCATATTAAAAAGATGCAACTAAAATGCTCATTAAATTTGCATAAGCAACAGCATTTAAACTGAGTACAAATACATAGGCAGAGGTCCATTTACCACCGCGCAGATGAAAGGGCATGGCTTATTAAGAGGTGGGGCTGTGTCTGAATTCACATAGAAACCCCTAATCTTACTAAATTGTCCTTCATCAACTAATTGACTTTTAATTAATCCCCTTGATATTTGGACAAGCACAGACCTTAGCAATAGGTGCTCTGTGTTGAACACTTGCATCATGGGAGCAAACAATCTTTGTACATGGGTGGTTTAAACTATTTCACCACCTTGGAAATATAAACGTATATGAGAAAACCAGGGTTTCCACAAAGCATTAAATAATAAATAAATAAAATAAAAGCTACACATCAAAACAAATTAAAGTGAACTTTTACTTATAAGCCAAGATGGTGGTGACATTTTTAGGGAATGATATAAACAAATCTGTAAGCATATCTTTCCTTAACTTAAGATATTTGTAATGTATGTTGGCAAACAGTAATAATAAAAGGCAACTTTGTCCTGGCACATACAACCAAGTGGCAACCTCCATGTCTGTGAAGTGAATTGAAAGTCTCAAGAACTGCAGTTCCTCAAACAACCACTTGAGGCTGGATACAAAATGAGTCAGTCTCCATGTTAAAATGTCCAACTTCACAGCAGAAATAAACATGTTTACAGCCTGGTAAAAAAACTGTTTTGGTCTCTATAGCAATTATTTTATAGAAATCACCTGTTGAAATTATATTAAGGCTTAAAGTTACATATATACATTATGTTGTTGTTTTGATAGACAGGTGGGTGCCGTTACAAGCAGCATGTTTCAGCAACAGGCTTCAGTCAGCCCACTTCAGCTCCACACATGCTTCACGTTTTAACTCAGTTTTAGATTAGCAGGGAGGCAGCCGAAGTAAGACTGCCAAGATGGCGACGGACGGCGCCATCACACAGAGCGGCTCTTAGTAAACCTGTGGGTGACGTCACGGATACTGCGTCCATGTTTTATACAGTCTATGCATACAACTAACTCAAATCAGAGGTTAGTGTTATTGAAACGTTTTTATTCAGGATAATAAATCACAAACCACAATGGATATGCAGACCACGACCTCCTGTTATGATCATCAAATCAACTTTCATATTTCAGCTTTACACTGATCAACAAATTGCTCCCTCCATGTTCCAACTCCAGCTTCTGTCAGATTGTAGCATGTGCACTTAGCTACCAAGACATGTAACATGAAAATCATCTGTATGTTAATGAAGGTTTATGTCAAAGGGGATTTATTAGACATGGTCAGGTTGTATGTTTGTATGTATTTGCATCACTGTTTGTGCACTGCTCTGACTCTATGCCATGTAGGGCCACTTTAATATACTTGATTTAAAAATCCCGTGGTAAATATTGAGAGACAGTGGGCGGTGATAGTGTGTAGGGAGATTATTGTGTGTGGGAGGTGTAATGAAGAATGAATAGGGAATACTGAACACAGAGTGATCAAGGGCACAGAGATGGAGAGAGAGAGGGAAGAGGGAAGGGGATAAGAGAGCAACAGACAGAAAGAGAGATAAAGAGGGGTGATGGACATGTCTCATCCTCTCTCTGACAGTTTCATCAATAGCCTCAGGAAACACACACACACACACACGTACATCCCTCTCCTGTGTGTGATTGACAGCTAGCAGATGCTGGGTGAATGAAGTTGTCAGGCTGGCTGCTGATCAGCTGAGCGTCGCCGTAACAACAGCTGAAGGCTCAGCTTGACGCGTCGCTGCACTTGAAGGTGATCTCTTGTTTTGCCATAGAGCATGTGTGTGTGTGTGTGTGTGTGTGTGTGTGTGTGCGTGTGTATGTGTGTGTCTGAAAAAGAGAGAGAGACATCCAGATTAAATAACAGACAATATTACTTTGTGTAATTGTATTTTCTGTGATCCTCTAGATTATTATGAATGTCAAAGCTGTGCTGAACCTGATTTCAATGTAAAAATAGACTTATGTTTTCAACTTGAATCACAAAGCTGAGCAGCAACATGCAGGAGGTTCATGAGGGGTTCACACCATAAAAAAGGAATCAAACATTACTTTAATTTTTCACATTGTGGCCTTTATTAGAGACAGGCCTTTATTTCTCCTGTTCCCAAGTTAATGCTTAATGTGTACCTGTTGATTTTATAAATTCAGCGTTCACTAAATCCATGAGTACCTCAAGATTCATGTCAGGCATTCTGCTTTTTTTATCTGCACAATGTAAAGCTACCATGAAAGAAACCTGCCTGTGTGGATTTATGTGAGGTCATGAAATCAGGCTTTTATTGTGGAAAAAACACAATATTTGTAGCTTAACATACTATATAAAGAAGAAAGGAGACGAAACTAAGTCAAAAAGGGAACCTCGGAGCAGCAGATTGCTTATTATAACATGACTGTTTCTGTTACACTAAATCAAAATGCAATCTTATATCATTTCTTTGTCCAGACAATTTTGTTCTGACAATTATTAAGGTGCTTTCAGATTGGATGTTCGACTTGTTAATCTGGCAAAAAAAATAAAAAAAAAACAGCCAATGAACCAACTGTGAAGATATTAGCTGTGCCTTGTTTTCAACCTACACACAGTGTTAGGCTGCTGCATTTGAAAATATAGCCTACTTTTAACATGTCAATGTCATGTAAACTGACCCACACGTTGCAAATTTCAGCTAGGGTTGACTGCTTGTCCCTTGTGAGTGTGTTATGCCTTCCTGGTCTGGGGGGGACATGGTTTGACCCACCAATAGCTGCAGCACAGTACTCCATGACACACACATACACGGCCAAACATCCTCCAACAAGGCTTGTGGTGATGGTAGTCATTTCAGCTGGTTGGCCTCTGTTGGTGTTTTCATTTTGTCTCTCTGTGTTCATTGAGTAGAAATCATAAATTTGAGGAATAACAACACATTTATGCTTCATGCAGTTGTCCTACCTCTTAAGCTCACTTGAACACACCTGTACAGCTTTTCTTTTTCAGGTCTGCAACAAGATGCTGTGGATGTTCTACCAGTCTGTGACAGTGCTGGGGCAGGAATTCAAGGAGGAGTGTTAAGCTAAGCTCCACACCCTAGTTAGAAAGGCTGTCTTAGCGATTGGCAAAGGAGTTAAGCTGGACTGTCTCAGTGTGGTGAAGAAGAGGATGCTGTCCAAGTTGGTTAGCATCCTGAACAATGCTTTCTAACCTCTCCAAGGCATGCTGGTTGAGGCTGGTTCAGCCAAGATCGCCAAGGTGTTCCAGTGAGTGGCTCAGCAGATCATTACTGCTGATTCTATCAAATCATCCCATACTTTGTTGCAGTGTGGAAATCAGGTATTTGGTATTTTTTGGTTTAGAATAACATCTCAGACTGACTGGGTTAGTGAACATGAGTGTGCACTTTAGCATGGTATATGATCTTGATTATTATAAGGTAGTATGCTAAAAAAAGGACAGCTTTGACTTATCTGCTTCTTCCCAAGCTTCTTCCTAAGAGTTTAACTTGCCTGATGCCGGCACAGATTGGCTCATGGTATTCGACCCACTGTAGCTGACCTTCTTGTAAAACAGTCATTGAAATACTGCAGAGCCTTCTTCTCTTTAAATGTTCTTTCCTTTCATTATTTTCTGCCGTTATTTGATCGTGTCCTGCCTTCACCTTCTCGTCTGTACTTACTTATTTTCCTCCTTCACATTATTTCAATGCTACCACCACCTTTTCTTTATTCCCATGCTTTGAAATCCCTATTTTGTCGTGCATTTGCTTCCTTCCTTCATTTCTTCCTTCTCCTTTAGTTGATTGCTCCCTTTGTTCCTTCCTATTTTCTTTATTTTCTCTTCTTATTTTCTTTATTTTTACTTTCCCTCTTACATATTTTCTGCTTTCCTCTTCCTTTTTTGTTGATCCTCATCCTTCCACCAACTCATCCTTTTCTATTTTCCCCAGCTTATACCACCAGCTTCCTCCCCCTGTATCCCCTCCCTCCTCTGTCTCTTTTCCCACTACTTTGTCCCTTCATCCCTGTCCTTTCTCTGCTTCTCAGACCGCACCCCATACCTCTAAGTGGGCTCTGAAGAGTTAACGTTGAGATGTGATATCCCACTCTGTGTCGCCTCCAGATATCTATTAAAAGGGCACAGCTCTCTATCACTGCTTAGACACCAGATGTTGCTTGCATCTCCACTCATTGCAGATGTAATGGGCCTGAATGCTGCAGTTTGCGACTTCGCTGGCATTCATCCTGTGCAATGCAGCACCAGAGGAAAAACAAGTGAGAGAGAGAGAGAGAGAGAGAGAGAGAGAGAGAGAGAGATGTGTAATTATCCTCCATTACCACCAACTCTTTTATTTCCCCCAGCAGCAGAGGAAAGTCTCGTGTAGAAATGACAGCTATCAGAGTAAAGATGGGCGTTCTGTTTCAGAGAGAGTGAAGATTCTCTCGAGTGTCAGTGTTTGCCTGTGTGTGTGTGTGTGTGTGTGTGTGTGTGTGTGTGTGTGTGTGTGTGTGTGTATTCTGATATGTTTGTGTGTGTGCGTGGGTGTGTGTGTGTGGCTGTGCATGCAGGCATTTATTTTAGGTGTTTATAAGAGCTTATGGCGGCAAATTCTGATCTTGAGTTTATTAGATTGAAACTGCAAAAAAAAGTGCAGCTGATTGTGTGCTGTCTCAGAGTGTCAGTGCCAAAACAGATCCAAAGTCAAGGCAAAGATTTCGGATATGATTTTGTTTTTTCAGGATTTTCTTTATTTCTCAGAAGCCTGAAAAATTCTCTGAAACAGTTATGACAAAAGAATGTAGAGCGTGAGAAAGATGTGTATGATAATGTATACATGTACGGTGAGGCTGAGAGCGCAACACACTGCAACTAAAGACAGCACATGCAAATAGACACAAACAAATTAGGAAAACATTATTTAAACATAATTTGACATAATATAGAAAAAAACGGTGTAAAATTTGAAAAAAAATAAAATAGAAATGGACTCCATTTTCTTCTGTTTTCTCCATTTATTGCATGTGTTTTCTTAATTTGCAGTGTGTTGAGCTCTCATGTGTAAAATCGGATTCAAATATCACATTAAAATTAATTCAGGTAATAAGTCTCCCTAGACAAAAGTATAAAAGCTTGTAGAACAGCCATGATCATCTGGAATACATATCACCATTGGTACAGGATAGTCATTTTATTGAACCTGTAATCTTTATAAACAGATATCTGCATATAAATGCAGAGTCTGCAGGAGAACGACCAAGTTTTTGGCACTGGAAGCATTCTGGTTCACATTTGTAGTTATAGTATTGACTGATTAGAGTGGACATTTCATCTATGCAGGTAAACTTTGACGATGCTTTAGCGCATCATACATCATTCCCTGCGTCTGAAGTCGCTAATCGGACTGCAGAGGAATGCTTGGCCTGGGTATCAGTTCTCTGTTTTTCAGATATCCACTGGCTACACAGGAAGCACTGAAACTTTGGCTGTTGCCCCCCGGAGATTAAATCATCGTCAGATGATAGCGGATGGGTTCTGAGACTGTTGAACCTGGGACAAAAGTGCTGACTTTATAATAAAGTGACAAGTAATAAAGAGCCAGACTATTTTATAGATCACTGAAATCACTTTGATGACCATGATTATTGTTCAGCAGACATTCATTTTATTTCTTTTCCTCGGGCTGTTTCTCGCACAGACTTTTCCTTTCTGCTTTGGCAGCAAGAGGAGCCTTAATTTACTTCTTCAATAACTTCGCATCACTTATTCATAATTGTTTGTTCATCATGAGACAGAAAAACACCAAATGATGTCACTGATTCTTGACCACTGAACTACCGGCCACTGAATGAAAACTGTACTGCAGCCGGCCTACATAATAATTGCCACATTTGATAGTTTTATACTTTTAATATGTTGATATTATTCCTAGTGTTGCTGACTCTCTTTTAGTTGTGTGTGGATTATATGGATGCAAAATATCCCTTTTAGCTGCAGAAATAACCACATTTTCAATGATTAAATAAGCCAAAGAGACTGGATGGATTTATTTCATGACACACGACAAAAGTTTTCTAACTTTTAAGTTTGAAGCAGGGTTCACTGACCGGCTGCTCAGTATCTGCAAGAACCAAA
This sequence comes from Sciaenops ocellatus, assembly GCA_033000465.1. Taxonomy (NCBI): domain Eukaryota; kingdom Metazoa; phylum Chordata; class Actinopteri; family Sciaenidae; genus Sciaenops; species Sciaenops ocellatus. The sequence goes on along the minus strand of CP136888.1, from coordinate 4,232,394 downwards.
TTTCCCTCTGGGGATCAATAAAGGCTTAACTTACATTAAAGGAAGACCTCTCTCTGTCAGATGAAAATGTTTGTTACTTTGAATTGACCTGTACTTTTTTTACAGCCTAGACTGTTGACCAAAAACATTGCCTAACATGCAAGATCTTTGTGTTTTTTTACCATTCTTTCCCTGACAAATTTTGTGGAATTACTGAAATATCCAGTTCAAGAGGTAGCTATCCAGGAAAAGTGACTTGTAGTTGACCTTTGTTGACCTGTGACATCCTTGTCTCTACAGTCTGTCCTATTTCCTACAGTATTTGTCATTGTAACTCATCAAATAAAAGCACAAACACAAAAGTCTAAAGTTTAACAAATGGTTTTGAACTGATGTCATCGACATATCTGCAGCCTTATTTCACATGACGTATGTATGTATGGCAGCTTAAAATATCTACATTTGAATGCCACAAACCTAAGATTTGTAATGTGGAAGAGGTTGGAAGTATTGTTGCCAAAGCCAACAGCACACACTATACCCAAAGGTATTAGCTATCTGTTTGTCATGCACAACCTTAGCCCCAGCAGACGACAAATAAATCTCTTCATCCGCGTTGCCATTATTCCGCTTCACATTTGATCTTGGAGGATGTGGTCACAGACAATCAAAATCATAATTATGGATACAGTGCAGCTGGGGGGACATTTTAAAAATGGTTCTGAGGTGACCAGCGTTCATCTATTTATTTTTATAGGGGTCTCAGCGCGAGCAACAGCTTGATTTATTTCCCTCTGCTTTTAAGGGTGCAAGACCCAGACATTCAGAAATGAAGTGGAACACTGCTAAGAATTTCAAATGCACTTTTAATACATCCCCCTCATAATGACGTTTAGGTGGGAATCCGTCTTTTTTATTTCTGTCATTTCTAGCACTGCAGCCATTGGTATATTTGCGAGCGTGTGTGTGTGTGTGCCGCATGTGTGTGTGGCAACATTTATTTCCCCTCATCGTCTGTTGAGAGTGAGAGGGGAGGTGTGGGGAGGGTGGGAGTGTAATGGTAATCATTTTTTTGTGACTGCGCCCAGGGTCTGAAGTGGCTGTTGCAGAGGACTTTTAGATTGATCTTACAACAAGCGCACACACACACACATGCACGCACACACACACACAAGCCCTGAAGAAGATATGCTATATGGATCGCATCCATCCCCCTCTGCTTGCCCTCCCTCCATGCCGCCATTTGATTAATGATCCAAATATGTGAATAAAAATATCAAAACAACTCGTCAAACCTAGGGGTTCCAGAGTCGAAAGAGCTTAAGGATGAAACTACAGACTAACGAGGAGAACATTTTTTTATGTTATTTTGTTTTCAAACATGACTTTTTGGGGCTTATATTTAATTTTCATCTTATTTATTTATTCTACCAGATGTGTGACGATTACAGGAAATCAGTTGACGCTGAGAAAATAAAAAATTATAAAAGAATGTTTTTGTTTTGGGTTTTGTTCAATTAAAACTACACTGGTGTGTGGTATTAAATTGTGTATGTGTGTGTGTCTTTAAGGTTTGAGAATGCCTGTACATACAGTGTATGTGAGGCACCCTGGCGAGCATGTGGATGCTTAATTCACAGTGGTGGCACAATCAACCCCCTTCTAACACAGTGGACCACTAATTGACATTTTCATTAACAGCAAATTTATGTTCCTATTTCTGTCTGCGATAATGACCATTTCCCAAGCAGTGCTATGGGCTCTGCTAATGGACATGGAATAAGGGCGGAAACTTGTTTAATTATGATGGAAAAAAGAGGCCATATATGCTCTGACTCCTCAACGGTGTCATTGAGAAGGAGGCGGAGCAGGGGTGGGTGATGACTGAAGGTGGCAGATGACTGAGGCATACGGAAAGACTGTGAAAAGACTGACATCACATCACAATTAAACCTAATGAATTTGTGCATTGAACAACATGCTAAACAGAGTAGGCTGTTAAAGAGAAATGAAAGCTCCGTATCACCTCTGTATCTGACAATGTGGTAAAATCTATCTGATATAAGAGTTTTTAATCAAGACTGCACTTAGATGCTCATTCTTCCCACAGGCAGTTTGAAACCAGTATTCCTCATATGTTACATGGCCATTATTTAAAGTGGCAATGAGAAGCCACTACTAGACAGGGCACAGAGCATCAAATTCATGGGCACAGAAAATAATCAATTTTAAAGCCCAATATGATAGATCCACAAAAATCTTAACACTGCTGAACAGCGTTCCAACAAATCTTTCCTTAAAGATCTTTGGATTTTGGGTTAACATAAAAGAAGGTTGTTAGGGTAGCTGGACCCTTACAAAATTTAAGTTTAAATTTATTATCTCTGTCTTTATTAGATTGAGAGTTGTTGACTACATACCGAAATGATCTTTGAATCTTTGAAATTTTGAATTTAAATTGAATACCTCTGCTCTATTATGACTGACTATTCAGTAACAGGTCTATCTGGAACAGCAGCCATATTTCCTGGTAAGCTGGTCAACCAGTGTGTAGCAAATCCAGCACAACTGATACAAATTGAGTTTTAAAACATGTTTTAAAACATCCATAGCTGTACACTGGCCAGCTGACCAACAGGTCCACTGTGGATTTAGTGGCATCTATTGGTGAAATTGCAAATTGCAGCCAACTGAATACTGCTCACATCACCCTCCGCTTCCATTTAGGAGAAACTATGGCGGCCCCAAAACTTGCACAAAAACATTAAAGGCCCTCTATAGAGCCAGCGTTTGGTTTGTCCAATCTGGGCTACTGTGAGGCACCTGCAGGTGGAGTCAGGCACACTCATACTGGAGAGCTTGTCCTGTAGCAGAGTCGGGATGATGGTGTTGAAGGCAGAGCTGAAGTCCACAAATAGGATCCTGGTGTAGGTTCCTGAGGAGTCCAGGTGCTGGAGGATGTAGTGGAGGGCCTACCTGTTGGCTCTGTAGGCAAATTGCAGGGGGGCCAGGATGGGGTCAGAGATGAGGTGTGACAGTCACTCAAATGACTTTATAACCACAAGGGTCAGGGTGACTGAAGTCATTAGGTCCTGTGGTCCTTGGTTTCTTGGGAATGATGGGGGATGATGGTAGAGGTCTAGAAGGGTGGCACATGGCATGTCTCTAGTGAGGTGTTAAAAATGTCCGTGAACACTGAAGACAGTGGATCAGCACAGTGCTTCAAGGTGCGTGTAGAAACAGAATCCGGTCCAGCTGCTTTCCAATGGTTCTGTTTCCTAAAGGGCTTGTTGACACCTCTCTCTCTGTCACTGAGGTGGAAGAGGAGGTGAAGGAGGGGACCTTTAAGGTGGGCATTTGTGGAGGTGCACAGTCCCCTGTTGAGCTGGGGAGTTGAAGCTGATACATTGAAGCTGGTGGGGGGTGTCATGGGAGGTGGTTTCAGAACTTGTCTCTTTGTCTTTCAAACTCGTTCAGGTCGTTGGTTAGTCGCAGGCTTTAGGCTTGTACTCTGTGATCCCTTTTCAGAGAGAAGCAGAGTCGTTTACCATGAATTGGTGTTGGAGCTTCTCAGAGTACAGTTGTTTAGCTTCTCTCACCGCCTTGCTAAACCCAACTTTGACACAGGTTTGTACACAGGTTGAAGAGACTGGGTTGCACATCTCCCAGTCAGTCCTGTGACTGGTTCTCATGGTGTTCACAGACAGCTGATGTTGATCTGAACCAGGTCCACGCTGGTGATGACTGGGTGATGTTGAAAGTTTGAGGTGTACCAGTGAAGCTGTGGAGGATCTCCAGGGGTATCTTGGACTCTACTGACTGGGATGTTTTCAGGACTGCTGAGTCTAGACGAGTACACAAAGGCTGTGATGTCCTACATCAGCTTCTGTGATGACTGTTGTATACCAACATGCACCAAGGGAGTTGTAATGGCAAACCCGGGTTCACAGCTACTCAGACAGTTGAGGTCGGCAAAGGAAGAGGCATTAAGTAGTGTGGACAAGGGCAGGTCTAAGTCCAACTTCTATAGAGCTTTTCATGTGTAATGTTAGAGATGGTGCATTGTATTACTTTTGGATGTGCACAAGGACAAAGTCAGGTCTCTGTTGTCATAGTAAAAGTACAGTGTTTGTTTGACCCATTCATCCACCCCAGCCTCTTCTATACACTGACTGTATTGCTCTTTATACTGTCAATTTAGGGAGTCATGTATTCATATGCCAGCTGGTGAGGCTGGTCTGGATTAGAGAAAGTAGCAAGCTAGCAGAACAGGGCACACACAATATCAGTTTTTGATAGCCACATAGTTTTTTTACTAAATTTTACTCACAATTGAGTTCAGATCAGTGGGTGCACTGAAGTAGACAAATCTTTGATCACTTTTCTGATATGTATCAGTCAAACATTGGACCTGTAGCATTGAGGGATTATCACCAACATTCTGGGTGCACTCATGTTGAGTTTTATCTCCAAATAAAGGGGTTAAGTTAAGATTAGATTCTGGTTAAACTGCTGGCCTGTGTGCAAAATGTCTGACCAGCTTGATCTGTCGCCACGTTGGATTTTGTGGAAGCCATGTCACTGTGTTCTCAGAATGCAATGTTATCATAACTGATGGGCATGATCAACTAAAATATAAAAAGAACAAAAATAAGATTCAAGTTTAATGAACTAGCGTTATCCTTCTTATTCAAATAATGAGTGGTCATATTATATTGCAGAGGCTGATGTCATTTGAGAGAAACATTCATACAGGAACATTTGAGCACTAGCAAGAAAAACAGCCTGCCTCACACACTGTTCTCACACACTCGGGTTACCTCACATTGACCTCTCCTGACCCCCCCATCAGTGGACAGGAAATGGCAGAGGAAGGAGTTCAAAGCGTGGAGCAGGAGCTGCAAGGCATGAGGTGATGGCGGGGCTCCTTGACTTTGAATGTGAGTGATCTGCTGTCTAATGCTCTCTGACGAAAACACATGACCACGTCCACAGCTCCGGGCTGCGTGTCAAAAAGTCTGTAACATAACACTGGAGAGAAAACTGCACATGTATGCGTGTGACTGTGTTAATCCAGAGTGTACTGACGGTGTGTGATGGTGTTTGTCTCTTTGAACACGTGTGTATTGGCGTTTCTTTTCTTGCCTATGAGTGCAGTTCATGTGAGTGTGTGTATGTGTGTGTGACAGCAGAGTGACAGCAGACAGGGCTAAAGTCCCACCTCAGACGACAGTAATGGAGACGTCAGCAGGATAACAGAGCCGGTAGTGCTGACAGTCATCCACTCAGACAGACGCAACACCACATCCTATAGCGAGGCTGGACGCATACACACACACACACACACACTCCCACTGGCATACACACATGCAAGCAGAGGCTGACATGCACATAGGCAGTGTATTAGATGAGCATCATCCCCATTCATGGTGGAGATGATTCCATTTTCAGGACCACTCAGCCTTTTGATGGTGTTATCTGGAGAGAGACGCTGTCTAGGAAATGCCTGACTGAATAGGATGTGTGTGTGTATGCATATATTGCATGTGTGTTCCATCTATCTATCTAGAAATTTTATACACTTACATAGTACAAAAATCTAAAAGGAGATTTGACAATGAATAAGATAAAAAATAAAAATAGCAAAGTTGGAGCTGCTGGTTCCAGAACTAGAAACTCCTCAAAGCAGCAATAATTGATTGAATAATAATCTGACACACCAGATGGTTTGTTACACAGAACCATCACTAGTCTTTGTTAGAAACTCTTGGGCACTCTCAAAAATACTTGTGCATGTGACTGGACAAACCACCTGTCTATCACTGGCCATCACAGGTGAACTTCAACCAATCAGATCGACTAACCATTTAGGAGAAAACATCATGGAAAACATCTTGCTAGAGAAGGGTTAGGGTTAGGTTTCCATCACTTTGCTCTTATTTTTATGAAGACATGCTCTCTTGTTCTGATATAACTGATGCTGGCAGCATCTACACTAACCTCTTTGCAGCCTCTTTAACAGTCTCTTCACACCCAGTATTAAAACACACCTGTAGTTCCTCATAGGTCGCTGATTGGCCCGAACCACTGTGGTTCTAGTACTTTTAAGTGCAAAGCTTGAGGCCTGGATGTATATTAACATGTTTACCCAGGAGTCTTAAAGAACATTAATTTCTTGGCCATGTACAGTATATTATGGGACAGTGGGCTTCTAATCAGCTTTTTAGAATTATGCATGTGTTACAAAAGCATTACTTTTAAGACATGGAATATATTACATGGCTGGTTTCATCTGTATGTTACACTTTTTTGTTGTCATTCAGACACAGGTGAGTTTTGTAGAAAGAGCTGCAATGCTTGTGTCATATTTGCCATCTGGTATGCAGGAGAGAGCAGAGCAAGAGAGTTCAAAATGTTCTGTGTTTTTAATCTTTCTTTTCAGACTTATTTTGCTGTTGAAGACTTAATTAACAATCATCATGAGTGTGAGGCGCGCTCACCCAGCTTCTCCCAGTGAATCCACTGTTACACCCTGCATCAGTTTCATCATTTAACATAATCAGATTCTATTGCCCGTTTCATAATATCCAACAGTGCCCAAGCCTTGACTGACAGGACGTTAAGTTGGGACTCTCGTTTAATTACTGTTAACTCACATGCTGTATGTAGCCTACAGCGTTTTCATAGATATTCATTTATTCAACCACGCAGATGGCCTGCAATGAAAAGTGAGAATGTAGGGAGAGAATTGTGGTAACATCATTACTGTGGTTGACGGTTTTTAAACTTATTTTGCCCCAATCGCAATGGGGAAGGAAAATAATTTGAACTCATCTGATCTGAGAAAATGTTCCAAACCTAAGACTGACAAAGTGTTTATGAGATTATTTCAACTGATTTTGTACACAAGGGATTATATCGTGATTGAGATGATATATTGGTTACAGTGACTTTTGAAGCCAGTAAGACATGCATTTCTTATTCTCACTCTCTGAATGTTGACTTTGAATTTCTTTATTTTTACGGGGGAAATGTGCAAAGAACACTAACCTTATATTAAACGAGGAGAGATGTAATGTAGAAGGTTTTAGTAAACTGATATTTTCCACCCGTAGGCACTGGGCTGTGTGTGTTGCTGCAGCATTTACGTTAATTGGACGGCATTCTCTGCAGACTTATGCTGTTACAGGAACGTTACAAGATCCAACCGAGATAATAAAATAATAGAATAAGAATAAATAATTCCATCCAACTGAAAAAAAACCTGAAACTACTCTAAATAAGTCAGTTACTCTTTCATGCTGTGAGGAAAAGCTCTGCCTGTTACTATTACACACAGTCATCTGATCCATTGTTCATATAAATTATTGCAGCTTTAATTAATTCAGCTATGTGTATTTTTGCTCCCAGCTGTTTGGTATTATGGGTAGCTTTAAATGCCATTATACACATGAGCCTCAGCCATGGTTGCTCTGTACCAAGGTGCTAATCGGAGCAGTAGTAAACTGTAATCTTTAGACAACATCATTTTAAACGATGTGATCAGATTGTTCCCGTCCTTCCTGCCCGTTGGGTTTGGTCTGCCACTTTGGTCAGACTGAAATATCTCAGCAACTGTTTGATGGATTGACATAAGATTCTGTGCAGACATTCATGGTGCCCAAAGGACAAAGTCTAAGGCCTTTTGATGATCCCCAGACATTTCATCAAGCACCACCACAAGGTTGATTTTTTTTGTTTGTTTGTTTTTGAGTGATAAACAACTATTGGGTCAGTTTATATAGAAGACCTCCAGAGAATGAATCTATAAAGACTTTCCTCTATAGCCACCAGTTTGTCCAAGTTTTCACTTATTTAATGAAAAAATCATGACAACTACCTCATATATTGGCACAACATTTGGCGCAGGCATTCATTGTTCCATGAGGATTAATCCTTAATGGTAGGTTTTCCTCTGACTTTTCCTCCAGAGCCACCACGAGGTTATCGTGATTGAAATATCTCAACAACCATTAGACAGATTGCTATGAAATATCTTGAGACATGTTAGTAAAGGTTGAACCTTGTTTGTGTTATTTTGAGGACATTTCACTGCATCTGGTTGTTTCCACTTGTCTCAGCTCTAATGGGAAAACAGATATTGGAAATTAGTCTGATTCGAGAGACAAGGACAAAAAAATGTTCCTCTCTTTATTGCTGTCATGTCTCACTTCATAAGAATGAGCTGGTTTCATGCCATGCACCTTATTCATGTAGCCACAATTATCCATAAATTAATAAAACCTGAATGGTTATTACTGGGAGAAAGAGGGAGAGAGAGGGGGAGAGAAAGATGCAGAGAGAGAGAGAGGGAATATGAAGAGCTGTACAGTGAACAATCTCCGGATAATTAACAGGAAGATAAACAAAACATAAATTTGGATATTGCATTTATTTGGACTACCACTCAAATATGCGTGAAACACGTTATTTTAATTAAAAGATAAATCTATGTGACATGCTGCTTCCCAGTTAATTATTCAGTGCTGTACAATAAAAACAAAACCCATTAAATATGCCACGCACTCTATTTCTCCATTAACAGTAAAAAGCGCTCATCCTGGGGACAACATTTCAAATTCAGCTGCTGGTTTGGTTCCCCCCTTTCATTGCAGATTTTTTTTTTTTTTTTCCATTTTCCCTCGCTTTGCATTTACATTGCTCCTCGGATCTTACAATTGTAAAACATTTGATGTGAGCGTTCACTACTTTTGAAATGTATATCAGGTATCCATTACCAATGGGACTCTTTAAACAGCAGCTCTGCACCACAAATTTTAATCTTTACATTTGAACTTGTTTGGCTGTTAACAGGTCTCTGTGTGTTCGGCTGTACTAACAGTGCTGTGAAAAACGACCAAACCAAGTTTTCATGTGTAGATTTTTAATTTTGATAAATAATGGCTATGCCTCCGTCACATTGCAGCTGCAGCGTTGTTTCAGTCCATTCTCCTCGGGACTTGCGCCTTAACTTTTGGCTGTTTTTACCATCGAAAGTTTGCACAGGGTGTTTTATTTTGAAAACTGACCCGAATTCTCAACGCCGTTTCTGTGTCTGACTTCCTGCCAGCGTGAACTGCTCTGTGCGGATTGATGCGAGCTGCTCGTTTGAGTGCTTTTTATAGTGAACAGATATTGGATGGGTTGCAATGAAGATTGTTGCAGGTATTCATGTTCCCTTAAGGATGCATAGTAATAACTTTTGTCATCCCCTGATTTTTTTATGTGGCACCATAGCACTGTGAGGTCAAAAGTTTGATTTGTCCAATCCCAGTTTATGATTAAATACCTGCTAAACTAAATACATCACCCATCAGCCTCAACTATATTTTGTGTCGTCCTACTTTAATTTTAGCATGTTAACTTGCTAAATGCCAGCAATGTCATTGTGAGCATGTCGTTGCTAGCATCAACTGAAAGCACCACTAGCATGGGCTTGTCCTCTCAGCACCACCTTTCCCTCTCTGCTTTTGGATCACATGGATTGTTTACATACACCCCTGTTGGGAATTACCACTTTGATTTGAGTGAAACATTTCAGTACTTGGTGCCAGCAGTCTATTCACAGTCAGAGTGATTCATCTTCTCCAGAAGAGTGATTGACCTGAATGGTATGAAGGGATCCAGACAAAGACGGTGTTTGTCAGAGGTTTTATTGCAGAAAAAAAAAAAAAAAAAAAAACACTGGATAAATCTTATGGCATCAAAACACACCAGAACGTCTAGACCGCAGTAAACAGTCCATGTTTGATACACCTCTTTAATGAAAGACTTTATCTTCTGTCAGATGTGCAGTAATAAATAACGATCAGAGATATTTCTCTTTTAAATACAAAGTTATGTACTGTTAATATAAGCTTATAGTTTGCAACAAAACCCCTCTCCTCACGTCTCCTCCCTTCGGCTGTAGAAATCTTCATTTAGGAATGTGGACAGTATTTGGACTAGGATTTCATACTACACAATTCATTGCAGGCTGAAATAAATGGGCATCGTTTCAGTTTTTTTTTCTTCTAGCACCAGTGATTATAATTGAACAAACTGCATGTGCTACTTCAATAGGCAGCTTGACGGAGATCAAACAGCATGGGGACAATGGAATGGATTATTTTGGGATTACAGCAGAGGGGGGGAATGGCGTATCATTCTCAGGGATGGACAAAGAGTACAAGTCACAGAGGAATCACAACAAATTCCATTCTCTGGTGTCGAAACCAAAAATTATTGCCTCATCTGAACAAGATGATGAAACTGCACTGTTTCACATGCTTTAGCTGAAGAAGACAGAGTACTGGCGCCGAAATCCAAAAAAAAAAAACAACTTTTTAAAAACTTTGTTTTTTAACTATTGACTTCTTGCTAATATGCATAAATGTTGAGCGCACGCACATATGTATACACACATTCAGAAAAGCAAGCTACAGCCACCAAGAACACAGCAGTGCATCGAAACCTAAAGCTTATACTATATTAAGTTATCTGCATCTCATCAGTGGGAAAAGACCCTATACACTCAGTTATAAGGCAGTGAGAACTACTGTCCTGTTGGCTACTGAAAAAAGGAATAAAAATAAATAAAATACAGTATTTCATGAAAACACTAGTTTTCTGTAGGGCTAAAAAGTTCAAATTGTAGTAACACTTTTAAACCACAGTTACAGCAGTCTTTCTATTTTTCCCCTCAACACTTCCGCTCTCCTTCTTTCTCTCCGACTTCCCCTCCATCTCTCCATGCATGCAGGGGGTTTGAATTTCTCACCCTGTCGTTGTTGTTGTTGTGTTTGTGTGTGGTTGTGTGTGTGTGTGCGTGTGCATGCGTGTTGTGTAAACTGTAAACTCCTTTAGACAGAGCCGTGGCCCTGGGGTTTTAAGAGTTTAGCCCTCCCCACCGCTGCATGCGGGTTCTTACGGCAGGATATTGACTTTCTTAAAGTCCGGATCATTTCTCTTTATCAGAAAAAACATTAACATCCCCACAGCACCCAACCCCCCTACCACCAAATACCAACAGAACACAAAGCACCACACTTACTTATTCTCCTTGTCCAGCGGTAACCAACAGCTGTCAGCACCACAAAGTACAATCAAAGTTGTTGTTTTTTTATTTTGCCCTTAAAACAACGTAGCTTGATTCAAGATCAAAACATTCTGTTTTCAATGTTTCATGGTGCTTTTCCCCCAGGAATAAAAACCATACAAATAAAAAGCACACTTAGAATGCCTCCTTTAGAAATAAAAAATCAACTTGTGTAATTCATATATATGTATAGAAAAGGTAGTGTAATTAAAACATAAAGCAGAGTCAATGTCTCACCCTGTGAAAGAGCTCATCAGAGGAGATGAATCCTGCTTTTCGTCTGAACTCTTCATGTGAGGAGAAGTTTTTAGCTGGATGTCACACATCTTTTTCTACGTTCAGAACACAGCTGGTTATATCTGATCTTTCCTTCTGATGCACGTAAACAGTTTCCTCCACAGTTTGGTCCACGTCTTTGCCAAAGTAACAAACTGTTATTGAAATTTTCAGAACAAGAGGAGGGAGGGAGGCTAAGAAACGATCGGGAAGCCAGATGAAGTAATTGAAAATCATTAATAGAGACTTTTCTCCAAAAATAACGCTTTTATCAGAAAAATGATCTGCGTGAACGATTCAGTCGAACTGTTAGTGAAGGGAAGATGGAGGAGACGGAGGAGGACATTTGAATGCACGCCACAGCCGCCCCAGAACATAACACCAGTGGCTGTAGAGTGTGTGTGTGTGTGTGTGTGTGTGTCACGCCATCATGTATCTGTCATCATTAAGCGGTCCAGGCTAAAACACAATCAGTTAAAACTCCCCCGTCCCTCTCTGACGTGGAGCCTGTAAGGTGACCTCCAGACGTTGAATTGCCAAAACCAGAGCAAAACAAGCCTTAACGTCGGCTAATGGATGCTTTAAATACGCCGATTGATTTGTGTTGTATTTTCCAGGCCATTCTAATGGATTGAGCTTGTATTAGAGAGAGTGAGAGTGCAGGGAAGGATGGAGGAGAGAAGGAGGTGACTTGAGGGGCTCCGGCCAGCTGATGGGACTCAACTTGACCCCCTGGCGTACCGTCCAGAGTCGAGTTACCACTGTAGGACTCTGAGTGTGTGTGTTTGTGTGTGTGTGTTGTCGAATTGATTTCCTCTGCGATGACAGCTCCAGTCAGACTGGCACCATTGCCCCCCTCCCTCCCCGTTTCCCTGACACACACGCCACCATCGCCGCCACTGACCCTACAACACATACACACACATACAGTGCTCATCACTCGCGCTGGGAAAATTGCAGCCACTGGTGTTATGTTCTGGGTGGCTGTGGTGGTGGTGGTGTGCAATCAGAAGCCCTCCTCTTCCTCCTCCATCTTCCCTACACTAACTGCTCTATTAAATCGTTTACACGGATCATTTTTCTGATAAAAGCATTATTTTTGGAGAAAAGTCTCTTTAATGATTTTAGATGACTTCATCTGGCTTCCCTCTTGCTTTATAGCCTCCCTCCTCTTTGATTTGTCTGAAAAGTATGATTTCATTAACAGTTTGTAACTCTTTCTCCTTTCCATCATTACACATAATCCACTGTGCTCACTTTAAAAAAAATGAAAAATGCTGAATCACCTCATCACAAATACATAGGTTATAATGTTTTCTTAGTCACAGACTTCTAATAACACACGCAGAGTATATTTACTTTGTGTTTATAACATAGGAAGTGTGGTCTATTCACAGCACTTTTGTTTATCTCATTGTCTTGTCGTTCGGTCGAGGTCTTCAGCATAGGTCCCTTCATCTCATAGTGACCAACTCTCAAGTTCGGGGAGTTGTCTGATGATCTGATGAAATCTATGACATTTCAGATTGTCCATCACGAATCCACACCTCCCCCCCTTGATGCTATTAACCGACCAAACTCATTGTGGCTTCAGTTCTGGTGGCGGGACAAGATATCCCCTGCCAAAAACTCAGTGCTACTCCCATGACTTCCACCTGCTCCTGTCAGTAGTTGATTAGATGTAGCAACACCATCAGCGTCATCGGGGTTCTTCTCTGGGATGTCGGACTCGGGACGCGATCGTTTGAAGCGTCGGTCGGGGTACTGGCTGTTGTCGAAGGGCATGCGGTGAACGCACAGCACGTGGGTCTTCAGGTTGCCCTTCTGGGAGGCACTGTAGGGGCAGTAACTGCACTTGAATGGTCTTTGGCCTGAAAAGAGAAACAGAACAAAAGACAATTGTAACCATTTTGATCGAAACCAGGAGGTCTCAGATAAGATCCTTGGGGATCCCCATGTCACTCACTATGATCTAATTTGCTATAGATTTAACCCTATTAGATGTATAGGAGTGAGTTTACCAATCAGATGCTTCCATCTCACCATGGAAAGTCTCTGTTTGAAGTGTAGGCAGTTGAACACACAACAAACATCCTCCCACAGCAGGACCCAGTCCTCTATGGTGCTACATGTTTGGGGGTTACAAGTTTGAGATGTAAGAACATTTGAGAAGCATGAATTGATATTGATATTTACTTGCTAAGGCTACTGTTTCAGAACCAGTACTGACAATTTATTTCACTGTTAGGATCAGTTACAGTAAGATATTTCAGGATTTGCAAAATTGGTGGTACATGGAAGGGAAGTGCATCAGCAGTCCCCGGGCAGTTTCGGTTTGACTTTTTTAGCATTTAGTGTGTATGCTGAACGTCTTGAATGCATTTCCTTCCTCATGAAACACTTTCAAAGCTTTTGAAAAGATGCTGTTACATCCATTATTGATAACTTTCAGTCTTCTTCCTCACTGCATTTCGTAGGTCTTTACCACCACCTGTCGATCAGTGACACGAGATACAGACAGATAACCAAAATTCAGCAAGTGGGAATAGATAGTAGATTCCTTTTCTCAGATTGCCTTCTTGTCCAAATGGGAGCCACGGTGTGAACGCTAGCATAATTTTCAGCAGTGGGACCTCGGCTTCTTTGTGAGATTTCAGTGGTGGTACCCAGTGAAGTTTTCAAAAATTCCTTTGGGTACCTTTTAGTTTCAAAGGGCCAGCAGTGTTTTGGTATTGTAATTCTGTGCCCTTCTAAAGGACAGACACCCTCTAAAGCAGCACAGACCGTCATGTGACAGTAAAACTTTTCATTGACACCCTGTGTAATTAAATCCTTCTAAGAATGGCAGCTGGCAGCATCACATTTTCTTTTCCTCAAAGTTTCATTAAAATTAGTTAATGAATAACATGTCATTGAAGGACCTCTGGAGATTTTTATAAACCTGTGGTCTCTGAGGAAAGCCATCATCAACAATAGGGAACAGATAATGATAAATAATGACCTTATGGCAATTTAGTCTTTATCAAACCTGCATGAATCTGGACTGTGGAAGGGGGAACTCACATACATGTGGAGAATATGCAAATTCCACAAGGCGTCAGTCAGCTGTTGAATCCAAACGGTCTTACTATGAGGCCCCCTTGTGTCCCCTCTGTCATATCAGCAGTGTATAAAACAACTGACTGACTGAATCAATAAAAAGCCTGTAACCCAAACTTGACCCTCTACCCTTCTGGCCACAAGTGGACTTCTCAGGCCTTCAGGCTTCCACTGGCCCTCATAAAGGTGTGTTAACAATATGAAAGATTAGCCCGAGAAACAGAGATCGGGAGAAGAGGGTAAAGTTGAGGACAAAGAGGAGAGGAAAAGTGATTTTCTCATCTCCGCCAACCCCCCCAGCTGCACAGCCGAGCTCCTTATTGAAACAAATACATCCTCAAAACATTACCCAACACTTAATACTCGCCTCACTTTGTGCCGTCAGAGAGCTCCCACAAATTCATCTGAGCTAAACTTTTGCAGCTCCTCGAGTCGATATGCATCTTTTGAAGAGTGTGCATACATCTAGTCCCCCTGAACACAATAGCAGAGCGGAACGAGGCAAGGTATTTTTTTCTACCCCACTCCCCAGCCCCACCACCACCACCACCACCACCACCCCTACACCCCTTGCCACAGCTCCAGCACAGAATGTTCTCCCTAGATTGAATCTGATCATCACTGCAGCAAACACAATGGCCCTTAATAGCAGCAGCCGTTTCTTTGAGGGATGCCGATTACACCGCCATCATAACCCACTTCACTTAGCTCACTCACTCACAGACAGACAGACAGAGAGGACAAAACAAAATGGAGAGGGAGAGAGGGAGGGAGGAAGAGGGAGGGGCAGAATGAAGGGAGAGTGTTCGAGCCCTCTCTGGTACTTTAGGTTATTAATAACAGTACATTTGCCGTTACCCTCGTTTTCTTTTTCCCTTTTTTTTTTTTTTTTCTTTATCTCTTATTCAATTTGAGATGCTCTAAATCAAATTAACATATGGGGTTTAAAAGAGGCGTGGGGATAGGTGCAAGGAATATCAATAGGTAAAAGGCCAGGAATTAAAGAGGAAACAATCTATTTGAAGCACTCACTGGCATACACATGGGGTTAGACGGAGTGAGTGCACAGTCTACTTATATTGTATAAAGATGGACAATAAAGTATACACACACACACACTCACACACATATACACACAGGCGTGTTGTGAGGACGCAACGAGGCAACGCAGGATACACGGAAGCAGCTACTTTGTGTTTGGCAATCTGACACAGGATTTGGAGCCTCTCCGGCTTTTTGATATTACATTGTTTGCTCCGGAGCCACACAAAGGGGATTGCTACAAGTTTGGAGGCTTTGGATGTTCCAGTTGTCTGAATTTCCAGATAAGCTAGTCGGCGGCGCACAATGAAGGGTCCCTTTTATTCGTGTGCAGTTTAATTTCACACTCTCTTACATTACGTTAAGTCCGAGAGGCAGAATATCCCATCCCATTTTACACTTAGAGAGAGAGAGCGAGTTATGCCCCCAAACAACTCAACTCGTTTTTTTTTTTCTTCCTCGTCTCACTGCTTACTTACTGTTTGTCTCCGTGGACTTTAAAAATAAATACAAATCAAGCTCGGTTTTATCTCCGGGGAGATGTTTAGGTAAAAAAAAGAACTGCACGGCTTGAAAAAAGTTTGGATAGGATGTATAAACTTGAGTTAGGGGAGAAATTGAAATTGACTTCTGCTGAACAACTTAGAGACACACAGGCTATACTTTGTTACGGATTAAAAATTAAAGAGAGGCTGTGTCTCTCTTCCTCTCACTCCCCCCCCCACACACACACACACACACACACACTGGCGTTAAACAATCCACATGCCCGGCTACTGTGGATGATAAAAGTTGCCATCATTAATCCTTATTCTCTGGTCTGTGCCAGAAACCAAAGCAGCCCACATGTTGACTGTGGTCCAGCAACACCACACTAACCACCATTCGATAAAATTAACCCTTTTCTACCACTTGTTTCTTTCTTGTTTTGTCCGTCTAATCCCTGTCGCCCTTCTCACTGTCACTGCAGTCACAACTGTAAAGCTGTTATGTGTTATTGACGATTAAAATGATTTTTTGAGTCCTCTAATCAACCATAATTAAACAGGCAAAGACGAGATAGCTGTATACAGAAATTCAGATGTGGCAACCTCGTCTTCAAATACAGTTTAACAAAAGCCAAAAAACAAACAAAAGTGAAAAACATTAATGCCAGCTGAATTAGGTTTTTAAAATGTTTTAATAATTATGAAGAGGAAACATTTTGCAAACATTTTTTTTTAAATACTGATATTCAAACACAGTACATAATGCAGTCTCGTATTTTGACCAAAGTTAGTCTTCCTCACCTTAACGAGCCTGTGTCTGAAAACTGAATTGAAGTGTGCATTTCATCCAGCATGGATTAGTCACTGTTGAATCATCACTCCTCCTAACTGGCTAGCAACTGCTAGGCTAAAAACGAGCCTTAGCTTGTCTGTTGTAGGCCATATTTTGGCCTTTGTCCTGCCTCAAAAACTGATATCATCTGAACCAGAGCATCTTCAGATTAATTTTGTACCTGATATGTTTTGATCCACTAAAGACAATAAATATCAATGAAAGAATGAATGAATGAATAAATCCCTGTTTTGGTAACTTTTGCTGCCATCTTGACTGGATGGGAGTCTGCTTGTATGTCATTGCTATACTTAGTGCAGTCGGAATATTGTAGAGGTCACTGTCTGTGCATTCACAAAATTGTTAAAATTTCAAAGAAATGAACAATACAGTGTGATATTGTGATTAGCGACTTGAAAGCATTAATCCCAGTTTCATGGTCACATTTTTTTTTTTTTTTTTACTGAGATTGGCTGATAATGAGCTAGTTGGCAGCTGGTTGATCTGGGCATCCCTACACTGAACACAAATACAGATGTCACTATGAATTTCAGAGACAGGCAATGAAATAATTATAGATACATAAATTAGTTGTAGGTACTTTGTTTAATTACATAGAGCCAGGATTCACTGTTTTTCCTTCCTCAGTCAGGTCATCATTTTTCTAAATTAGTGATAGTCAGTTGGTTTGCCAAGCTCACAACAGCAACACTGTCACAGTTGAGGGTTCTTTGACATTACAGGTTAGGTAGAATGCACATAAAGTACTTAGATATGATTCCTTGCTTTAAATTACAGTTGAGAAGTTGACTATTTTTGTATTTGATTGCACGTCCCAAGCAAAATTGAAGTTGTGTGTGTTTTGGACTTACAAGTCACCTGACAGACTTTTGCAAATATGTCAACCCACCTTGTTAGATGGTGGCAATAATCTAAACTCAAAGGTGTACTTGCTAATGAACTGAAGCCTTCAATTGTATCTCACCTTTTAGAGACAAAGAGAGGTTGTTGTCAGGTGACATCACGGCATCTAAACGTGAACTTCTCAGTCACATGATAAGTGATCATATATGGGTGGAGAACATGCTCCTCCCTGTAGAAACATGGTATGTGGCCAACAACATGATATTATATTAGTTTAGAATGTGTTTTGCGAGAGGGTGGTTGTGCTAGGTTTTCTTCATTAAATCTGTATTTTGGGTGACTTTTCCTGTTTCTTCTGATTCCTGCTCATCTTCTGTTTTACTCTCCAGTGACTGTAGAAGGCAAATGGATATTTCAGTATACATTTCATACATACACATGTATGTAAATATCTCATGTTGTAATTCACAGCTGAGTAAAATACATGTGAGCTATGGGTTTTTGCACTAGTAACGTTGCTGCTCCCTACATCAGTTCACTATATCGCTGAGAAGACGTCAGTGGCTCAAAACTCTTGTCAATTCCAATGTGACATTTATTATCATTTATAAGAATGAATATCAAAAAAAGATTTCTGTTGAGTGCAGTCCAGAATTCTGCTGACTAGTACAACATCGACACAACAAAAATTCATATTTTCAAACTAAGGATGTTTCCAACTTCACCATATCCCCTGTTTTCTGGTTATTTTGCTTTACTTATATATTCATCACCATATGTTGCTGACATTGTAATGTCTGTGTAGACCATTCTTCTGCTTCATTTAAATCATTTGTCCTTTTTGTCTTTATCAAGTGCACAGATACTTTGGGTTGGTTGCCTTGCCAAAAGCCTTTAAGAGTGAAAGAAGGAAGAGAAAGAGAGTTACATTGATGGAGGAATAAAGAGTGAGAAAAAAGAGAGAAAGAGCCAGACAGAGAGAGAGAGAGAAGAAACAGTGGTCTTGTTTTCATTAGTGTGGCATTATCTAAGCCTGTTAATTAACCCCCTAAGGCCCTCTGCATGGAGATCAGAGGAAAGGGGGGAGAGGAAGTGAAGAGGAGGGCAGGAGGAGAGGATTCAGTGGGCGGATGGGTGTGTGTTTGCGTGTGCGTGTGTGTCTGTATCACGCCGCTGCCACAAACATGCCCATGTTTCACCTGCCACACATGCACAACCTCACCTCACCTCACTCCTCAATCACCCACCAGTCTGTATCTGTACCCATAAAAACACACACAGACACTCACACACACACACATACACACACACACTCTACTGGAGGTAAAGAGAGGATGGACGTCGAAAACTCTCATCTACATTCCCTCCAGGTCTTTCTTCTTCTTGTTCTGTCATCTTTCTTTTTTCCTCTTAGTTACATTTTTTGTATTCCACTGTTATTTGACAACATGTTCATCTGACAGAAAGAAAATGAAATAATAATTTCTATGTATTATTTTTAGCTTAACCTTACACTCACATATGTTGATGATTTGCAGTTCAGTCTCTTGAATCCATTCACAAATCATAATAAGGTCTTCATTTGATTTGAGGTGTGAGTGAGGAGTGACAGGAAGGACAGGAGAGAGGCGGTTATTACATTGAAGTTATAACTTACCCAAACTGTCTTTATATTGAATGTTTTGTGGCCATATGTGAAAAGCTCTTGGAAAAGTGTTGTGTCGCCCGCGCCTTGTGAGAAGAGCTATCTTAAGACGGCAACAGATGGCAGTGCTGGCATCAAATGGCATTTAAGGACGGAAGCTTTTGGTTGGATGCCAACACGCTGTTCCTGGTCTTTATGTGCCTCTGTATGTGTGTGTGTGTGTAGCACACAGTGTGTTTCTGCATTTGCATATGTGCGCATTAATGTGTTTCTGTATGTGCACCCATGCCGTGTGTGTTTGGGTAAATGTTTGTGAATATATATGATCAGTTTGTGTGTGTGTGTGTGTGTGTGTGTGTGCATTAGTGCAGGAGTCTGGTTCTGTGAACGAAAAGACACACATATTCATGTCATTCATGACATTCATGTGTCCATACTGCAGGCTACACTTAAGATACATATTTTAAAAATAGATCAAATGTAGAGTAGAAACTTTTAAATGGAATACAAGTTTGTGACTATTAAAGGAAGCTATTGGTGTGAAAAGACAGAGAGAATATGAGATGGACTGAGATGCAGACAGACAGAGAGTTTGTAGGCAGAGAGACAGAGACACACAGAAGGTGTGAGCAATTAAATGTGCTAAACCATCTGTCCAATAACCTGCATGCATGCCGTGGCTCCCAGATTACTCAGCAAACTGCAGCAACACACACACACACACACACACACACACACACACACGCACACACATATATAGACACATGACAGCAGATTTATACAGATCAAGGCTGACGTGAGCGTGGTTTAACCTCAAGATGTTTGAAATAGTCTGTACTATTTTATTTTCAGTATTACATTGTTTTATGTTGATGCTCCTCCTCATGTGTGTGTATGCTAAAGTTTAGTTACTCACAAAATATGCAGAATATTATATTTGAACCATATACCTAAATTAATAACATAATAAAGTATGATTCATACCTGAACCTCACCTTAAATAAAATGTGTGATTGTTAAGATTAATACATGAGGTTTAAATGGCGGGAAAATACTTACTTACTTACTGAAGTTAAACTGAATATTTTATAAAGATGGGTGTATAGTGGGAGACAGACAGAACTGAATTTAATTGAAAATGAGAAAACTGTGGACATGAAACTGATCACAACAGCTTATAACACCATATTGTATCATTTTGGAATGGATGGGCATGCAGATCACTCATCTCTTTTGGACATTTTACACATTTATATATTTACATGCAGAGACAGTCCCTGCCTTCAGCTTGTCAGTTTCTGTCTGCTGTCAATTTGCACAAAGCTTCATCATGTGATGATCAGGTACAAATAACACCTGTGCATCAGTTCAGCTTTTATCGTGCACTACACAACAAACCTGCTGAAAACTGATGAAAAGTTATGAAGGATGAACCTCTCTGAATGTCTGAATATTAATCTTTAATTTAAATAAACCTCCTTCTTTTTAGCCTGTAGCTGCATTTGTTTTTTGCATTTTGGCAAATCTGCATTGTGGAAAGTCTTCATGGCTACAAGTTGCTCCTTTCTCTACTGTACAAACAGCAACCACGTGGATTAGTATAGTATCTGATGTCTGATGACTATGAGCCATGATCTGAAATTATAAGTTGTACCTTCTTTTATATAGTTACTATGGAATTTATTGATGAGTTATAACTCTGAGAAGAGGTTGTGTGACGTTGTTGACAGGTCATATGTGAAAAATAATATATATATATATATATATATATATATATATATATATATATATATATATATATATATATATATATATATATATATATATATATATATATACACACACATATATACATATATATATATATACATATATACATATATATATACTCACTCCAAAGTTGTCAAATATAAGTAGTAGTAGTCAGTGTCTCTAAGCTTTAAACTATGGTAGGTGCCCCGCTTGCATCATTCCTGGATGCCTGTCTGGCATAATGTTTTGATGTGCAGGTGACGTAGTATAAAGTACTAGACCAGTTCACACATGGAGGGTGTCAGTATGGACGGATGGGTCAAACAAACCCTGTGTGAAGCCAAAAGTCAGCGTTCACTTCCTGTTACTTGACGTTACTTACAATACATAGGTTATGTGCATATCTTAGTCCCAAACCAAGTTGCTTTTCTTTCTTAATGTAATTAAACTGTGACCATTTAAACAGCAAGCTTTATTTTGAAAGTCTAACTGGATGTTAAAAATCTAACGCTGAAGAGATAGCTACAGCGTCACAGTCTGAAGTGAGGCCGACTGAACAAGCTGCTATTTTTGAGCACATTATCTGTTCGTATGTCTGCTGAATGTTTTTGTTTAACAGTCAAGCTTTGGTTTTCCCCCACAAATTTACAAAGTAAAAGCACAAGTGAGCGTAGCATGCTTGTCTTCCTTGATAAAAAATGTGATAAATGTGGCTTTCATGATTGTGTGGCTTTGTGTCCATTCTTTTTTATTATTATTATTATTACTAAACCCCCCCCCCCCCCCACTCCAAAAATAAATACATTTACATCACTTCAAACAGCCTGAAGGGAATTTATCCTTCTCTGGATTCCCTCTGATGAATTAAGAGCATTTCCCTCAGCGAGCTTGTGTGTTGATAGAAAATTGGCCTGAAGTTTGGGGAATAGTGATTTGGTCTGTTTCCTTGCTTAACTAGAGAAAACCAACACGCAAATAACACCAGGGGAGGCACTTAAGGAGAGAAGAGGAACTGTGAGGAGGAGAGGGGTGCAGGGGGAAGGAGCTCTTTCAGCATCAAAGCTAGCTAAAACGTCCCCAGCAGGGACTAGGTCCCATGTTAAATACTGAACTAGATTATTAATTGCTCTACCAGTAGGACCTGTTAATAAGAACCCAAAATAGCAGCTCCTTCCTTTCTGTCTTCATCTCTTGTTCTATTTTCTCTTTATTTTTCGGGGAGTCTGCCGCTGTTCTTTTTCATGCTTGTGCTCAAAGTTTGCTTCACACACACTCGTGTCTTTGCTTACTCAGTCACTGACTCACTTTCATCGTGACTCACACTCACTGGTTCGCACACACACACATGCGCCTATTTTCTCTCATTCACTCGCACATTCTTTCACCCTCTCACTCATTCATCAGCTCATCGCTTCTTACGCTTTGAAACGGACTCGGTCACATTTTCTTCAGACATTTGTATCATCGTCGTTATCTTTTGCAGCGGTGTTCACAGCATGCGTGTGTGTGTGTGTGTGTGTGTGTGTGTGTGTGTGCAGGCAAGATGCCCAACCTCGCCTTATTTTTCCTCAGTCAGAGTCCCTGCTGAACTGAGGGAGGCACAATCTGCTGCTGACCTGTCACTGTTCACAGATAATGGATGCCCAACTGCATGTGTGTCTTTGTGAGAGTGTGTGTGCGTACATGCTAAAGTGTGTGTGTGCGTGTGCTGAGGCTGTCATCCATGTCTCTCAGCAATAAAGAGAAAAAAAAAATGGAGGGCAGTGGGGGTTGATAGATATGCCGGCCACCTGCTTCTCACTCACATTCTGACACAAAGAGCATCGGCTGCTCTGCTGCATTAATCATCATGAACTTCCTTTGACCTCGACACACAGCGACAACAGCTTAAAGTTAGGGAAATAGTCCAACAACAGACACAGAGGGACCCCAAATGAAGGTGGGTTTAGTTAAGCTGACTTAGTATTATATTGTAAAACCGATTATTTGTAGTGAATTAAAGTTATTGAATAAAACACTGTGACGTTCTCGAAGAATCCTCCTCAGATGCCCCCCTGTGTGTCCTGGGATCCCATCACTGGCGTAGAGGTTAAAACAACATTATGACTGAAGGTCTGAACAGCAGGGAGAATGGGGTGATGAAACTAAATGCTTCACTCTCGACCCTTTTAGGCTCAACTACTACGGTTGAGTTACCGCTAAGGCCAAACTGCTGTCAGTGCTGCAGAGGTAAATAAAAGGGAGTAAAGTTCTACATCGACTGCGGCATTGCCTGAGTTCAATGTGAACTATTACATCCTTATTATTGTGCAGGATTTGAGCATGACAAGAGAAATATGTTTTCTAACGTCTAACAGATAATTATAGTAACTGTATATTAACATGCTTGCTATGAATTTTGTGCGCAGTGGTTAAAGTAATATTTCATTTTTGATCCGTGTACAAGGGAAGTATTAATTTATCTGACAACTATAAATCTTGCACATATGCATGCATATGAAACACATGATCACCTTGTAAAATCTGACACATTGTTCTAGATTAAACTGCACACATAACACATTAAAAAAATATTCACCCCTTCTTGACCACAGGTGATTTAATGCAGGGCTTTTCCTGGGCTGAATTACAAAAGGCCTCTTAATGCCAATTATAATACTACTGCTACTATGCTACTAATATTAATAACCAATATATTCCAGGTGCTGTTAATGCCAAAAATCCTGTATACTTATTAGCCAGTTTGTGGTATTTGTTGACACTGATTGGTCAGTTTGGTGTCACAGAGTTACAAGGCACTCTGTAGACCTCTTGATTGAAAAAATGAACCCAACCATGAAGAAATGAGAGTGATGCTCAAAAGTAAAAGGACCAAAAAGAAAAAAAAAAGTGAGTTCAATGGTTACTTAAAAAATACCAAACTTGACGGGTTTTGACCAAAATGCTGCTGACTCAGCTACCCGACAACTCGGCTGTGGCTAGCGCTAATGTTAGCATGGTGCCTAGCATCAGGAAGGACCGAGCCATCTGACACTGTGATGTCCACTGAGAGTGACTTCAGGAACTTGACTTGAATTTTGCCGCCAAAGAAACCAGGCGTAGACACTTCTGAAGGTAAGTCAGTAGCCGTGTTTCCATAAATATATTTTCATGTGTATTTTAAAGTATCACATGAAAAGTCTGATGGAAAGGGCAAAAAAAAAAAAAAATTAACACCTCAATCTTGTTGCGCTTTTTTCTTCTAGTTTTCCGATCACCTACTGCTTATCTTGTAAACCACCTCCTAATATTTGCAGGAATGGAAACTTCAGTATTCATTCACATTTTCTTTTGCTAAAATACTTGGACCTTTAGTGGTGTGGTCTGATGTATTGTTGGTAGTGTCTGCAATTATGCTGAAATTTGGTAGAGTGACATGTCATACTGTCTGTTGGAGAAAGAAGTATGGGTCATTTAAAAGAAGGAATGAAGTGTAAATGTAGTACAGTCTTGAACAGTGCATTTGTTGAGGTGGAGCTTGACTTCGCAGTCTCACTATGTGCAGAGGTAAATCGGTCTGGTTGTTGTGGTGGAAATGTGGTCACAGGAAGCAAAATGGCCGATGGGCTGAACCAAGCCCAGGGGATAAAATCACCTCTGACCTCGACCAGGTACAACTTTATAATGCTGCAAATAATGATGCAGTAATATTACAATATAACAATGACAGGCACTGTCCAAAATATACTTTCATTTTTAATACTTGAGTACTTTTTGATAATATTGTAATATCTCTGTAGTTAAATTAAATACAGGTTTGAATGAAACACTGCCCTGCACTGTTACTTTAACTTCAGTAAAACCTCTTTCCCTCACTACACGAAGGGTTGTGTTTGTGTTTAATCTCTGCCTGGCACATGTGTGGTAGATTTTGAACAGTTACAGTACAAGACTGAGAGCAGCTACGACATGTAAATGTATGTAAAATAATAAACTGACTCTTAAATGAGGGTAAAGTTTTTTTTTTGTTTTTTTTTGTATACAAGGAGCAGGACAGAAGCCAAACCTTTTAAAATCAAATGTGCTGTACCTTATCCTTCATTTCCTAATGCACACATTGTTTTGTATTGCTCAGGAACCTCATGCTACTGTAACTCTATCTGTTTTATCTGTATATATTTTTTGTTCTGTTGGATGAAGTTGTGAAGACAGACAGAGTGAGCCAAACATTTCAGAATCAAATGGATTTATTTTTGGCATCAGTTTTTAACTGGGCTATGCAAAATGACACCGTGTCATTTGTGACTGCTGGCATGAAATGCACGGCCAGAAGTAAGTAGTGAGATGATGAAAAACTGTCTCCTCGTCGTTTCCCCTCCTCTTTCGTGACCATGGAAACATCTGCATCCATAAAATAATATTTAAAAAAAATCTTAAAAATGATGAAGGATTGCTGCTCTGTGCTGGAAATGTGCACTTTAAATGTGCCTGTATAAAAGGCCAATCTTCACAATGATGACATTGTTTGCTGGTAGCAGGTGTAAGTGAGACAAGCTGCAGCTGAAGAACTGCAAGTGTTATTAACACACACACACACAAACTGAAGTAGTGTGTGTGTGTTAGTGTGTGTCACGTTGCCCTGACCAGGTGCTCCTCAAGGACGCGAGGAGAGGAATTATCACGTCTGTGTGTTTCTCTCACTTGCAGATGATTGAACTGAACTGAAATGAGAAGAAAAAAAAAAATGTCGACGCTTGGCGTGCCGCAGCGCACGCTTCAGTGTTTTCATCGTCTGAACTTATCAACTCCTCTTTGGATGCATTTTTCGAGGCAGGTAATATTAGCGTTAAACAAAAATATCCCTTTTTCACAGTGATCAGCTTGTAAACACGATCAAGTCTTGATCATGTTTTGCATTTTCCGGATGTGATCCTGCATACAGAATTATCTACCAGGGAGCTTAAATCCTGTTTGGATCCAACCAACACCATAACTTTTTAAAACCTCTCCCAGTAGAGCTCTTATTTACCCCCTTTCATAAGCTCTCCCCCCTTTCTTATCTCCCTTCTCCTCTTCTCTCCTTCCTTTATTTTTTCTCCTCCAGATTCTCTACCAGGGCAGGAGGGAGGGAGGGGGGGAAGCCTATTTGTCCGCTTTAAGTGAAATCACTCAATTCTTTCAGGAAGAGACTTTGGAGGCCCCTGGTAACCAAAGAGAGGGAGAGAGGAAGAAAGAAAGAAAAAAGTATGGACGGGTGTGTGTGTGTGTGTGTGCGGAGTCCACCCTCCAAATAAGTTCCATTAATCATGGGCCAGAGTCTAATGTAACTAATATTTTACAATTAGAGGAGACAAGATGGAGCTGGGGGCCATCTATCTCCCTTACACCACATGATCATCGATTCATAAGAGCTGAGGAGAGAGAAAGAGGGAAGCCGTAGCACACACTAGCCCCGCATTAAAAACACACATTCACAAACACACACACACTTTGCTGGGCATACGCTGACACACATGCAGACGTTAACACACCCACATACATAAGCACAGATGCTTAGTAGGAAACAGAAGGATGCATGAGAATGAGGGGACAAGCTGTTACATTAGCATTTGTTAGTAGATGTTCGGCTTGAAATCAAGGCTGCAACTAGCAGTTATGTTTCTTTTTTATCGATCGTTCTATTGATTACTTTTTCAATTGTTTGGTTACTAAAATGTCAGAAAATAGTGAGAGTTACACATTCTCAGGCTCCAAAGTAACCTTCAAATTCTTTGGTTTGTCCAGAAAAACTGCAGATGATCAAATGACAGTGATATAAAAACAGGAAATTCTGGAATCAGAGAGATGCCGGCGTTATGGAAATTAATTAGAGTTATTAAAATTGATGGCAGTTGAGTTTCTGCTGATTGACAAATAGTGTCAGCACCGACATCATCGCTGTATATTTTATGCAGCATAAAACAGCAGTCAATAGTTTGATCCGTGTGACAGGGTATATTTATATATTATAGAATAAATCATTTTAAAATGAGTTTCGGACCTTTGAAGACAGCAGAGAGCAGGCGGCAAAAGAGGGAGGAAATGAACAATGATAAGCACAAAAGTATGATACATAATATCTTTAACATTTTTTTAAAAAGTGTCTTTATGCTAAACACCAAATTCATACTACAGTAGCTGCAGGAGTCCTTCACTGACCCACGTCTTGAAGACAGAGCCATGATTTTGAAAATAAAAGTCCCAAGTCCACAATAGCCCAAACTATTTTGCCCAGGCAAGTCCTAAAATTGATGTCATTGTTATAAAATTTATATATATTTTTTTTACATTTGAATCATTGAGTTAGTTGATCAGTTATTATTTGTTTCAGTTAACGGATTGGTGCTTCTGTCCTAAATGAAGGATTAAATCCTTTAAAGCCGTCTACACACTGCCAAGAATAGAACTCTGATGAGGAATTAAAAAAATGAATTTTGAACTTATTAAAGTAGTTGAGTAGTAGTTAGTTAGTAGTAGTAGTAAAATTTTCAAACAATACAAGGTTGAGACAACCCCCTAAATTCCCTGAACTCACTGTTTCTCTCTGCAATGCAACATGCGACTTCCTCAGAGAAGGACCCCGCCACAAGTTCTCCGCCAAAACCTGGTCTGTTGTGCCATCTGGTGGTTTAAGCGCTGAACTGCACTGCAAGACCTCGTGCCGTTCTAATGTAAAGGAGGAGGGAAATTAGAGGCAGCTGAACAAATGAGCAGAAAGACAAGTTCATCTGCAGGTCACCATCTGCCCGGCGACCAACCAAACGCTGGCACAACTGCAAACCGCTGCAGAACGTCATCTTAAACGCATCAATCCACACGTAGACGCACGAGGCACGCACACAATTAGACAGCACGCCAGCGTGCATGCACAAATGTGTGCTTATACACACGAATGCATAACATGCCATGGAGGAGGATGAGAGGAAATGGATACTGAAGAGAGAGAGAGAGAGAGAGAGAGAGAGAGAGAGTGAGACAGAGGGAGAAACAGAGAAAATGATGAGAGAGGAAGTTAAATGAAGGGCAGAGATCGGTGTTCATCACGCTGTGAAGGAGGTCGCTTCAAATGTTGGAATTGCTCAGCTGAACAGCAGCACACATGTGAGTGCACACACGCACACACACACACACACACAGGACAAGCCGGATGGAATGAAAGATGACCTAATGTGTTCTTTAATCAGACACATGTGCACCGTTACATAGAGACACACACCTACTCATATGTATGCACACACACACAGTCATTCATATGTAACCGCATCTACACACACACATACAAACACACATGTACAGTACAGTACATGATGCACAAACACACACACAGGCAGCAACTAATATCCTGATTGTTCCTGCTCAGTCTCATATGCAGCCATCCTTGGCGATGTGTGTTCCTGTGTGTCTATGAGTGTGTGTTTGTAGACAGAAACCAGTCGAACAGTTACTTTCTCCGGATGCGAGTTTTATTGGGAACAGACTTCGGAGATTCGTGGCAGGAGGCCCCCCACATCTGGTGCGGTGCAGCTGATCCGTTTAAAAATTAGTCAGGCATTGACCTGGGCAGCCTCCCAGCGGCACAGCAGCCTTTGGGGTCCTGACGTTAGGTTAACACAAATACGGATTCTATCAGTGCACGGCGGATCAGGTTTCAGACGACAGAGGGGGGTAATGAAAGTGAACGTTTCTTCCTTTGAAGAGCAGCGTGTGGAGGAACCTTTGTGTTTGAGTTCAGTTCTGACTGTGAGAGATATTTTCTTATGATACTGTTTTGCTATATTATTTGTGCCCTCACAGATGTACATACATACATATACCTCTCTCTCTCACACACGCACACACAAACACATTCACATTACTATAGTTCTGATGAGTTTTCTTCCTTATGTTGAGTTCTTCACCCAGTTCTAACCCACAATAAACTGACACTATTTTCTCACCTCAAACACTGACTTTAACTTTGATGTTTGAACTAAATCTTGACCTTTTCAGGTCATAATTGTCTGCAAGACATTTTGCACAACTAAGTGTAAACTGCACCTAGACATTAGTATTATTATAGCTTGTGGCAAAACAAATGATATTGCAGCTGAATTCTTAATTGTTACCTGACAGATGAGTCAAAAAGACAATTTGGTCTTTGTTAAAAGGTTTAAACGTGTTAGAATCTCAGATGTAGTTTGCCATTTTTTGTTTCCTTGCAATATTTAATTTCTTGAACTCAACATAAATCTGCATTTGTGAAAAGGTGCTTCTGAATGATCTAATCAATGAGTCCACTCAGATTTTCAAACTGATTTTCAAACCTGTTTAACCAGCAGTGCTGTTAGGCCAGAGGCCAGCAAACACCTGACAATAGTAGCTTCCATGTGATATATACATGCATAATCATTTTCTGCATTAACAGTGTGTTTACTTTTGAGATGTTAGTTGTTTTGTTTCTGTTGATGATATAGCTATACTTTTACTGAAGTATGATTTTGACTGTAGGACTATTATTGTTACTTTGGTTTAAAGGTCCCCTATTGAAGTGTGTGTAAGTGTAGGTGTTTTTGATTATAAAGCAGGTTTGGTGCTATATACATACTGTAAAAGTATTAAAATGCTAAATCCACAGAGAAACGATCACAGCTCATATTTTGTCAAAACGAGCTGTCAGGACTTCCGTAAAGTTGTGATGTCAGAACTATACAGTCAGCCTCAGCCACGCCCCCAGCTCAGCCACCCTGGACCCACTGTCTGGATAGGATACAATCCATTACCTGTGGTTAACCTGGCTATCTGTCACTTAATTAATATTAATGAGACAAAATGCGACATGAAACACCCTGTGCTTTCTACAGTTTCAGAGAGAGGAGATGTAAAACTATACCGAATTGTTTTATGGTACTTAAAACTTATCAAACTATATCAAAACTTCAAATTAAACTCCAGAAAAGTGTAGAATATGTAACCCTTAAGATCTGAGTACAGTTCCACTAGTGAATATTTCCTTCATGTCTGTATATTTGCATGTAAATTCTTGACCCTGTGTGCAACAACCTTCTGCAGATCTGCTAGTAACAGTTTGGCCATTGGATAAGGTGTCATTTACTGACCTGTGATACTGAAGCATGTGTGTGATCTACAGCTGGTTTGAGTCTTGTCGCTGTTGTTACAATACAGACAATGCGTTTTGAAAGGGTGGTGTACAAGAGCGGACTGGTCAAAGACAGATGTCAGATGCATGCATTCAACGTTAAAAAGAACTTAATGAGGCCAAGACGTGTGACGCTCACTGCACGTCTCTAATCTGAAAGTGATTTTCTGTCTTTTAAATGTCTGAATCTTCCCTTTACATTTCACCACGTGGGACGCTCTGAGCGTGCTCACGTGTCTCCTATCATCCCCATATTGTTTCACTACAGCTACTTTAAGAGCACGTTTGGGAGACAAAGTGGTGCACACAGTAATTTACTTGCGTGTGTTCGGCATCATGATCACAGTCCGTGAAGCCTCGCCATCAAATTGACAGAGATAATAACTTGTGTTGAAGTGATGGACTACTCTACAAATAGTTTACCCACTTCTGATCACACAGTGACACTCCGACACGCCGGCTCGCCTTCCTGATTCTCACTCTGTCAGAAATGAAGAAATTAAAAACATGAAACAGGCCGTTGCTCTGTGACAATCCTTTTTTTTTTTTTTAGTTTGAATACATTTTATTTTTACTATAAGTACAGTTCAGTAGTTACAAAACGAAGCATCTGCCATGAGGGTACAGCGAAACATAAAGAGTGTTCAGCTCACAAGACAGGTTTTGTACATAATATGTGGAGTGGAATGCTCATTATAGCTGGTTCAGAGAAGGAGAGAGCCCAAGCGAGACTCTCGCCATTAATCTCTCATCTTTACACCCCTGGAAAACAGAGATAGGGTCAGAGGTCAAAGCCATTGGTCAGTGCCTCCGGCAGCATACGTCTGATTGGTTTACTCAGACCCCATTTCCAGAATTCCTCCCTTCAAACACCCTGTTATATTTCCCTACAACCGTTACATTTCATATGTCTCACTCTTATTATTTTAGTTTTGAATCCCCTCTTTTCCTGGCATATTGAAATTGAAAGAATGGTTAATTGTCATCTACATAAATCAAATTCAAATGGAAAAAAAACAAAAAAAATAGAGGCTGTACTGCTGCAAAATCTCCTCAAGTTGGAATTTGAGTAGTGAAAATCACTCAGGCTAAAGCAGTAACAGGCCTACGCTGCAGGTCAAAAGGGTATTAGCATACAAAAGAAATCTGGGTAACAATTTTGTCAAAGCCACATACAGTATAGATGTTGATCAAACTAAAATAAAGAAGTATTATATTTGAACTGTACATACCGCATTAGAATTTTTCTCTGGGTTCACAAAAAATGACGTAGAAACATTTCACAATGCCAAGGGACACACAGACACACACCTTCAGTTTAGTTAGTTAGCTAGTTTTGTACTGTATAGGTTGGATTTATAATACTATCACAGTGCAAAATACTTCTGAGAACCAAAACAAATGAAAGAAATAAGAAAGGATAAAGTCCCTCTATGCATAATGGTTTCTGTATATATGGGGGGCAAATATGTTTTTCAGCACAGGAGACGATTGTCATCTTTTTCCTCTTTTTTTGATCAGTAAATGGAGAAGGCATTAATGTACAGTACATATAAAAATTCAAAATAAAATCAACCCTACGTCCTACAGTCTAGCACAGCTACATAGCTTTGTAGAAGCAATAACAGATGACTTGTATCTAAGGCTATACACAATATGTCTTTTTTCCAGTTTTTTGTTCTTTTTTTTTTCTCCTCTTAAAGTAAATACATCAAACCATTTTTCAGTAGTCAGTAACACTGTGCAACAATGATCAGTGGCAGTATTTTAGAAACATCTGCAACACTAGAGTCCTTGAGGTTGACATGAGAGATGAAGAGAAAGGGGCGGAGGGCGATAAAGAAAGAAACTGTTTCCCCCTTTTTTTTTGTTTGTTTTGTTTTTGAGATCTTTTTCTCTCTCTCTTCTTTTTAAAATTCTTCTCTGTCAAACTCTAGAAGAATGCCTACCTTTTTGAGAACGTGGCCGTGTAAACTACTGTCACCTCTTTGCTTTTTCCCCATCGCAAATGCTTTAAAACTTTAGTTTTCACTTTTTCTTTTTTTTCTTTTTTTTTGAACTACTGTATATCTCTCTATGTACATTAAGCGTCTACGGGCGCCGTGTTGAATGATACAGAACAAGAAAAAAAGACAAAGGGAGCCATATAGCAGGGTGAAGGCCTGTACTGGCCTGGTTATGGAGGGGTTGGGGGGGGTATAGTATTATAAGTACATTTAGGGCAGTTTGAATATTCTTCTTCAACAATCATCATTAGCACCACCATCATCAAAAGTCAACTATGGGTATGTTTTTTTCCACCAGCAATACCACGTTATTTCTGGAAACAAACTTGTGTTGTAGATTGTCATATGGTGCCCTGTCCGTTATCAACCATAATCAGTGCGATGCATGGTTATGGGACATAAATAGTGACTCTATGACAGCTGATAGGAGAGCCAGAAGTGGCTGTTATGACAGGTAGTGTGCTTGGTCTCTGTCAACAGTCCAGTAAAGTGGAGTTTCTATTCTACAGTAGAATACATTCCAGGTACAATACAATGGTGGTCCGTGGACGTGAAATCACTGTCTTCTTCATTTAACAGGAGAGAAAAAGTCTTTGAAAGCATTTGATTAAGTACTACACACTTCAGTCCTAATTTAAAAAAAGACACACCTTTTCTAGCTCAAGGAATGTATCAGAGATTGCGGTGCCAGTTACAGGAAGTGCTAATCAGACAGGTAGTTTCATCAAAAGAAAACAAAAGAAAAGAAAGAACAAAAAACAAAAAACATTGTATAAGAGAGAAGACAACGAAGACAAGGGGCATTCAGACCACAGGAGACAAAACAGGAAAGTTGCCGTCACTTTGTTTCGCGTCCGAGGACGCTTTGCAAAAGTCATTAGGTCCATCTCGCAAATCCGTCCCCAAAGGAAAACTGTCCCAAACTTTCCTTCATATAGTTCTCGCCTTCTCTTGACTCTGACGGTAGTATGTGTTTTTTTTTTTTCATCTTAAATAAAGTCTTTGTTATAGTGTATTCCTTCATTTATCCTTCATCCTCCTCCTCCTCATCATCATCACCATCATCGCCTTCATCATCCTCATCCTCATCATCCTGCCTTGCTCCGGTGCGCGGCCGTTAGTCTTTGTTTACAGCGTGGGCGTCCAGCCCCTCGGGGTCGCCTAGGTTATGGTTGTTAGGGTGGTTAAGGTCGTTGTTAAGATGGTTGGGGTCGTGGGTCAGCGCGGGGTCATGGGTCATGGGCTGGTCCTCCTCTCCTACCCAGAGATGCACTACGGCCAATGAGAGAACAAGAGGCAGATTAGCACCACGGACCCAACACACAGACCCTCACACACACACACACACACACACACACACACATCATTGTATCATATGGTGAGTGGGGCCAAATGGATGTATGAGATATTTGGAGTCTGTCAGCTTTTCACAATGTGCCATGGCCTATTGTGTCAAACTTCAGGACTTTAAAGGGTCATTTCACCCAAATTACACATTTTTTTCTCACTTACCTGCAGTCATAATTAGTCTTAAAAATAGTTTTGGTTTCATTTGTCCACGTTCTGAATCTGTCTCCAAACAAATACAACAGAGGTGAACGGAATTTTGTTTGTGGCGCTCACAGCATTTAAAAATACAACAGATGCATCTATTTCCAGTGTCCCCGTTACTCTGGATAATCCATGGATCTCACTGTCAACAGTTTTTCTTTGGTCTAAAATCCCAGTGAAAACTTTGCACAGACAGGTCTATGGATTATCTTTTTATTACGGGGACACTGCTTTTGGGGAAAAAAAGGAAAACATATGTTAAATATACATTTCCCACAAACAAAATTCATGTAACTTCTATTGTATTGGTGTGGTGGCTGAAATATCATTGGACAAGTGAAACTAAAAGTATCTGCATGGATAAGTGAGAAATAATTTCAGTGATCTGACCCTTTAAAATGTTTCTGCTGGGTTCAGTTTCCATTCATTGCATTAGATGACGCAGCTAGGACTGGCAACAGAAAAACCTTTTTACTGCTTGTAAATGCTGATATGCTGATGGTGTGCAGTTAGTATCTAAACATAGAGGACAAAATAACAGGAACACCTTCAAATGAAATACATTCAAATACAGTAATCCACAGATTACCTCCATGTCCACATAATTGAATCCACTGCTTTGAAATTAAAAGTGTAGCACTATTGTTTTGGTTCCCGTTGCACTCTAGGGTTTTTCCTGTTATTCTGTCTACCCTGTCATGTACTACAACAATCACTGTAAATAACTAGCAAGGTAGGAAGCTGCTCTTTACATAAGCAAGGTCAGTAGAGCTTTCATTAGATTGCTACATCTACTGTACAAATCCACCATTTATTTCTTCCTAATTTTAGTTTTGCATCTTTCGTACACAGAGGTTTGCGCTGAGAGCTTGCGATCGGGCGCTCGGCAAAATAATCATTTCTAAAATGATACGAGGTGCTACGGTAACACATTATGGTTATGACAGCTGGAGTAGTTTCGTACTTGTTACAAGCAAGTTGGTTGGCTCAATAAGTGTGACAGGAAGCGTGACAGTGGGTGAGAAGTGGAGTGAGTAATTCTAATAAAGAAAAAAAAAAAAAAGTTTTAAGACTCGGTGAGACAGTAACAAATGCATAACTGTAATTAGGTCCCACAGCAGCGGCCACTAAATAATACAACTTGTCCCCAGCACCCCCCCTCCTCCTTTTCTACACTTTCATTCCCTCAGCAACTTCTCAGAAAATTATTTTGCAATAAAACACCGCTGAACACATTTGCATGTCATGTTCTTTTAAAGTGGCGTTATGAATCTGACAAAACCAAATTAAAACACGGGTTTATTTGAGCTGTGCTTTTGCAAGGACGGAAATGGATATCAAAATGAAAGGAAGTGCCGCCGTAACAGAGGGAAAATAAAGAGCTAATAACATGATAAAACATCTCTTAGATTCAACACTGGGTAATAATTCTCTAGCTGTCTGCGCGTGGTGTGAACAACCCCCTACATTACTGCGACCAACATTTACTTAACTGTATGTCTCATACGAGCTTCTGCTTTTAGTACTCCATGTTACTCACTTCACATGGTTCCAGTCATTCTACAGGATAATTACAAATAGCCTTTTTTTTAAAAATTCTAATGAAAGACTTGAACATATTAGATCAAATCTGATTCCTAATGCACACTGATAATATCACACAAAGTGCCATTAACATGAATAGCTGTGATTGTGCAGCTGCAATGAAGGGTTGGCCTCTTTTGTAGTCAACTGACTGGTGTTATCTCATCACATTTGCAGCACATCTCAGATTACAGTTCCTTACTAGTGGAGGATGTGATTTCATAACCAGCTTTCACCACAAGATGGCAAGCTAAGACAGGGAATAAGACACTGAAGCCAACATATGGATAGCTGAGCATGCCTCTACATACATTCAAAGCAGTCATTTCCCCGACTGATGGAGATTCACTTTCAACATTTCTGTATTTAAAGTCATATCTGAATGAAAGGATCATTTCCCTAAATAGTATTACTGAAAAAAAATCAAAGAAGCCACCATCAGACATCACTCATTTGTTCATGTTCCTGAGATTTATTTGTATTTTATGTACAAAAGCCGCCATAACTATAAAATAAAAACAAAAATAAAGTTTCCTTGTTTTGAAGCTTTAAAAAGTGTCGAGTCTCTCCCCGAGGGCACTTCCTGCCTTTGACTTCCCTGTAAAGAAACTTCCTGTAACGAGCACCAGATTAGGCTCCATATTTGATTTTCACTGTTCATTAACTAAGCCACCTGGAATGTTATTATTTAAGCACGATGCTCCTTCTCCCCAAACAACTGCCGCTGCGAAGGGGGAGAAATTTCCTGGCCAACTTTATAGATTTAGCATAACTTCCCCTCACAGTTTTTAATTTCCCATTCGGGCAGGCGGCAGATGCACCTCACAGACACAGAAAACCTGCCTGGCATTCATTTATCACACGAAGGCTGCATGCAAGGCTTATTTATTTGTTTCCTTCAAAGACTCTGCCCTTCTTAGAGGTTGATGCAGCGTGCATATACATGATGTCACAGTGATATTGATAAAAATATATCTCACTCTATGAGTGCTGATGTCTTTACTATTGTTCATAAGGAACAGCAGTGAAACTCAATTCTACAGTGCACGCCGCCAATATCTCTGCAACGCTCTTATAGTATATTATGAAAGAGCAAGTGCGCCCTCTTGTGGTGCGCTGTGAGACAGCAGATGGGGACAGTGGTGGTTATTGGAGAGAAGAGGGCCCGGGAAAGGAAAACATATGGTGTGAGGACACACAGCTCCAGGATCCATCCACTGTTAATACATGTGTCATGCTTAACAGAATGGATAAATGGGAAGGAGGATGGAACAATGGCATAACACTGCACTCTGAGCATGTGTCGGAGACCGC
This sequence comes from Sciaenops ocellatus, assembly GCA_033000465.1. Lineage (NCBI taxonomy): Eukaryota > Metazoa > Chordata > Actinopteri > Sciaenidae > Sciaenops > Sciaenops ocellatus. Next base: position 4,195,693 of record CP136888.1, on the reverse strand, counting down.
CTTGGGATACAGTGGACTGTGTGTGTGCGTGGATAAGTGTGAGTATGCGGTCTCGGAGGCATCACCTCACATTAATAGCAGTCTGTGAAAACATCACACAACAGGCACTCACCAAGTAGAAGCTGGCATTTTGCAGTACAACACCCTGCCATTCTTCAGACTGGTAGCGTGGCACATTTGTGCAGCGTTTCTTCATATTAAACTAACACAATAGCTGGTGCCTCTGTCTGGGCATGTTTCACACTTTATTCGTTCTATTTTTGATGACCATTATTGTTTAGCTAATAGCTTATATAGATCTCGGACGGTCGATATGTATCCAACCTGCCCCCAGCTGACATTTTGTGTTCAACTTCAATTCAAGGTTTTGAAAAGCATCATGAGATGAAGAAAGTTTGGAGAAACCTGCGTCAGAGATTCCTGTCTCCACCTCGATACAATGTGGTGAATGGAGTAGTGTTTGCTCGCAGCATTGTTAAAACAGTTAGAACACACTGTCAACAGCTATTATCACATCTTTAGAACCTGAAAGTAGTTCTGTGAAAACTCTTCAAAGCGAGTTCTGAGGATTATCCAGAGTAATAGGAATGTCTGAGTCTTTTTGGGAAGACATATTGGTGTTGAAATCTTTTATTGTTCAATGCTGTGAGCACTACAACCTACATTCTACTCACCTCTGTTGCACTGAGGCAGACATTTCAGAGACATATCCCCAAATTTGTCTGAATAAAATCAAATCTATGTGCATGGCTAGATAGCACTAGAGCAGAGGTTTCAACACGTGGTCAGGAATCCCACGAGACACATTTGTCACAAGATGATGAACAAAATATTCCTGTCTTTTATGTTTTTTCAGATTGCGCATGGCTGGATGTTTTAGCTCCTCGGGCCTTTAAAATTATTGAAATAAAGTAGGAAGAAAATAATTCTTTAGTAGCGCTGGTTACAACTGGTAGTCATATGTAACCCCGAGAATGGGAGTAACATTGCTTGGTTTTGTGGAGGTAAAGAGGTTAAGTCAGGGTGAGGCCGGCTACACTGTCCTGAACCTGCTGACAAAACTCAAATCCTCTCCTCTATTGGATTGGTTAAATGTCACATATGTAATGTTGTATCAGCCTCATTTAAATGAAAAAGTAAATAAATAAAAACTGTCATCTGTCATCATCTCTCTCCACATGGACTTTAACAGGGTGTTAAAGTCGAGCTCTGTGAACCCTCTGAAGGTGGCTGTGGCTCCTTTGTTCCCTCTCAGGCATCCGAGCCCCGACACTAGCAGAAAGTGTTGTTCTTGGCACAGCCCCGTCTCATTGTACAGCCCAGTATTTATAAATATGTAAATATGAGCGGCACCAGGCATAACACGGCCCGCTTGTATACACCGAGGAGGAGCGGCGAGGAAGTGAGCGCACCCCCGCCGCCCCTCCCCCCCCCTCCAAAATTGTATTTTTAGATGGTTTTAATGAATACAGGATGTTTATAGTTACCATTCCCTGTGATTCGCACAAAAGACTAGAAAAATCCACATGCACCCTGCTACCCCTCCACTGCACCCTTCCCACACTCCTCCCCCCCATCCCAATCCCTCAAAGAACTACTAAAGAAGAAGAAGGGGTGAAAAAAAAAAAAAAGAAGAAAATTTGTGGTGAAACGCAGCAGGATTGTTGTGCTCTCAGTCTGCATTCGGCTCAGATCCCTATTAGACAAACATAGTGTGGTGTTAAGGTGCAACAAAGAGTGACAAAAACTCCTGTGTGCAGGTGGAGAGTCGGGGAGGGAAGAAGAAGAAGAAGAAGAAGAAGAGAGATGTGCAGCGAAAAGGTTCCTCACGAAGCGACTTCAAGGCGGAATGCAATTTGTGTGTTATTTCTGTTTTTTAAAGTTGCAAAAATAATACAAAAGCTGAATCAATATGTGCAAGCAGGTAAAAAAAAAGATACCTGCTTTCTGTTGTCTGTGATAATGTGTTTTTTTTGTGCGTGATGACTTGGTGTCAACTTGTTTTCTTTTTATAAACTCAGTTTTGTTTTGCTGCAAACTCTCAGGTCTAATATGAGGTGATGCGTATGACAGGATGGAAAGATTCAGAGGAGGAAAAAAAGGAAGTAAAATGTAAAAAAAAAAAAAAAAAATGCCGATTGCAGTTAGGGAAACACAATGAAGTGAATGTTAGTGGCCTCTTTCTATCTTTCGCTCTCTGACTCCAAAACTATTTCTGAGGCTAAAAGATTGCCGGCTTGATAATACCTCCGCTGAGCAATTTAAGCCCAAACACTCTGATGCTACAATCTGTCTTCTCTGCCTGATAGCGCTTTTCTCCCCTCTCCTCTCCAAATTACTTTCTTTCATATCTAATTATATTTGCTAATGATCTTATAAGAGAATAATGGAATGTGCTTGATCTATTACCTTTTTTTTCAATACATAAATACAATGCGGGGGGAAATGACTATTGGAGACAGGAGGAAATGTTTTTTTTTAATGTTTTTGATGAGAGGGAAAATGAAGCTGGGAGCTGCAGGGTCATTAATGGGCGATGAACACAGAGGTCATCTCTCACATTCTCTTTGACATTTCTCTCATCTGACGTGCTGAAACAATCACAACCTCATCCGCGCTCTCCATTCTGCCCCCCTTTTGCTCCGCAGTTTCTCGGTAATCTTCCAGATATCCACCTCGAGTCTCTTTGATCTTTTAATGGAAACATCGAACTTTGTTAGGTGCCAATTCGCCGTCGCTTGTTTGTGCTCGGCCTAAAACTTTCAAAGTTGAATCTGAACTAGGAAGGAAATATCACGGGGTATTGATTTTAAACATACACGAACAGAAAGTCACATGACAGGAAGATCTTTACTTAAACTGATGGTTTGGTGGCTCGTGTTTAAAGGGGCACGCCACTTATTTTACACACAAAGGTCAATTTACTCGTCATGGAGAGTATTCACACCATAAAACCTGCTGTGTAATGTCTTCTGTGGCTCTTGAGCATAAAAACAACAACAGATGATGTCATGAGAAGTCCAACATGGAGGAAGCCATCTTAGTTAATTAACTGCGTTGCACCATCCACTTTTATTTGACTTCCTGTCTGTATAAACTGTTCCACAAAACAGGAATGGAGACAGTTATGAGACAGCAGTCGATAGTACAGATACGTCTTTTTTTCGACGGGCTTTGGCGCTCCGCTTTCGGCTGTGTCTCGGCGCCATCAAACACCGTTATGAAGCTGCATCGTGGATGCATGTGGGATCTGGCCTTACCCACACTGCGCACTAAAAGTGAGGATTTCTGGGCCTCTGCTGCATCAATTTTCTCTTTCTAATCTGCACTAACACTTAAAGGGCCCGGCTGTGGATGGTAAAGTGGCCAGTGTCCTTCCACGACTTTTTCTGTGTTCAGTTTCTGTGCAGGTTTTTCTCCAAATCACACAAGAACTGTGCTCAAATGATGTCTTTCTGCTCTTCAACTTATACTTGCAAAATCCTTTGGCCTTTTAACTGAATAGCTCTTCTTTATTTCTGTTGCCAAACCCCTGTCCCGTCCTGTCCCTCCCTCGCTCCCTTCCTCTTAAGCCTCTCCATCTTCCATTCTTCCCTCCTCCCCTTGTTATTTTTTTCTCTCCACAGGCCCTAGGACAAGCCAAGCCATGACAGGCACTCTAAACCCCCTGCATTAATGGAAGGAAATGGCATTCGATCCCTGTTTGATCTCCTAATCATTTCTGCTGAAATGATAATTAGTGCCCTTCCAATCCTCCCACAGAGGAGGAGAAAGGGGTGGGGTTGAGGGGGGAGTGGGTAAATACATAAATAGAAAAAAAATCCTGTTGCTTTTTAGACCCCAAATGACATCTCTGTCACCAGGCAGGGCATGTTCATAACCAACAAGTGCTTTCCTCCATTGCAAATTTCCCATCCTTCACACACACAGAGAGAGAGAGGGGGGATATACACACTAACACACACTCACACACACATACAGAGACACAGTGCCTGGCGACTGCTGTCTGTGATTCTTTTCAGCTGACATAATCCTGATTGATTCGTTCAGCAGATAAAAACTGGGTCCACTTCTGCCCTTTTACTGGGGGGGCTGGAACATAATACAGCCTTTTATTCAGCAACAATGTAACATAATGGCGTTGGAATGTGCAGGGGGAAAAAAGGCCACATCTTAAATGCTTGTGACACACACTGTGCTTTGAAAAAGCCTGTAGTCTAATGTAAAAGAGAGAGAGAGAGAGAGAGAGAGAGGGAAAGGGCAAAAAGAAGAGAGAAAGAAATCATGAAACTGCCCGATTACCCCGATGTGCCCCGGTTCTATCAAATGAAGCCTCTTATATTGGAGGACTTGTTTTTTTGTTTTTTTTCTATTTTTTTGTCTCTTCAAAGAGTGTGGCTATGTGTATTCACAACTTTTTGTGTGTGTCATTCCGAAACTCCATGTTGCCTTCATGTCCTCACAAGGAAATCAGGGATTTGAGCTCTCGAGTTTCCTAACCATCACTACCATCCATCCTTCACTGAAAAGGAAGCTTTTGTTCAGGGGTGGTGGTGGCGGTGGGGGCAGGAAAAAGGTGAGGTCATCTCATCTCCAGCCACTATTCACTTTTCTTTCTTTTTGGAAAGCTTTGTGCTTACATGAACTAACATCCTTCCCTCATTCTCTGATATACAGACGCGGGCTAAAGGCCACGCCACTGGATGTTTGTATTAGTGTACTGCAGCAAATCGGGTTTGTCTTTTCCGTAAGGGCCTGTAGGCTTTTAAAAAAGCCTGGCTCAACAGCATATATGTCTACAGCTACCTTTTAAATATCACTTTACACTGTTTCTTTAATGTGATTATTTCTTATTAAATATGTTTCAACTGACAGCGCAGTGCCTCTGTGATTTTCCCTCTGTGGTTAGTGGTAGTTCTATGTCTACTTCCTTTCTTAAAAGCTGTGTTTAAAACAAGGTATAGTATAACCTACTGTTATTGTACTACTACTTGTATTACAGCTACTGCTGCACATACAAAGAAGAATATGATAGTGAAGGTGATGGTAACAAAGAGAAAAGAGTTGATAGAGCGTTTAAACCTGTTTAAAACTGTTTTTACTCCGAACATGTAGAACAGCAGACTGATAACTCTGTGTAGTATTTAATTATGCGATGCCCTGTCATGATCTTCAGAGTTGAAATTCAATTTCAATCATGAGGTCCTTGGCACTGACCAGCCTTAACACACAAACTGTTTCCTTTATTGGGCCTTGCAAACTCCTTGGCCATTGCTTGGTTTTGAAGTGCACCACCAGTAAACTACCAAACACAAGAGAGCAGATGGCCTTCCTGCGAGTCAATTGTATTAATTGTAGGTGCTAATCTGCAAGCCACGGCCCTCCCAGAAGCGTACGCTGTTATCCGCACCAGCACGGTGGTGGTGACATATCTGGTTACTAATTCGGTGTGGCATGAAGCCAGATGGGAGATGGAGGAAGGAAGAAGGGGTCTGTTGGTCGGCCATTGAGATGTGTCCCCCAAACCCCATCCATTTGACTGAGAAGGAAGAAGAAGAGGACAGACAAAAGGAGTGTGATGGCACAGTATGGAGGATGTATGTACAGTGGATCACAGAAGGAGGAGAAATGAACAAGAGACACAGCAGCAAATAGGGCAATATTATATAGGGCAATATGCATATATAGGGCAACAGTAAGTGTGTTGCCTTGCAAAAGTCTATAATACTCACTCATAAAGGCAGACACAGACGGGAAAATAGAGAATATGAGTCTCAACCTCAAATATCAGGCCTTTCATTAAATATGATACCGGTGAGTCAGTGTCCTTCACCTCTGGAGGCTCTTCCTTAAATCTCAACAATCACTGGCTTCAGTACAAAGGTGTAGATTTCAATATTTGCATTAGCTCAACTCTAGTACAAACGCCAAAAGTCAAAAAGGTAAATCAAAAAGACAGAGACCAGGACCCGATCGCAGAGAAATAAAATATGATGCGGAAATGAAAAGAAGTCTCGACATGAGGACAGCATCGAGACTGACAGACAGGAGAGTAATAGCAACCCTGCTCCAGCTATCATAGTTATCATTTATAATCACAGAGAACCTGTCGCATGGCATGAGGGGAGTTCTCAGGTTCTTGGCCAGGTGGTTGGTTGGAGTCGGCAGAAAGGTAGAGGAGGAGATACAGTTCTGGGTTACTTCATACGGCCTATGCAGGATTTCCTGAAGCAGCTTTAATATAATGATTCATTATCATTGGATTGTGTCATTTAAAGAACCCATTAAAATGAGGCTGTATCTAAATAAAAACACAGTTTTTAACTGTGGACATGACATGTTCTTTAAGGTCAGACCTGGATACTGATACCAGTTCAATGTGTGTGGACACACACATGTCTCCTTACAGTCACTAGGGGCTGCAAGGCTGGCAAACTGTGAGGGAATGGATGAATGAATGATTGAATGAACAGGAGTTACCAAGGCTGGATTACAAAACAGGCAACTGCCCGAGGCCCTAAACTCCCATGGGCACCAAACGTCCCAAGTTTAATGTATATGACTGAGTTGTGAATAATTTGATTAACTGCAAATGTGTTAAGGACTTTGCACCTCGAACTTCCAATTTCAAATACAGGTCCTGTAATATTACCTAATCCTGTGGCCCTGTATGAAGTGGGGCCCTGTTTCAGAATCCAGTTTTCGTTCTACTTTGTTTTGTGCTCACATTGGGATTCTTGAACGGGGGGTGGTTTCATGCCTTTATTTTAACAATGACAGCTTAAGGGTGACTGGAAAGGGGGAGAAAGAGGGGAGACAGCATGCAGCAAAGAACAGCGGGTTGGAATGGCCGCAACAAGGACTGGCCTTAGTACTTGGAGCACTACCAGGTGACTTACCAGGGTGCCCCTCAATTCTAAATAAAGTATTGTTTAATCACATTGCCTCAAACTAATCTGCCTCAAACTGCAGTTCCTCAAATGGCCACTTGAGGCTGGTGACAGAAAGTCTCCATAAGCACCCATGTTTAAATGTCATGTTTACAGCCTGGTACAAAAAACAATTTTGGTCTCTAAAGCTAATTTACCCGTTCATGAGTGGATTTTTATAGAACTCATTGCTATATAACCCATTCAAATTATATTAAGGCTTAAAGTTATGCATAATTAATCAGAAGTGGCTGGTTTCAGCAACCAGCAACGCTCCACCTCTCGACCATTTTTGGATTAGTGGAAACTGACAAAGGCAGGACTGCCAAGCACATAATGTGTCACTTTCAATATCAATATGTGATGTTTCATATCTAAAAATGAATAAATATATATCAATACTTTACATACTTATATAATATAATTATTTCCAGGAATATTAATATATTTAGTTAAATACACATTTCTACTAACATTAAAAAGGTATTGCATTACAGTAGTTCTATATTATGAAATATATTTTAAATAAATCAATGGGTAATGAGAGACATTTTCCCTGCAGTTTGATGACCTACAATATGGCTATTTATAACATTCACCACCTTATAATATCCTATTAGCAATCAGTCTTTGCTGCATGTTTTAGCTGAGCTTCAAGTCGACGTTTTTCTTTCTCTTTTTTTTTTTCTTTTTTTGGCAAGTACATGAAGACGCAGTCACTTTACAACAGTTTAGCATTGCTAATAACCCGTATATTTGTGTTTCTCAATTCTTTTTTTTTTCTCTCCTACAAACTCCCCATACACACGCTTTCACATCATCACTTCAGTTCTTCCATGATGTAAAGAGAGAAAGTGAGAAATAAAAATTGTGGAGCACCTGGCTTCTTTTTAACATGGTTTCACAGGCTTTCAGTGGTCTCTGATGATTCAACAGTTGCTGCTACAAACATCTGCTGCCTGCTCTTAGCAGATCTCAATTAAGACTCACACAGCCGGGCACGCCATACCTTATTTATGCTTTTTTTTTTTTTTTCTATTTCTTTTTCTTTTTTTTTTTTTGCTTTCTTTTTTCTCTCTTTTTATTTCAACATGCCAAATGAGGGAAAGAGGCCAAAAGGTCTGACAAATCCCACTCAAAGAGGACATTACAAGGTGGAAAGACAGCAATGTAGAGAAGAGGTTGGAGGTGTTGGCAAGAGATTTCAAATAAAGAGGCATCCTTGCCAACACTGGCAGCACTTTTAAGAAAATAAGAGCAAGCGAAAAAAAAAAAGAAAAAAAAAGAGGAGCAACAACAACAAACTTCGACAAGCAGCAGCCTAAAGCCCTCCCTCATTTGTCTCTTTCCCCTGTTTTTTATTTATTTTTTTTTTTTGAAAAGGCAACCAAAGAAAGAGACAAAGAAGAAGAAGGAGTGAGTGTTGATATGATTATGTAAATGTAAACAGGATTTCCTGCCGACTGGAAGCCGTTTTTCTCTCTGACCCGTTCTCCTTGCAAATCTTCCATTTAAGACGAATTCCCCCGGGGAGGCTGCTCCGCCGTTACTTAACGGGATAATTATGATATACTAAACCTTTCCAAGATCAGCTCCCCCCTCCACACACACACCCCTCCTCTTCCATCTCGTCTTTGCCTTCTCCCCCGAATCGCTCACTCTCTCTCTCTCTCTCTCTCTCTCTCTCTCCATTTCTTTTTTTTTTTTTTTTGGTGTCTCTCACTCTCTGTCGTTTCCTCTCAGGCCTCTCCTCTGCCTTCCGTCTGTCCTGGACAGTAACACTGATCTATGTGTGAGCTGTCCGAATAACCACAAACTGATATGGGTTTGTGAAGGGTAGTGGTGACGCCACTATTTTTGGTTTGAAGCTGTCGATATTGTGGAAATGCAGAGACCAAATTTAGTTCATCATCGGTCACTGAAATTGATTTGTTACAAAGAATGAACTCTTAAAGTAGGATCATTTGCCATATACACAAAAAATCAGGGTTGTGAAATAAAAAGTAAAAAGCCATATTAAAAAATAAGTAATTACAACCAACATGTGCAGGAAAATTGACAAACCAGGTGATTTATAAAAACTTTCTATCCTGTAAAATGCTCATTGAATGTACTCTGTAATTCTAATATTTTACCCTAAACGATGCAATATACTTCACAAAAATCTGTGTTTTCCTTGCCTCCCGCTCACATCCCTCATTACACTTCATTTCATTTAACCATGTGAGGATTAAAGTCTCTTTTACTGTACAGATGTCATGGATATTTCTTGAAAAGTTCCACTGGAAACATCTCTCCCTGTTAGCAGATTGTTTTTTATTCTGTACTATGAAAATAAAATACTTTAAAAGATGGGTCATAAAGTCATTACAAATTCATGCCATGCGGCCAAACGGTGTCTGAAATGACATACGTTTGTTGTAAATCTTAGTGGACATTCAAAGTGTCCAAAGATGCCAAAAATGTCTCAGGGAAATGTGTAGAAAATGATGCACCATCTATAAGATTTCATTTGAAGAACACATATGAAACTACCACATTGTAAAAGTCAAAGTGAGAAGCCTATTTTAAATGACATGTTTTGTGGGGGCTGTCGTCCCGACTGACTCTATTGATTTGAATGTTTAAAGCCTGTTCCGTTCAGCTGTGAAAGTCTTCTTTTCTAGCAAATCCTCCATCTCACTTGGACCTTAACACCATGACCTCACAACGGAAGAATTGAGCAGCAATCACATTATATTCCACATATCCCTCTGCTATCCCACTGTGTGGTGTGTCTGCATGTGTGTGTGTGTGTGTGTGTGTGTGTGTGTGTGTGTATGTGTGTATCTGAGTGCTATCCATAATATACTGTGCTTACTCTTTGATCTTGTACAGCCTATGAGTCTTTCTGGAACAAAGGAACACACACTTTTGATATCAATACTCGGAAATGTAAAAGACCGAGCAGAAATCATTCTCCTCCAAACATTTCATAATGCAGACGTACAACTTAATTGCAATTCTGCGTGGTTGTTTGGTTCCTTATTTACTCCTACAACTTTGTTACAGAGCCACACGTCAAACTATTTACGCGCTGGTGTAAGCACTTACGGCTACGACTCTTTTCGCTTGACAACGGCCATAAACAGAGGAGCGAGAGATCAAAACTGTTCATCAGAGAGCGTGACAGATGACAGATATGGCAAGAGATTTTCCATGATCTGCGCACATGGGGGGGGGGGGGGGGGGGGGGGGGGGGGGGAGCGGGAGTGTGTGTGTGTGGGGGGGACTTCAAGGGATGGAGAGAGAAAAAAAAGAGGTGGAATACAGGATGAAGACGAAAAAAAGAGACGAAAAATCAAAGAAAGGTGTCTTTCCACATGAGGTAGTTCAGCGAAAGAAATGGCAAAAACAGAAACTTTTTAATAACGTCTCCGATCAATTATTTATTGCCAAACAGTGTGCGCGTGTGGTGGGACGACGCTGCGTGTTAATAGGTGAAAGCGGACCATTATTTTTCACATTGCGGACCAGGCGTTGGTCACAATCATTAGTTTGTGTGCTCTGCTAATTGGGTGCTCATAAATTAGACAGATGTAACCGAAAGCCTGGCTTCCTGGATCTCCGCTCTGACCTTGAGTGGGTGCAGACATGACAGATGACATGCAAACTTTGTGAGCATATAGCGCGGTGATGTATTTAACCCCTCAGTGGTGTTTCTCTACTGTTCTGGTAGAGTACATTTGGAGTTGCGATATCACATTAGTAAATTTGTAACCCGATTAAGGCATTTCTCGGTCAAAGTAGGCCCCCAGAAACTTCCCAAGGGATGTACCAAATTTGGGAAGGGGGATTTAATTTAATTTTAAAGAGCTTACTGAATAGAAGATGTTTAAAAAAAATGTAAGAAAAGATGTGACTTTGTCAAATATTTAAAAAACAAAACTCTAACCAATTAGCAGAAACATCCATTCACAGCAAGTAAGTAACAAAGTTTTTAATTTTTTATATATGATCAATGAAAACACACTGATAATCAGTTAAATCTGGGATAATACTTATGATATTGGTAATTATTCAACAGAATACGATTTGAGATTGTGGACAAACTTCCCTCTGATCTGGTTGGGGTGCCACTGCTGCCCGATGGGTTTGCCTAGTTTAAAATGTATAGGAAATACCCAAGTCTGATTTAGTTCAACAAAGACTACACTGCATGTTATGTGACTTTATGTGTCGATGTTTTCATGTTATTAATTATTCTTAACTGTACATGTCAAATGAATTATTCTTAGGTTTTTACATGTTGTTAAGCAGATCATGTTTTTTTATTTTACTATAACAGAGAGAAATCTTTGTTAGCTGCTGAAAACATACCTCGTCCTGTAAATGGAAATCTCAGCCTTTTTGGTAGAAACTCATAATGAAACTGTGTGGTCAGCTGAAAGAGAAACTATTTTGCTGTCGTCGGTGCTCAAAGAAAATGAATCCATTACTTTTTTTTAATTATAGTTTATCATTATAGGGTTACTAAAGAAAAAGTATAAGCAAAAGTAAACAAGTGATATTACATCTGACCGTGTATGGACATTATAATAACAAACCATTATATAAATACACATGCGTTGCAATCTACTTCTGATTTTGATGTAAAAACTAATTTATACACATTCGCTCTCTCTCTGTGCCTGCCTGCCTCTCTGCTCCCTTTCCCTCCCTCATCCATTGTTTTGCTGCTGAAATCCATAACATTTCTTTTGTTCCCCTACTTTCTGTAAGCCTGCTCTCTTATTTTCCCAAGGCCGAGAAACTTCAGGCATGAGAACCCCTGATATAAAACCAGGGAAATTTACCTGGGATTAGCAGCCATTGACAAATAACCTTGGTGATAGATGCACAGTAGATTTGGTTCAAAGCTCTCCCGGCAGCCTCAAAAGAGATTAGTTCACTTCTTATCAGGTCAGCCGCGTCGCCTGGGAAATGTGTTTAAAGTCACATTGATTTATTGAAAGATTCCCCAATAAGAAGATATCTCTCGACTTAAGGAGTGTGTGTGTGTGCGTGTGTGTTCCTGTGTGTGTCATGTGAACGCGCGCCTCAAATAAATTACACTGCCTGTTCAAGCTTTAAGAAAAAAAAAAGCCCCACACAAAGACATTTTCAACAAACGAGCGGTGCGCTTCAAACTAAAAAAGCACTTCTAGATAACTAGTGTTGAATACTGCCACTGGAGACAGACGTTCCCATTCTCTCTCTACCTGTCTCACCCACTCTCTCTCTCCATTTACCCCATGCTGATAGTGCTGCTGAAAACAGTGATTGTACAGTGGTGAGACATAGAGCGACGCTGACAGGGAGGTATAATAAGGCCTCTTTGTTCCCCAGAGAGAGAGGGAGAGAGGTAGAGAGACATGCACATAGAAGGGGAGAGAGGGAGGGAGGGGGGCAGCTTTCATTTACACCATTACCTTCTTAAGCGTCATTATCAGGCCAAGGAGAAGACGACTGTGGGAAAGCAGGTGGGGCGGCCAATGAGTGAAATGACAGATCTGACATGTCGCTCATGAGGTCCATCTGAGGGATGACATTCTCAATTCTCCTCTCTCTCACACACACACACATGCACACACACACACACACACACACACACACACACACTTGTATGTCTTTTAAGTATGTCTTGTAAACCTCTGGTTCACTCGTTCATCTTGCATTTCTTCCATCTGACCTGTTTTCTTCAGGGATCAGCACTGAAAGGGGACTGGGTTCGTCTGTTTTTACAGTGCACAAAAGTATGTGCACACACAGAAATCACACACACACGTCAACGTTGAGCATCTCATTCCCAAACTGCCTGATTTTACGCTTTTCCTACAATTTTGGAACCTGGCTGCAGGGATTCGCTCCCATTGAGCCACAAGAGCGTTAATAAGGTCGGTCATCAGTGTTGGTCAATGAAGGAGTCGGTATATTTCAGCAGGATTGCTTGTTTGATGATCAAATGGCGTCCCCGCACACCTTTGTGTTGTCTGACAGCAACTTTCTGATAATTACGCCCACTTCGCACGCCGATAGTCCAGGTGTGCGGAGGTGTGGAAGTATGAAGGGTTCGGGCCTCTTTCTCAAATGTTCTTTTTTTTTTTCATTCTTTACACATCTATTTCTGTAACTTTTTGTACGAACGAGCAGGTGCAACACGAAGAAAGCCTTCCAGGAGAGATGCTGTTTTGGCCATATTTAAACAATTATTTAGACCTCTCACAACAACTTCTACTGTGGCTGTTCAGAACAACTATGAACATTTTGAACAAAGCCACGGTGGCACTGTCTCGTTCAAACAGGAAAGGAAGAAACCCAAAATGTTGCCACCAAGTTAGAAGCTCTAAAAAAAACATGATGTGTTTAGGGTTTCCCTCCATTGGAAGTGAGAAGCACGGGGGGTTGTCCACATACTTTCGGTAATGTAGATCACCTTCCCTGTGTCTGCGTGTCTCCTGTAAATCTTTTCCTTCCTTCCTGTATACCATCTCTGCGAACATATTTGGATGATTTTATCCTCCTTGTGTCTGTCTCTGCATCACTCATCACTTCATCACTGTCTCTTCCTCCCTCTCTCCATCTTTCTGCCCCCCTCTCAAAAACCTACCACCCTCCGTCTCTCTCCTGTTTCCTTCCCCCTCCCTGCCTTCACCCACATACCTCCATCCCTCCTTTTCTCCGTCTCTCTGTCAGTTTCCATGCTTCCTCCATGCCTTCGTCTATCTCTCCCGCTGTTTGCTTTTAACTCTTGAGGTCATCCGGGACCCCTGGGCAGCTATCCCAGAATGCTGAGCCGGCTAACGTCCTGCGGAGTTGCCTTCTGGACAGAGCGGACAACCGAGCCAGGACTCGATCGGTGCTCGGACTCAACCATGTATTCAGCCACTGCTCCACCCAGAAAAAAGAGGCATCTTCAAAGGTTCTTTGGTTAGGGTGGTGGTTCTATATTGAATTGTAATAACTACCTCAAACCTCTGATTGTTAAATGTACTACATGTAGCATTGTAACATCAATAAATCATTACCACCTTCATTTGTAGACATTAGTGTAATTACCACAAACAACCAACCAAGAAGACTGGCAGCTTTCACTGGCATTTATAATGTGTTTTACATTGTGTGCCAGACTGCTTTATGGCACAAAGAGAGATTTCTTTAGAACACAAAGGGCTGTTCTTCAGTCTAAAGTTAGGTAAAGCTTTCAGAGTTTCTGGCACACAGATAGTGTAAAAATCAAAAAATAAAATGCATAAAAATTAGACAAAGGAGGGAGGAGAAGAGGAAGTATTTGTGTCAGGAAACAGCAGGCTGTAGTGAACGGCACAGAGGCAGGACATTTACTCAAGTATTGTACTTAAGTCAGCTTTTGAGATACTTGTGTTGAACTTGAATTTCTATTTTAGCTCACTTTAGAGCTCTACTTTAGTACATTTAAATATTGTACTTGTTATTCTAGCACATTTATGAACATCACTAATTACTTTTAAGATCACTTTTAGAGTTACTTTATGTACTCATCAGTACCTCTAACATCTAAAGTGAAGTACTCATCACACAGAATTGCTCCTTTTAGCACGATATTAGAGTTATATTATCATTTATATTATGTTACTGAATGATTATTATTGATATTTCAACAGCTGAGCAGGTGAGGCAAATAAAAGTATAAAGTACCAGAAAATAAAAATATTGGAAAAATAGTTCATGTATAAAAGTATACTTAATTACTTAACTTTCTAATCATTTAACTGAGGTTAAAGTTATATTGAAATCTTATCAAAAATTCAATTGGAATGTCGATATCTATACCCACCACCTAATAACAGTCATATAACATTATAATGTTAAAGATTTTGAGAATTTCATTCAGCATATTATAGACAAATTTGAGCATCGTGCCACAGATGATTTTTGTTTGTCCATGAAAAATGTAAAACGCAGAATTTTTATCAATATACAGATCCAGATATAACTCCAGCTCGTGCTTTTCCAGGAGACGCTCGCTGTCACACAAACTAAAAGTTCAACGTTATGAAGCTCCTGTGTTCATGAAGCGCTCCCTCCTCCACACCTGCTCTCACTACTGAGCACAGTGATGGAGGAAAAAAAAAAAAAACGAAACCATAGAAACCGAGCACCAAGTGAGCGAAACACTAAAATTACATGGTTGAACACAATGCAGTAATGCATATATCTGAAAACCACAACAGTGGTGAGTTCCAGAGAAGTTAACTCAAGGGCCCCGTGTCTCTGTGTCGCCGCTCAAGTGGAAAGCTATAATTAGCGATGGAGTCGTTGCCCGAGTAGTTCAGCTATGCACAAAAACATGCAACAACAAAGTGGTGCCTCCATGTAGAATGGAGGGGTAATAATAAGATAACAAGGAATCAGTAGTCAGACATCAGTGTTTGAATGTCGCTCAGTCACACACACACACAAGCATACACACACCCTCTTCCACTGCAATGTGGCAGCAACAATTGTCCAAATGGAAGACCACGCACGTATGTGTCTCTATGTCCATGTGTGTGAGTGTGTGTGTGTGTGTGTGCATGTATTCATCTATAAGTGTCCAAACTGTGCAGATAAACAGCCGAGCCGGTGATCAATACATAACAGAGAGAGTCAAAAACAATATCGCAGCATCAGGGCCCGTGTCTATAAAATGCTGTGTTTATTCGATAGGGAGGGGTGGGGGCGGGGGGCTGCTTGACCAAAGATGGATGAAGAAATCAATCTGTACGTTCAAACAAATAACACATGTATTGAGACGAATCGGTCGCAGACATGCATATCCCCCACGCGCACCTGCAGCACGTCAGCTTGACTTATCTTTGGTCACGGGTTATGACTGCTTTTAAAGTTTTGTACAAATCAAGTTAAAAAAGGAAATAGTAATAGATTTTCTTGAACAAAGAATAATCTGAGACTGGTAAACGAGCCAATATCGTGGTCCAGTGTTAGTTTATCACATATACTGAGTATTGGTATCAAGGTCCACTGACAAGAATCAAGAAATTGCAGCACACAGATACCAGAAATGATCTGTGAAAGAGCATTTAGGTTTAACTTTTAGCCAGCCATAGTCTCAGTACGACCCATAGGTGTGGTCACATTTAGCTGGAGACATGCGCACATTCAAGCCTGACTCAAGATGATAAGAAGTGCCAAAAGTGGATCACAAATTAGTAAAACACTGTACACACAGGGCACCATCCAAAATCAAAGAAAGATTTTTTATAGATTTTTTAAATATAGTGCAATATGTTTATCTTTCATGGCCACACTGTGACTTTAGTATATAGTAACGTGTTTGCGTTTCAGCCTGACACTGCCTTGTTGACATGCTTCTCTGGCTGCGTATGAAACCGATCTGTCCTTGTGGCTGGGCTGCCTGTTATCGCAGAGGGACAGCGATGAAGTCTGAAAGAGGACGACGAGCAACAGGGACAGAAACAAAGAGAGAGAGAGAGAGAGAGAGAGAGTGAGTGAGACGGAGAGATGGGTTGCATAGGTCTTAGAACAAAGTGTCTGTGTGTGCGTCAAAGAGCGCTGGCCAGCGTCAGCCGAGAGAGCCGCATCAAACAAACCGAGCTTTTTGGACACAATGATATCGACAGAATGTCAAGAACAACAGCAACTGACAGGGAGTGTGTGTCTGTCTGTGTGTGTGTGTGTGTGTGTGTGTGTGTGTGTCTGCACAGCTGGGTATGTGTGCAGCATGATTACACCGGTGCATCTTGGTGTGTTTATATGCGTATGTGTGTGTTGCCTCGTCAAAAACAAAGGAATCCAAATACACACTTGCGCATAAGCATAAATATCACTGGCTGTCAGTCAACTTCAAACAATGCAGCTGTAATCTATGATAACATAAATACAAGCAGCTGCGGGCAGCCCGAAAAAAAAAAAAGAAAAAAAGAACTGACACAGGAAAGAGCGCTGAGTGAACCTGGTCTTGTTCTGACCATTAAAGGCAACTTCACCAAGTCTGAAATGTGACTTTTCCACGGCTGTGAAAAGTTGCCGGGCCTGCATCTCGTTCGGGTTGGAGCTGATAAAGAGTCGGTGGCCTTGCGAGACTGCCGGACATGTAAACACCGCGCGGACTCCAAATCCCAGAGGTCTGCGCTCTGCTCGGTCTAACAGGGGTTCTGCCTCTCATCAATAATCCCAGTTGTCAGACCTCCCTGTCGACAAGGAGCAGATCTACATGTATGCCCCCCCTCCACCTCCTCTCTCCCTCCCCTTCCTCTCCCTTACACACACACACACACACACACACACACACACTCAGTCTTTGATCTCTCCCCAGTGGATATATTCTATTTCCTATTTCCGTCATCACCTGGTTCTGATTTAGAGGTCAGGAGAGGGAGTGCTGGATCAAGCCAGGCTAAATAGCTGTCACTCACATCATCAGCACTGCAAACTATCTGCCTTTCTGCTGCTGAAATTTGTTTTAAACACCACCCCGTGTTATTTTTTTTCTTCTGCAGCTCATTTTTCCACCTTTACTCAATGAGTTCTCTCCCTATAAAGAAAAAAAAAATGTTGCGATTGTTCGACAAATGTTAAGCCCTGCTCATAATCCACTGGCTGCACACTTGTGGGCCGCAAATGCCCTTTTTCTCAATAAATGGCTTTAAGGAAACAATCATTTGATGTAACAAATCATGCTGCAGGACACATTTCTCAGGATTTTTTTTTCTTTTCCCTAAAGGAGGGAGACAAATAAGAGCTTTAATACATTAGTGGAGGCAGGAACAATGTCTAATTTTGACCTCTAGATGGTGCTGATCTTTTAGTTGTGTGACTCTCTCAGACGTGTGTGAGAATCTGCACATAGTGTGACAGACAGAGCGGGGTTTGTATGTGCAAACAACCTGTGTGTGTGTTGCTTGTATTGCGTTTTGATCTCGGAGCGATTGCGTGCACAAGAATGTAGACATACATGTGTGAGAGTCACCCTGTTGTCTGTGTTGTGTATGTGGGTGTATTTTTTTTCTTTTTCCGCAAGACAATAAAAACATTAATTTGCCCTGAAATCATTTCTGACGTAAATGTAGAGTGGTGCCCATTGGAACCCAGTAATGAAGCATGCGGCATCTCGCCGGCTCCTAATTTGACTAGTTAAATGACTCCATTACGTGTCTAACAGACAGAGGCAAATCATTTCTGGTCAGTTGAGGCTCACTTACCCGCATCCTGGTGTTGGGGAAATGTCTATGTCTCTGGCTGACTGACTGACTGACTGACTGAGCGGCTGGCTGGCTGACTGGATCTGGCTCATTCTCTCTGCCATTGCCTTTTTTTCCTCTCTTTTTTTTGTCTTTTGATTGTTTTTTTTTTTTTTTTTTAAATGGAGTGATGTTTAGAATACATGTGAGGAGGCCAGAAAATACCCTCAGCTCATTTTTTTTTTTTTTTTTTTTTTTTGCATGTGCCCCTGCTGTGCATTAATGTGCCTGTGTTAGATTTATTAAAAGCTCGGAGAAAATCAAATAAAAAGAGGGAATTCGTCAAAGTATGTAAAAGTAAGCGAGGGGGGGAAAAATAAATAACGTGTCGGTGTTTTCACATTCCAGTTTGTGTAATCATATCCTTGTCAATGGTGTTATTTGGCTTCTGACAGAGAGACAGATATAGTGTGGGGGAGAGGAGAGAAGATTAAAATATATTGAATTATTAAAAGGACTACCTGCTGTCCATCACTGTCACTTAACACATGTCGAATGTGAAGTGCCGTCCCAGCAGCCACTGGGTGGACATCTGTTACCACGCACTCACAAACACGGGTACACACACACACACACACACACACACACACACACACACGTATGCACGGAGTGACACCCCAAATTTCTACATTCAAAGAAGAAAAGAATTTGTTTATTGTTGCTGAAAGCGATGACAATGGCGCGCATGCACACACACACACACACACACACACACACACATTCCCATGTATATGCACACACAGTGCAGATCACCTGCCATCTTTACCCAGTTCCCCCGAGACTGTGATACTCAGATTTGGACTTGTCTGTACTTGTCAAAATGAACACACATTTCACTTTTTTTTTTTTGCATCCCTGCAGCTGAACAGGGTTACAAAGACTTCCACTTCCTCAACCCGTTAACATCAACCCAACCCTCGCAGCTCTGATTAGAGACCTGACATGACAACCAGGTAATCTAAAAATAAATAAAATAAACAGTTTTCATCGCAATGATTTTGAATTTTGATGTTTGAATTATTCTGCGCCTTCAGAATAAAAGAACCGCAACAGTTGTTGTGATATTCATATGGGCATGCATTTTTTATAATGAACTTTTAAGGAGGGGGTGTTTGGGTTGGGAGGGGGGGATTTCGTCACCTAAATTTGCTTCTAGTAAAACATGATAAATTCATAGAGTTGGAAATGGAGCACATGATGAGCATAAACAATGGGAACAATCTAGAGAAAAAAAATAGAGCAAGAGCTGAATAGAGTGAGCAGACAATCACTTTTGTCGTTTACCGTGCATCTGATAATATGAAACACTTTCCTATCTGCCTGTGTGTGTATGTGCAAGTGTGTTACGTATATGCCTTCACGTCTGTTTAATCTGTGTGGATCATCCCTTATGTTCTTGATCATACAATACGAACACAAACAGGTACCAACACACACACACACACACACACACACACACACACACACACACACACACACACACACACACACACACACACTGTCAGATTAGCATTGTCCACTCTGGTACAATCTTCCATCACACTATGTACCGTACTGAGACATAAGACGTACACTGATTAGCTCTGGAAACATTCAACCTTCTGAACCTTGGACTTGCAGCTTGGCACACACATCTATGTCTGGTGGTGCGTGCATGTGTGTGTGTGTCTGTGTCTGTGTGTGTGTGTGTGTGTGTTCCATGAAGCCTGACACGATGTCCTGCTGATTCTTCTGTTGGATGCAATGGGGTGATGAGTGACATGCCTGCATCACTGATAGCATTCTGTCTGAATAGATTCAATCCAAAGGGGCTGGCTGGTGTTTGTGTATATGTGTGTGTGTGTGCGCGTGTGCGTGTGTGTGTGTATGTGTGTGTGTGCGCGTGCGTGCGTGCGTGTTCAGGAAGTTGTGGTATGCTCTATGTGTGTGTGGGTCAATTAAACACAAAATGCTTTGAAGTTAGTCATCTACACTAACATAGACTCTCCTTCCAATCACATATTCGTCTTCTCCCCATTTGATTTTCTCTCTCATTCTCTCTGCCTCCTCCACCCCCCAGGCACACTGTGTGTCAATAATGCTACCAGCTGCTCCACTGCTGCTGCTCTGTGTGTGTGTGTGTGTGTGTGTGTGAGAGAGAGAGAGAGAGAGAGCGAGGGACAGAGAGAGACAGACAGTGAGAGAGAGAGAGAGGCCTAAGTCTGGTGGACATAAAGGGCTTAATGTGATAGGTAATTATGTAGTCTGATCTCACATACAGGATTTAAGAGCTAACTATACCAGCCGCCTCCTGGAGACACGCACAGTGATGTCTATAAATAACTGTCATATGACAGTAAGATAGACAGATAGATGGCTAAATAGATTGATAGAAACATGGATAGATACAGGCCTATTAGTCTATTCAGAACACTAATATGTCATGATGTAGTGACAAATAAAAAGCTGGGGACACTTTCACACACACACACACACACACACACACACACACACACACACACAAACACACACACACATAAATAATCAGATCTTGTTTGATATCTCGTAGGTATACACAGGACAACAACTATGTAACAAATATTTTCATTAACATCATTGTCATAATGAAGAACAACAAATCCCTCACAAAGAGGAGCTGAAAGCGACGATGTTTATGGTTGATAGATGACTTCAATTACTAACTGTTATTAATTATTAATCCTTTATCAAAAATGACAGATTACAAAGTTTTTCTGTGAAACGTCATTTCTACACTGCAAATCCTGCAGATTTGAGGTTTGGATGCTCTGAAATCTTTTTAAGGGATCTTCATGTTGAATCCTTTAAGGGTACTTCCTGACTTTTTACGCATTATTAGATTGAAAAAGTTAAAACAAACAAGCACGCAGATGCTTACAATAAGATGAAGTTTACTCTGCGCTAAACTGCTACACACTAATTTAGTTTCCTATTACTGTACGTAGCACACATAATGAATAAATAAATAGATAGAGTGAAGAAAAGCGATAATAAATGAAGAAAATGAAGAGAGTCAAGAAAATAAAACTAAATATAATGAACAAAAACAAATGTTAGTAATGATGGAAATAATGAAATACCAACCAACTTTTTGTTTTCACTTAGAGGAGATATTTATAAGTCCAACATGCCACTTCACTCAGATGTGGCTCTGCTCAAATATTAATCATATTAAAGTGTATAAATATGAAATATGAAAGCAATCTTTGCAATAGTGTTTTAAGTTTGAGGAACACTTCATGAACTCGAATCGAGGTGTATTTTCTTGCTATCTCTTTGCTCCCTTATGATACCCTTCCTCACTCCCCCCCTGCCCCCCGCCTGTCCTCCCACTTCCTCTTCCTCCCTCCTCCTCCTTCTTTTGCAACGCCGGGGCGCTCCTGTCGTTTGTGTGACTGTTGATCCTTGCAAAGAGGACAGATCAAATATTTCTCCTCCAGTGTACGACGCTTTCCGCTGGGGCCTCGCAGATATGATGATTGGGGCTGACGGACGGACGGGGGCCTCGGGTTTTGAAGTCTGTAACAGACAGCGGTGGCTTTGATAGCCCCCGCTCCTCTCACACTGGATCACTAAAGACACCAGGCGAAAAAGAGTGGAGAAGAAGACGAGGAGGAGGAGGAGGGGGTTAAGAGAGGAGGGCGCTAAAAGAGAGTGGGGGGAACAAAAGCATCTGTAGAGTGGTCAGGGCTGGCGGCGGCAGCAGCAGCAGCAGCAGCAGCAGCAGCCGTCAGAGGCTTTTTGAAGTTTACACACGGCCCTCCCCTTCATTTCTTTTCCTCTTTTCCCCCCCTTAGACTCCTTCCTTCCCCGAAAGCCTTCTGCTTCCCTTGTCCTTGAATGCCTCTCTCTCTCTTGCTTTCTTCTGTCCTCTCTTTCTTACCCTTTGGTGATACCCCGGGTCTGCACACTAGACGTTGCGACCCAAGCAACACGGCAGCTCAGTTTGTCTAGCCTACTTCCATCCCCTTGAGAGTCTCAAAGCCCATGTCATGAACCATCAGCAACTTGGTTTAAAGTGTTCCTCTACAAGGAACAAGTACAAGGGGCAAAGCAAGCCTCTGTCTAACATTTGTAACTCTCGGGTTTGAATAATTCACTACGTGTAAACATCATAGAGCTTTCATGAAAAGATGGACTGATGGAATCAAATACTGTTTTTGCTGTGGCCAAAAGTGTCAATTATATAATAATAAATGCCTAAATCTGATGTTATATTGCCCCAAAATCCTCATGTATGGGGGACATGTGACACGGCACGGTCAACTCTAGCTTTTGTCAGTCATGACCGTGACCCTTCCACAACTTTGACCAAGTAGTTACACCTTTTGACCATCATGATGAAGGTTACCTAACTTAAAGTGCTTTCTTTTTTCACCCAAACCATCAAAACCTTCTGTACCTAAACTGTTTTGTCTGACAACTGATGTCATGTGACATCCCCTGTCTGATGAAAAATATGATATTATGGTGTCATCATGTTTAAAGGTCACATCATACAGCCTGTTTTATTGGCTAAAACATTTGGGTAACAGCAGAAAAACACTGAAGACGGTTCGAGTCTGAAAACAGTTTAATCTCGCATATCTGTGCGCTGTGTCAGCACTGGAGAAAGGTTTGGCTGCAGCCATTATCACTGTGGTGTATGGGGGAAAAGAAAAACGCTCTGGCTTGTTTGTATTTCTTTAAACCAGTTTGAATCGTCTTGGGCTGCGCTAATCCCAGAAAGCAATGACAGTGGCCCTGCGAAATAGTGTCAGAGGAGGGTGGGGGTTGTATTGATGGAACATTTGTACTTGGGGAGGCGAGCACTGGCATTAAAATGGCTAATTCCCCACAAAAGACAGGGTAACAGCTGCTAGCTTTTTCACATTCATATTGTTAGGGTAACTTGCCATTTACAGTGTGTAGGTTGGTAGAAAATGGTAATGCAGATAGTGGAAGGGGTGGAGAATGCCTCATGAAATACATAGCCATTGACACACACACAGTCAACATCTGACGGGTTAGATTATGTCAATTAGACAGCAATACGTTTTTGTTAACATTAGCCACCATAAGCTACTGGCGGGGTGTACCTGCAAATGTCGAGAAACTGTGTATTTTACTGCTCGTTAATTAAACTTAATTGTAAGTGAGAGAATGTGCATTTTTTCAAAAGTCTGGCATTCAAGCTACTTCAGGGAACACAACAAGGGAAAACTGCACTGTAAAAACAGGGGCCACAGTTGACTGCGAGTCACCTCTGACTCAGTTTACACCCGTTCTCGGATAAAAAAGTAAGTAAACTTTTCCCCCATTTGTTCTCCACTCGCCGTACATTACAGTGTACGGTGATACTAGTTGACACCCGACAGATGGCTTTTGTCAGGCCTGGAGAGCAAGAGTTAACCCAATCCTCTGTTCACCCTCCCTCCATCCCTCTCTTCTTTTTAAATGTCTCCCATATAAACAGATTTTGTTGCTGCTTAAAGTGGGCTCAAAATTAAAGCGTATCGTTTTACACACACATTGCATGCATATTACGGAGCCCCAGCTGGTGGCAGGCTGCTCTTAAGAGCCATATGATTAAGTTAGAGGTTGGGGTATCCGATAAGATTCGAGCTCTCTGCCTCTTCTCTCTATCTCCCTGCCTATTTTACTGCAAACTTATTAAATGGAGGAAACGACATTATTTTTTTCCTGAGTGTATGTGTAATTATTGTCACACACCTGTGACTCCCTGCCATCCACGACAGGGAAGAAGAGAGGGGAAGGAGGGATGATGAGGAGGGGGGTGGGGGATGGGGAGGGAGGTGGGATGAGAAGAAATGTCGTTGGGAGCAGCGGGAGTCCTCGTTTCAGGAAAAAAAAAGGGAGGAGGATAAAGAGGAGAGGAAAAACAAGAGAGCTTGTTAATCATGCGCTTTCTGTCACTGGCTGAACACTGATATCCTAATGATTCACGCCGAGATAGTGACATCACAAGGGAGAGTAACGGAGAGATGTAGAGAGAGAAAGAAAACAAGGAGGGGGCGGAGTGGTTGCAAATGAAGGAAGATGTCCCAAAATGGACAGCTAGTTTTGCACAAGATGACAGAAATCATAAAATATCAAAAAAAAAAGAAAAAAAAGACAGAAACTGGGAAATGTCCCTCTGAATCTGTTGTTGCATTCCTCACAAACAGGCACTTGTTTAATTTGAACAGAATGTTTCTCAAGGAACGCTGTTGTGAAAGTTTTCCAGCCAAGTTTCAATCTGTAGTTTTTCTCTCTCTCTCTCTCTCTCTCTCTCTCTCTCTCTCTCCCTCTCTCTCTCTCTCCCTCTTTCCTCTTTCTCGTTTTGCCGTTTACCTCGGCAGACCACCCCGTCGAAAGGCAACAACATGTGATATGATCCTCGGGAGACAAAGGAAATTACCTATTAAGTGGGAGAGATGATCTTCCTTTAGCCGCGCTCCAAAAAAGTGAGTCACGATGTTGTAATTGTTTACCTTTGACTCAGCCCATAAGTCTCTCCTCCCATCTCTCTCTCTCTGTTTGGTTGTAACATAATATTTTCAGAAGCCCGGCTCTCGCTCTCCTCTTTTTCTCTCTCTCTCTCTCTCTCTATGTTCTAACAGGACAGATGTCATCGCCCCAAACAGTCTGAGTCATTGTACGCCTCCACACCCCTGAGTAACCCAAGGACATCAGGGAAGAGAGGACTGTAATTTTACATTTTAGACGTTTAGTTGATGCTCTTAGTCACGGCAACTTCAGGGTTCAGCGTCTTGCTCGAGGCCACGCGGACGGGGCCAGTAATGTAATGATATAAATCAAGAGGAGGGTTGTGTGTGTGTGTGTGTGTGACCTCTGGTTATTATTTATCATAAGGAAAATACAATTGTAAAGAAAAAAATAAACATCGCTGTGACATCAGGAACACTGATCTCAGTCCAAACAGGTGGTAGACTGCATTCTGTTTCTGCACAGAAGACGATAAACTACTGTAAACTTCTGAACCCGTGACCTCTGCAGCACTTTTTGATCTGTCAGTATCCTGTTGTGTTTAAGATCGACTGCTTGATAGCACAAGTTGTACAACAGCTCCAGCAGATATTCAGGAACTTGTTCTTTTTTTTCTTTTTTTTATTGGAGTTCGACAGCACTCAAAAGGTTGTTTGTCTGTGCCAGCGCAGTTTCCCCACAGATAGAGCAGATCAGACAAAAAAAAAAAAAGGCTGGAAATAGCATCGCCGAGCGAGCGGGCTGCGTGTGCTTTTTTTGGGTGTAATGTTTTAATAGAAAGCAGATGGTTACAGATGCAGGGGCCGAGCGCCGGTGATGACACATCTTTAATATTTTAGAGTGGTCTTTGCTGTAAATGTTGCAGCAGCTGTTTCCCAAAGCTGTAAATTTACTGCATTTTTTCCTTCTTTTTTTTTTTCTTTTGTGTGTGTGTGTGTGACTGACAGCTATTGGATTTACTGTAAATTACAGAAATGAATATGGAAAAGTGATGAAAAGGCAGCGAAAGGGGGGGAGGAGGCTCTGCGTATGTGTGTGTGTGAAAGTGTGTATGCACCCCGACTGTTTGCCGTTGAATCAATTCCTCCTCATTCCGAACCCTGCTGATTATTCTCTTATTTTAGTTTGTTAGAGGCGGCTCACACACTGTTGCCCTGTGAATTTAGAAAACTGATATTCAAATGTAAAGTGATACTAAAATAATGAGACGGAGGGAGAGAAAGAGCAAGAGAAAGGTTGATGGAGGAAGAAGGGAGGCGGAGGAGATAAATATATATTTGTATTGTGTTTGCGTTTGCGGCCGTTGCTTTAGTTTTAATGTCAGCGGCGTAGAGAGAAGGTTTTTTTGCCGATGCTTTTGAGTTGAGGTGATTGTCATCAATTCGCGTCTTGGCATTTAAACCACCCTCTTCAAATATGAGTATTTGAAATGCAAATACAGCTGCGTTTGCCCAGACAAATTAAAAGACACACACAGGAGTGAGGAAAAATAGACACTTTTAAATTTTTACTGGTTTTTATCATCAGAGTTTTCATTGTCAAACACTCCCTTCTTTGTCTCTTTCCAGGAGAGAGCGGTATCTCCGGCTGATATTGCGGCATTCTGACTGTTTACGTATGTGTTTGTAGTTTTGTCCACCCGACACAGAGAAAGAGAAAAGACAGAGAGGTGCTGTTTTTATCTTGCCCTTGGCTTCAACTGTTTGCACCTCGTGAGGTGTGTTCGATTAAGTGCTTTTCTCTTTTTTTTTTTAAACCGCCCCACAAGACACAGTGAGAAAATATGATTCACATTTTTCCCTCCTCTCTCCATCTCTCTGACACTACAGTTATTTAAACATCAATAGCAATGCGTCTTCTTTAGCACACACTCTTTCTCATATTGATATTTGTATATGATCATTACTTTTGGCCCTGCACGCTTTGTTATACTGCGTCAGCTTCAATAGGTGTAAGATCCAATACTGCAACCTCTGCATTCAAGGCCCCAAAAAACCAATAGACTAGCGTGGTTCACTTTATTGTGTGAGGGAATCTACTGTAGCACCAAGCTGGATAGGTTCAACATACCTGAGTCACTGAAAACACTAAAAAAAGGGGGGCTAGAATTGCATACAACCCTGCTATAAACCACTACTGTGTCCGAGTTAACAGCCTGGAAGAAAGATGTGTTCCTATAAAACTTCAGGTGGGCTGATGGCACTCTTTCACGAAGAGGAAAACAAAGCAAAGAGTAAAAAAAAAAAAAAAAAAGAACAGGTAAGAAGAAAGTTTTGCCTGCCGCCTCACTTCTGATAAAGTTGCTGAATATTTGTTTTCTTAATTAACAAGCTATAGAAGGGAGAAGGAGGAAGAAGGAGATACAGAGAGGAGAGGGTGGGGGGGGGGGGGGTTCAGTGATGGACGGATGGCGTTGATGACAGGATGGATTCATTAGCAAAGGAGGAGAAAGACCCCCCCAAAACACCCACCGCTCCTGTCCTATACTTCTTCCTCTATCTGATGTACAGTCTGCTAATCCGCATGAAACCCTTCAGCTTATTGACTGCTTCCAACCATTCTATCACGTATATGAGTGCGTGTGCGTGTGCGTGCGTCTTCCAAAAGTTCTTTTCCAGCACAAAATGATACGAGTACACACTGGTGATCTTTTACATTTTTTTAACAATACATAAGGAGACCAAGCAAAGTTTAACAAGGACCAGCGAGTGAGGAGAGAATGAGGAGAAGCGTGCATGTGTGAGAAGAGGAGGGGGGTGGGTGGGTTACGGTGAGGGGTGGTGGTGGTGGGGGATGACTACCTGCAGAGAGGCAGCGTCCAAATGAGAACATAATAACAACATCAGAGAGCGAGGAGAGGGATTGTCTGCGAGATGACAACAGTATTAGAGAGAAGTCAGATAATTAAGAAATGCACTTAGTGTTTTGTCAAAAGTGGCCGTCACAGGCGGAGATGGAGTTTAGCTCTGTGTGTGTGTGTGTGTGTGTGTTTGTCCTGTGTTCCATACTGCAGATAATGAGCCTGGAATATAAAAAAAAAAAGAAGAGATGAAGGGAAGAGGAAAAGAAGAAAAAAAACAATAAACAGTGAGAAAAATCAATCAAATAATTTAAATGAAAAGTTGTGTTCTGTCCGCGCGAGGATGCCAAGTTCTTTTGGGCATTTCTGATGTAGCTGTCCAGTCAGGGAAAATGAGACACATCTTGGATGGGAAGCAAACAAGAGGGGTGGCAGTGGATGGGAAGGAGGGAGGGATGGATGGATAGAGGAGAGTAAGTGGGGGGGGGGGGGGGGGGG
Source organism: Sciaenops ocellatus (assembly GCA_033000465.1). Lineage (NCBI taxonomy): Eukaryota > Metazoa > Chordata > Actinopteri > Sciaenidae > Sciaenops > Sciaenops ocellatus. The sequence continues at coordinate 4,167,698 of CP136888.1, read as the reverse complement.
GGGGGGGGGGGGGGGGGCACAGAAATAAACCCAACTCCCATCTGATGAGCAGCTTGTCCATAATACTGAATCTCCATCTCTTGCCAAGTCTGCTTCTTGATACAGAAACACGATAAGTGCAGATTTTTTGAAAAGATTCCCTTCTTGTTCATTTGCCCCCCCAACAACACCCCCCCCCCCCCCTTTACTCCTCGTTTGCTTTTGGCCTGGAAGCACTTCTAGCCGATGCCACGGATAATCAGGTGGCTGTTTTTTTTGTCAATCTGTACCCCCCCCCCATCCCATGATGTGATAATGAAATTAAAGAAGTGGAGAAGAATAAAGAAAAAAAAATAGATGCATTCATCTCTTTTTTGCGCCCAACAACTACAGGACAGATGATGTGGCCATCTTGAGATCGTTTGTCATCTGTCAGGCAGCGTTGACCTTGCAATGAATGCCGACCGTCGCACTGAAATCATCTTTTACGGCGAGAGAGAAAAAAAAGATACAGAGAGAGATAGAGGGAGGCGGAAAGAGAGAGAGGGGCTGTTGTTTTCGGTAATAAAGACAACATTTATGCCTTCCATTCGCGCTGCCAGTTAAAAGAGGCACAAACATGGAAATCCATTATGGAACGCTTCTTAAAAGTGTGACCAATCCTTGTTCAGTCAATTAGAGTCTGGAGACTGAGAATATGATGTTTGTCTGTTTAGCCTCCCGACACATACAGATCAGGCTGGATTTGATGATGGAAAGAGAGATTCTTTTTGTTTTTTTCACAGAGATAGAGTGAAAGAGAGAAAGAGAGGAAAAAGAGAGAGACAGAGGGATGGAGGGGCAGCGCAGCCAAGCTCTGCTTATCTCTTTTCTTCTCTGCTTTCTTTGCTGTTTTTTTTCTTCCTCTTCTTACCCTCCCATATACAAAAGCATTAATGTGCGCAGCTATGTGCTTTGCCATTGTTCTGTGTTTAAAAGCTTAAAAAGGGACGTTGTTTGTGTAACTGGCAGAGTTGGCGGTGCACGGCCGCGTCCAAAAAGCCTGTACTTAAAGTTGCTGAGCGAAAAAGAAAAAAAAAAAGAAATAGGCCGCACAAAAGGGAGTGATAGAAAAGCAGTTAATAAGAGTGGTTACCCCAGAATGAGCGGGGATGAGGTTTCACATTAAAAAAGATTTATCTTAAAGTATGGTGCTAATCCCTCCAGTTTTAATCCACCCAGCACCCCTCCACCACCACCACCACCACTACCCCCGGACCCTCCCCTCTCAGCACCCTTTTCATTCCTGCCGAGGGATAATAAAAAACTATAAACCATAAAGTTCTTACAATTTCTGGAAACTGGCAAATGCACGGCGCCCTGATTTTACAAGGATTCCTGGCCAGTGAATCACGGAACTAGGAGGACTCATCTCTCTCACAACAGATTATTAACCGAAAGAGGAAGTCGTGGGGTACAGCGGAGGGCAACAAGGACAAAAGGGAAAAAAAGAGAGGAGAGGAGGAGAGGAGTGCATGTTTGCTATGACCTATTTGATGATTATCGCGATGGCAGCGGTAGCGGTGATAGGTGGCGGAGGGGTGTTGTCATGCTCTCTGTCACACTCGGCTGTGTCATACAAGCTGGATGGATGCCTCTGTCCACTGCAAGCTGCTTGAATGAGGAAGCATATGGGTGTATGAGAACCTCAGCCCACTTCATGAATATTTGATTCATATTTCCTGTGTGTGTATGTGTGTGTGTGTGTGTGTGTGTGTGTGTGTGTGTGTGTGTGTGAGAGAGAGAGAAAAGAGAAGCAGAGAAAGGGAGGAAGGCTGTTTCTCTCTCTCTCTCTCTCTCTCTCTCTCTTTCACTTGTCATTGCAAAAACTCACAAGGCTTACTTTGTGGCATTCTAATCATAATTGCCAATCCTGAATACAAATCTCTCAGCGCTAAACACATCGAGTGAAATTGAAATGACAAAACGAAGCTCATATAACGGTGTAATCAAAGATACATTCGGTCGGGGGGGTTGGAGGGAGAGAAAAAAAAAAAAAAAAAAGTTGAGAGTGTTCTTCCGCAACCAGTAAGAGATGAGGATCAGGGGCCAGTTATTAGCTCGGCCAGGGAACAAAGAAGCCCAGTGTTGGAGGGCAGCTTAACGCTGAGCCAGTTACTGTACCTTTCAAAACTAATATGTAACCATATCTGTTTTAAAAGGACGATTCATATTACTGTGAATGCATGAGAAAAGTTGTTCCCATCCCTGCGACCCAGGAAACTTGAATCCCACTTGTAATAACCCCCCCTGCCCCCCCCACACACACACAAACTCACTCAATTGCAGGCCTGGCCTTTTGTGGAAAAGCATCCCATTTAAAAAGATGGGGGACATAAAAATTTTTTGTAATGATGTAAAACATCTTCAGCTTTTTTTTGACAGGACAATGGTGCTTATTGTGCTTTATTGTTACTGTGGCGACTCCAAAGGTCAGCGTGGGTGTGGCCGGGCAGACAAGGGCGGCACTGAATGAAAATTGGGTTATATGTGATCAACCAAGTTATTAATCAGATTAAAATGGATTCCCTCTGCCTGCTGTTTAACTAGACAGGAGGGAGAGGAGGGGAGAGGAGGGGAGGAGAGAAAAAATGAAAAGAAATAAAGACAGAGAGAGAGGAGGGAAAGAGAGGCAGAACAATAGGCCAGTGTTTACTCATGCAAGAGCAAAGAAAGTCATTGTTTTAGACGCTGAAGTCACTGTCGCAGATGAGTTTTGATAAGGACCAGCTCTGTGAAACATCCCACTGCGTGTAACCAGTCTGTCTAAAAGCATGTGCCCTTGCCATGGATGCCCCCTAGCTTCATCCAGGTAACCTCTCTAATCCTGATTAAATCACTGTAATTAGAACAAGCAGTGTTCCTCCACCCCCATATTTCCCTAATAAAACAATGCAGCAGTTTAAATCCGGTCGCTGGGATTTGCAACGCAACAATGCAGTTTATATCCATCTCTGCCGAGGAATTAAGTGTATTTTCTAACTGCTAATGTTATAATGTTGCTGGCTTATTTGTCTCGATGCTCGCTATTCTTTTTCTTATTCCCCCCGCGGTTTGTGTTCTCTCTCTCTCTCACTCTGTCTCTCTCTCTCTCTTTTTTTTTTTTTTCCTAGCGCAACTTTGTTTATTTGAGTCTTATTTATTTGTTCCTTGGTGCTTTTTGATGTTTAAATCAAACATGTTTTTAGCGAGTGGTCGGGATCATCCTTCACTACGGGAAATAATGCAAGTTATTTGTCTTTAATTGCCTCAGAGCTTTTCAAACACGCCGACTTGCTGCCTATGTGTCTATACCTGTGTATATTTTTTTGTTTTTATTAGTATCACTGCATGCCTCCATTGATGTGGAATAACAGAGGAAATAAAAGTTGACATAGTTTCTTGATTTTTTATTTTTTTTTACCTCCCCCCCACAACCCCCTGTTTCCCTCTTTGTCTGCCATACTCTCTGTTGTTTTTTATATATCTGTGTTTTTCCTTGAAGTTGCTGCGGCAATGTCTCATTATGTGTCGACTAGCTGTGTAAGTGTAGTTATTATGCCTGTGTGTCTTTGCCTGGCGGTACTGTTCTCTCTCTCCCTCCCTCCCTCTCTCTCTCTCTCTCTGTATGTCTCTACTGTCTCTCTCTGTCTCTCCCTCGGAGGATGAGGAGCTTTTTGAGTACAACTCCTCTGAGGCGTCCTCCTCACATCTCCGGGGCGCCTGGGGAAGGGAACGTTGCATTCTTAAGAGGAGCAACTCAAACTGAACAAAGTCTACAGGAGTCAGGGAAGAAAAGAAACAAACAGCAAACTAACGAGATGGGAAGCAGAGATCATGTCAAATATATCGGGTTGGAAGGCCAATTTATAACCCATTGTTTCATGTGTCGCAATATCGAATGCAATGCGCACTAACGTGGCTATGAGTGTGCACGTGGGGAGAGGGTATGCAGACTTGCATATATACATAAAAGCAGTTGATTTGCACATGAACACACACCATCACACACACACAAACACACACACACAGTGTATCAATGTGATCTCCAGCTCCCAGTAACCTCCCAGCTCCCACGCTGTCTTCACTCCTGTTTCCCCATCCCGTTTCTAAAATAATGAATAGAATAATTGTCATGTAACTTTGCAATCATCCAGCATCCGTCTCTATTTCCTTTTCAAGGGCAACTTGATACTGCCCTTCATTCACTGTACTGTACTTGCAGGAAACGTGATGTGGCCAATATCATCGTCGGTATTAGTGCTTCTGACTGAGAGACAGAGAGGGAGAGGGAGAATGTGAAAAAAGAATATGAAGCCTTTTCATAAAAATGGACCTTTCAGCAGGCGCAGCAGTTAATATCTGGGGAATTAGTGAGGTCAAAATATTTTTAGAGTTGTCACATCTGCCGAGGAGAAAAGAGAGGCAGAGAGAGTGAGCAACAGGTACCATCCTTAGGGCTTGACAGCAGCTATTACACTTAATTGCTCTTTGAAAACTACACTATTTGCACTTTTGGGTGACAAGGTGATAATTCACCTCTGCACAAGTTAAACTGGCAATATTGTTGCACATGTGAAATAGCACCTCGCCTCCGCCAGCCGTCAAAGCTGTCATCTCGGCATGGCAGAGGCACACAATGAGAGCCTGGGGAAGTGTTTCACCAACAGTCGTCTTCTTCTTCTCAGCAAAAAGACAGACAGACAGGCCTCCAGACGGCTTAATCACTGGAGGAGCCCGTGCCCTCCAGCAACAAGGAGAGAAAGAAAGACGGAGAGCGAGAGATAAAGAAAAGGGAGGATCCTGGAGTGTGGGAAAGTGAAATGCGGAGATCCAAGAGGAGAGGAAGAAGTGCTAATGGACTTGCTTTGGTCTGAACAGAGAGACATCAGTGGTTGGGTTTCCATGCACTCTCAGGCAGATCTTGGTCAAACTCGGGTTGAAGTTTTAATCAGGTTAGGCTGTTTACAAGAACCTTTGCAAGACTGCAATTGAATTTGCCACGAATAAATGATTTAACTGGACAGTCTGGTCCACTGACAACCAAGAGTTTGAGGGAGAAGCATGACCTGACACTGACACTCTCCAATCTAATACCATCTTACTACTTACGGTTAAGGATAATTTTGTTTTATTCCAATCAGGACTTTTTCTGTATTTGTGAAAATCATTTCCATAGTAAAAATTGATCGTACTCACTCAGTTAATTGCTGTGATCTGTAATGCAGCATCATTGCTAAAAAGAACTGAGACCCACAGTCAGAGGAGTTTAGAGAAAGACTATGTAACGTTTTAAAGATGAAATCTTTCTTTTGCACATTAAAAGTGTTATTCATAATGAATAAAATGCATGTCGCTCACTTTAATAAAGTAACAAAAGTTCTGCTGCTATGGCCCTACATTAAAGGTCCAGTGTGTAATAAATACATGAATGGAATAAAATATTCATAAGCATGTTTTCATTAATGTATAATCACCTGAGAACAAGAATAAAGTTTTTGTTACGTTAGAATGAGCTATTTTTATCTACAGAGGGAGCGGCTCCTCTTCCATGTTGAACCACCATGTTTCTACAGTAGCCCAGAATAGACAAACTAAACACTGGCTCTAGATTTGGAGGTGAGGCGAGGTAAGGGGGTATTCATTTAGTTAATTTCTCTCTACCTTTGCTGTTTGCCAATATGTTGCAATTGTCACTTGCTTGCGCCACAATGCCAGCTGTACAACAAAAGTTAGATGAGCGTGTTGTCATCCAAATGTATCAAAATATCTGAGAACACAGCTATTCGCTGCACAAACTGTAAAACTATTATCCAAACTGTCGCGTTGTGAATATCCACTTCCTGTTTCAACTCTGCCCCACTATGGTTGCATCATTTTAGTCAGTTCATCAGTTCACTGTGTGCAATTAACCACATTTTGCGTGCACTCACTTTCAGTTTGACCTCTGAATAATGTTTATGATAAGGCCAAATTATTGGCTTTTCTTATAAACCATCTAATTGTACAAGTGCTCGTGTTTATTGACCCGTTGGACTTTGTTGTTGTGTCGTTGCATTGTTCCCAGATCATAGCAATTACTTTGGTGAGTTTAATGTCATCAAAACCAATAAAAACAAAAGCCAAAACAGCAAAAAATAAGAACCAAGTTGTAATAAATCAAAATTATCCTTTGACTGAGAGATGACAGTCCGACAGCTCTCTGCGTGGGTGTCACCGCACTCTTGGTGATGACTGGTTGCTGAAAGAATTACTGTCTAACCTACTGAAGATTACAGCATTAATGAATATAACGGGATTTGCCGGTGTTCAGCAAAAGATTTTCTGATGTTTCCAAGGATGCAAAGTGTACAGATATATGGTACTGTGTGTCCTTGTTGCTTTTGATGTAGCTCTGTATTATACAACCGTCTCCACTGAACGTGTGAAGGAAACAGAAGTGTTGGTGCAGCAACAATGAAAGAAAAAAAGTATGAGTGAGAGTATAGATATTCATCTGGTTTTGCTTTTGAATTCTGTTTTAACCATTGACCATTCAACCACAAGAGTCTACTGGCTAAATGACTGATGACAATGTTAAAACCAGACTATACACGGCCTTTGTGTGTCCTTAATACAGATTCTGTCTTGTAAATTAGACCATAAGCACCACGTGTCCCCACAAGGATCCTCGGGCGTCACCTTCCTGAACTTTCAGACCTAGTTTTAAGCGTAGAGACTAATTTCCACCATGCAGGTAAGCTATCTGTCTGGTTCATTAGTAAACACAGGGGTGTCTGTGGAGCAATAAGTACCCTAGCTCTTTTGCACTTGTCAAAGCATTTTGTGTGAGTGTTTATGTGTGTGCGCGCATGTTTGCTAGAGACAAACAGCAACCAAATTCATGGTAATTAACCACCTGATGAGGACAGTATTATTGGCAATTACCAGGTTTTGCATTATCACAAGTTTTAAATGTGTGTGTGTGTGTGAGAGAGAAAGTGTGTGGATGCACACATGCAGGTGTGAGCTGAGATCGGACACACAGACCGCAGATAAAAGGGATGTTATCTGAGAATGGAGGAGAAAGTGGTGGTCAGTGTTACTAACACTGTTGGTTTCATTCATGAAGGGAAACATCCCAAAAATGAATATTTTTATGTTACATTTGTCCAAAAAAGCAACATTTTTATATACATTACATTAATTTATTTAATAAGATTATATACATCATACACATGTTTATTGTTAGATTATAAGTATAGTATAGATGCTTATAAATATATAATCTACACACAAAACAGATGTTTATGGTAATTATATAATTTATATAGTCTTATTAACACATATTAAGCACCTTATAAGGGCCTTATTCAGATTTGTACATCTTATTAACATAAATGTATGTAAATAAGACTACATGTGGTAATAAAAGCATCATAAATGTGTTTACTTACTTAAGACTGGTTATAAAAACCTCATAAAAATTACTTTCTTATAATTGTTAATAGATGTTTGCAAAGCTGTTATTGAGTTTATTTCATTTATGTAAATACAACTGTATAAGCGTTAATAATAGCATCATAAACATGCTTATTATTTAGACATTTATAAGCACTTACGAGAAACAGTTTATAGACTGCTTAAGAACGACAATAAAAACCTCATAAAAAATTAGTTTATTATTATCATTTATAATGCATTACAGACACATTTAACCAGTTTAATTAACTAACTACAATGTTGTTAAGCAGTCTATAAACTCTAAGTATGGGTGCTCATAAATATATAATCTACACACAAAACATGTTTATGACACTATTATTAACACTTGTATAGTCGTATTAACACATCATAAGCATCTTATGAGTGCCTTCTTACCTATGAACTAATGCTTACAAGGACCTTAATATAAAATGTTACCAAGGAAAACTGGTTGAAATGGAAACATAAATAAAATCAAACTAGATCAGGAAAGACATCCGGCAGCTCACAGATGACATACATCTGAGAAATCATATAATAAGGAGCATTTAGTCAATAAGGAAGTACAGGAAGTGATTGCAAACAAAATCAGTGGTGAAATGTTTTTGTTTACAAAGCTGATAAAAAGGGATGCAGCAACGTATCAAATGTTCAAATCAGATGCAAATACTATGCTGAAATATAACCTATTTTCAGCTTATATTATTCATCATGTCCAATGATTTTTTTTAAATGTCTCAGGTGTCGGGTTGTAATCTATGATCTAAACTTAAATCATTAAAAGAGACGTCTGTAGCTCTCTAAATTTAAGAGCATTTTTAAGTCAGAAGGCAAATCACTTTTTATTAGTTTCTTTTTGAATAGAAGTAAATATGACTATTCATTACTTTTAATTAATTTTTAATTACTCTTTCAGTTAACTCAAAATATCCACTTTGAGCAGTTAATAAATACATGGCCTGGACTCATTAATGTGTGATAATTGTGAGTGCCATTTGAGCGTATACATAAAGATACAATTTTGGTTACTGTATCTGTGTTATACTGACACCAGCATATGTGCAGTGTGTGTGTGTGTGTGTGTGTGTGTGTGTGTGTGTTTGTGTGTTGAGCTCCATTTGTTGTGCCTACCTTTCTTCCACTTAAACCAGAGAAAGTGAAAATTACACCAGTAATGCCAACTGTGATCCACTACATCTGCGCTTCACAGTGAGCCCACCAATCCCACCATATGTCTTTAATTACAATCAGTGCTTTATAGAACTTCACACACACACACACACACACACACCAGCCTTTTATTGCGATCGCCTACACTCTACTCTGCGAGCATGCGTTCGCCTTGTCCTCCGTAAGCGTACAGCTGTACAGATTTAAATGTGTGTGTGCGCATGTGTGTGTGTGTGTGTGTGTACATTTCTTGCACGTTGTTCTGCTATGACCTCAGCACTCATGGGTTCAGATCCTGTGCAGTAAAGGCATGCAGGAGTGCACTCAGATAATTGGCCACTAGTGACACAACCAGCCCTGTACTTAAGATGAAAACTTCCTTAACCCGGTGCACACACCACGCACACACAAACACACACACCCATGCACATGTTCACAGATATTTTGGGGTTGTAGGACAGGCCAGTGACATCACAGCAAGGCTACAAGGGAGGGAAGTAAAATAAAATCTTAACTCATTCTTCTATATTTTAAATGTGCAGGGTTTTATATTTAGGACACAAGCAAAGAGACATTAAGTCCAAAATGGTTTTCCTCTTTTGCAGACAAGAAGCCGACATTATGTGATTCATTATTACTTGTGATATGTGCGTGTCAATCATCCTTTCAGCGTGCCTCTGCCTCAACCCCACAGACTTAGCAGTTTTTCTTGAGCGCTGCCGTTGCCGTGAGGAAACCGTTCCACCGGTAAAGCTTTTCCCTCGTCTCTCGACAACCACTGGAGACGTGGTGCAAACTACTTGCTTTCGCTCAAAGGTGGCTATGGTCATGTCAAAGTAAGTAGCTTGCGAAGTAAGTCAGGATCTTTAGTGCGTGTTAATTATAGCCACGCCCTTGCTCAAATCAAAAAAAGGCTTGTAGCTGAGCTGCATTACAGTTTATTGAAGCCAGTGTCTGCGGAAAACCTGGTATTCCTGATGGATTTCTCCCTGTAGAGTTGTGGGATGTGGTTGCAAAAGAGTCACAGTATGAAGTGAAGGATGGAATAGTTGAATAGCTGATGAATTACACTCTGATTTTACACATTTAAACGTTAACGCTTTGTCTTGAAGAGAGCATAATTCTTTACTGAAGGTACTGAAGGTTTGTTTTAGAGCTTTCAGCCACATTGTGCCTTCATCAGCGAACAGAGTTTTCTCAGTGGCTCGCTGTAAACTAGCCACTCTGTCACTTTCTTTGCCACAAACTTGTGTTGTCTTAAGTCAAAACCCATGAATGATCTATATTTGATTTATTATAGTGATTAGTATGAATTTCTACTACAAAAATCAATGATCAATATTGTTAAACTAACACCCAGACCTTATTGAATGCTTAAATGATTTAAAAGCAGACTTCCAGTCATTAAACAAAGCTCAAGAGACTCATGGAAACTGTTGCCAACGTGCTTCTTGCTGTTATATAGCGACTCTGAGGCGCTGTCATGTTCGTCCTCTCAAGTCTTCAAAAATAGACTCTTCTGACTGTCATGTAACGTGCATATAGGAGGTGACTCTCTCCAAAAGCAACAAACACACACAAACAACAGCACTTACGAGGAGAACCATAGAGTCCAACGTGAGAGCACTTGTAAATTGGAAGTGATGGCTCTAATTGATGTGAGCATATACAGCATTTCCCTCTCTCCTTTCTCTCCCATATCCACTGACTCTCTGTTTATGTAGCCTACTTCTCAAATTGCGAGGGGTGCTCGGCTACAAGCTCTGCCATTTTCTCCTCTGAAATCCTCGACACACGCCGATCCAAGTCCTACACTTCTATCAACACTTCCTCTCCAGCTTGTCAATCTCAACCTTCTTAAGTCCTGGTCCACGTTTAATATATTAAGTGAACGAGGGGGTTGAGGTAATGTAAGTAATACGATGTGAGGAGCAATGTTCGCAAGCAGTCGTGGCATGTACAGCACTGTTTGAATAATGTAATACTTCATGTTTGATAATGCATGGCTATAGATAGGTCTCCACTGCAGCCAAGTATTGATTGCGTTAAGCACATCTACAGTACAGCAAATGGTGCGGGTTCATATCAATCTTTACACAGCGTACTGTACCTCAGTAACCAGATACCTTGTCTGATTACAGAGACCTCAGGGCCACTGCTGCTGTTAATGACATTTATTGATAAATCCAATTCCTGGGCCAATTTAGGGAGGTGTGGTTTAATACTACAGACGTGTGAATATGTGTGTGTGGATCCGTATATGTGTGTATCTGTTATGTGTCAGAGTGCAAGTAGATTCATGCGCATTGTAACCCTTTTCCCCTCCTCTGGGCATACTAATGAAGAGACGGCCACTCCAGACGTGCAGCGCGTGCCCTACAACAGCTCCCACAGATTCAGGGGAGAATTTCGATATTAATGATTTATGCTGTATTTGCATACAAACCTAATGCAAACCCACTCCAGATAATCACATTTTGCCAGGTCTGAATTGAGTTTTCCGGACGTCTTTGCTACCCCCACCTTCTCCACCCACCAAATAACAGTGGAATGTGTGGCTGTTGCTCTTCACGCTGCGGGTGACCCCCCCCGCAACACAAGGGGTTTACAAGTGGACACATAAAGAGGGACTGTAAAAGTGCATTTTACCATGAAACAAGTGTGTCTATTTTCTCATCCAAGCTTTATCATACAACAGTAGTATGTGGAGCAGAGCTGGCAGCAGTCACAATAGACCAGTAGTAACGATGGTAGTATCAACAGCAATGCTCGAAGTAAATCTGCTTCTAGTACTGAACTTTTTGAGATACCTTTTTCAGTTAAAGGTGTAGTGTGTAAGATCTGGGGCCTCTATTTTCAGAATACGGCAGAAATGGTATATTCATGCATGTATAATAGGAAATAAGAATCTTTGTATTTTTGTTACTTAAAAATTATCCTTTTATATCTACAGTGGGAGCGGGTCCTCTTTCATGGAGACTGCCATGTTGAAACCCTGTGTTTCTACAGTAGCCCAGAACAGACAAACTAAATAGTGACTTTAGACAAGGCCGTTCAAGTGTGGTTTTTGTCCTTTACACTAGGAAGGTGAGGGTTGCAATTCAACGATTACACCACTAGATACAATTGAATTCTACACACTGGACCTTTAATGCTATGCTATACTTCTACTTCACTACATTTCCGGGACAAATATACTCTATAAAAATTATTTTATTACATTGATTTCACGGCAGTCAAAAAAACTAGCACCAGCACCAAAATTTTAACAGTGATTACACATTAATGCATCAGTATCATAATATAATATAATATAATATAATATAATATAATACAATATAATATAATATAATATAATATAATATAATATAATATAATATGAGCCACTCCGCTGCTACCACATAACTTAAATACTTTAACCACATTTTTCTACTAATCATAAGCAATTATAGTAGCAGCTAGAGTCTGTAATGCAGTAGTGGTAATGGTAATGGTCATAATAATAATGGGTTTACATGGGGGCAATAGCATGCAGTCCATCACAGGGTTAACGCCGACAGATAGACACTCACATTCATACCTATAGACAACCAAGAGCCTCCAGCTCATTTAGTTGCATGGACTGTGAAGAAACCTGAGCTTCCATAGGAAGTGTGTGTTGATAATGAATCCTCACAGCACTTTAGCATCTCTCTTTCAAAATATCAGTCTGGATTCGTAGTGAATTCAACCTTTACTACAATGATATGAATACATACAGCTTTTTTGAAATCAGTAACAGTAGCTGCAAGTACTTAGCTTGACCTATAATGTGGGATACGGTGTTGTATTATCTGATACATATATCATCGTAGCAGTGCAAACAGATAGTTAGTGACTGGGAAGTGGTGTTTGGCAGGGCAAGTCGCCAGAGGTAATGTCACACAAAGTACAACAAGTCACTCGTATTCATAGCACACCACACACAGCATGTCTTGATTTTACTTGTGTTTCCTATAATCCTCAATGCTATCATCAGTGCCATCCTAGAGATATGAATGGTGAGTATCTATTTCCAGGAAGTTGGATACATAATAAGTCTTTGGGTTTTCTAATTACAATGAACGCCTGACTCAGACTGGGACAAACTAACAACATGTAAGAAAGGCTTTTGTTCCATAGAGAAAGCCTTATCTATAAAGGTCAAGCATTCCTAGTTGCAAAGGGAACTGCCCACATTACATAGCTTGCTTTCACAGGCTTTCTGATTAGACAATAAGTAGGGCATTCTCACACAAAGGCACTTCTCTATTAAATGAAACATATATCAATCTCGTATGGTTAAAATGCTTTCACGATGTTAAGATATGCAGACGGCCTGGTTCTATGACAACGGATAATATTTTGTCAAATGAAAAGGTCAGATGAACATATGTAGCTGCACTGCTTCATTAACAAGCAGGTCACTAATATTATAGGTTAATGTATATCTTTTTGGATGTGAGCTCTGCATTTCACAGGCAAAATGTCTGATACTTTTGTTACCCACAAATAAGACAAATATTTATGATTGTGGACTATATATTGGGTCTCATAGAAGCTAACACTTAGGCGGGAAAAACAGGATTTATAGATTAAATATGATAAAATATTCAAAATATGAGACATAAGTTGAGTAAACATTGTACATGCAAGTAGCTACAACATGTATCTGGCACTTAATGAATCTAAAAAACTTTTTTTTCTCATTAAGCTATTATTTTTACTAGTTTCAATTAAATAAAACAATTGCCTTCTCATTCAAATGTCTCAATTTCCGATATGAAGAAGTTGTCACTGATAGGATCTCAGCTAACACCGCAAGAGCTAAGTAATCTTTCTCTTCTATGCATTTTCTGTCTCTGTTGTGTGTATAAGTCAGTATTTCAAAGCTGAACACCAACTTTGGGGTTTTACTTTCTTCTACAGACACTTTAGCAACCACCACTAAACAGCAAAAGAGCATTGTAAAAAAAGAGAAAAAAAAGAAAAGAACTTCCTTCTTCAGTCTCAAGGAGCGGCTGTAACCTTAGCAGAATCATGAAAGTTGACAGTTCATTTTTCACAGGGTCATAGATCGACGAGTCTTATAAAGTAATGGGCTTTTGGGAGCCAGCTTTATGAGAGCTAAGATAGTTAAGAGACATGTGCAGGAGGTGGCACGGGGAGCTGAGGTCCTGCTCTGACTCATCCAGGGTTATTCCCTCCATGCTGTGGAGCAGGAGGGAGGCGCTGCACTCCCAGTAATATAAACGTGTAATAAAGATTAATCTGTTGCTAGTCGCCAGGCTGATAGCTTCTAAACTTGCTTGAAATAAGGCTGAAATCACTTCAGAGCCAATCTCAAGACCTTTAGTGAGTGTCTGAGATTCCTTTGTGGGTGTCAGGAAAAAAAATGTATATGTGTTTGTCTTGTGTATCTAGTGTTTATGTCTATGCAGTGCTGGGAAAATTGGATTTATGTTTCAAACACGTGTGTATTCACAACTTTTTATGTGTGTGGTTTTGTGCTGGTAGGTAGGTGTGTGTGAATATATGTTTGTGTGCTTAACAGCAGTTAAAGTGCCAGTCGGGGTTAAATACACTCACCAGGTGCATCTGGCCTCTTCATGCCCCCTGTGGATGCTCCACCTCCCAGGCCGTTGAATGCAGGGAGGTTGTCATTGCTGTATGCTCTGAGGACAGACAGCATGTTCATCTGCTGTTCTAGGTGGGTCTGCTGCTCAGCCTTCAACAGTCCTGGAGGACCTCCGGGAGACAGGAGGCCCAGGCCTTGCTGCCACTGCTTCTCCAGTGCCAGGGCTTGATTCTTGGGTTGGGGAACCAGAGAAAGTGGTTTCATGGCAGAGGAAGATGCCGCCAGACCAGCTCCGCTCCTTGGGGGCAGTGAGGAGTCGTCTTGGAGCTGTTTAGGGTGGTTCTGGAGGTGGTCTGAAGCTGGACTTCCTTCTTCCTCTCTCTCCATGTCCATTTGCCCATGCTCATCTCTTTCATCCTCCTCTTCAGCCACTCCTCCCTCCTCTTCCTCTTCATCAGATTGATTCTGTTGCTGCTGTCTCTTGGGGGTGGTCGAGGGGGTCTCATTTGCACTGCGTACACCAGCCTTTGCAACCTCATCATCTGATCCAACCTGATCCTCTTCTGCATCTCCACAGGAGCCCCTCTCACCAATCTGGTCATCCCCAGCTGAAGATGCTCCTCCAAAGGTCTGGCTAGGTAGGTCCAGACCCTGTTCTACTGGGGCTATGTACCCTTGAAGGGCCTGGTTGGCCCTCGGGGATCCATCATACAAACCACCAAACCGCCTGTAGAAGTCACTTTGGAAGGGGTTGTAGGGCTGGTCCATGTGGTTGTTCCAGCCTCCCTGGCTTTTCTCTCCATCTCTGTCTCCATCTTTGTCTAGGGCCACACCAGAGGTCTTGGAGTGAATGGTGGAAGTGTTGGGAGATGTCTCCCCATGAAGCTCCTTGCCTGTATCAGATCGCTGTGGTTGGGCCTTTCCCATGTGATTGGCCTGAAGGTGCAGAGCCATGAGCTCCAACGAGGCGGTGGAGAAGGAGCAGAAGAGGCAGCCATGCCACGCCACATTATCGTGGATGGTGACTGAAGAGCCGGGGAGAGATCCAGATGCAGACTCAGGCCGGACTGACACAGACAGATCAAGTGGTTCATACTGGGACCCAGGTTTGCCAGGCTCTGAGTTCTGTTTGGCTTCAGCCTTCTCCTCCCTTTCCTGGTCAGCTGAGATGGCCCGCTTTGCTTTGGGCTCACCGTTATCATGGTAGCAATGGGCCTGGAGCTGGGTTGGACTCTGGTTGTCCTTCATATCCTTCTTCATGGAGCTGAGGACGAAGCTGTCCATGAAGGCCTGGAGAGAACCTTGAAAGTGGACTCCGTTTCCCATCATGCTTTGGTAGGCCCTGCTTAGGTCGGAGAAGCTATCTGTCGCTGTTGAGACCAGTGAGGATGGGCCATCAGCAGTCTTCATGTTCTCAGCTGAGGGGGCAGAGTCAAAACGGCGGTCTCCACGCTCCCGCTCACGATCTCGGTCTTGTGGAGACATCATGCCAGCCGACGCCCACTGATGGGGCAGCAACGGACCCGCCCTGAAGTCTAGGTTTGGAGGCATGCCCTTGAAAACATTACGGAGAACATCTGGTCGAGCAAAGATGCCGCCACCGGCTGTCTTCCCGTGGTCCTCTTTGTGGTCAGAAGAAGCGGTGTGGCCAGAAGATGGGCCTGAGGTGGTGGAACCGTTTTGACGCTCGCGGTGGTGGCGCTCCAGGTGGTACTTCAGACTGGCAGACTGGGTGCCGGCATAGTCACAATGAGGGCACCGGTAGGGTTTCTCTCCTGAGAGGCCAAGAAAAAGACAGAGAAACAGAAAGGGAAAGACAGGGAAAACAGTGAATAATTAACCTGATTATTAGATTGACTGGATATCAAAATCTATTTATTGGAGCAGGGAATGTGGACCCTAGGGTCATGTAACCTCCCCGAACAAAGAAAATTAGGTCAAATGAGTAGAGCTCACAAAAAAGATATGCATTTCATTAACTAATATAAAAAAAGAGAATATTTTGCAAGTGTCTCTTTGAGTTGGCATCAAAACATGCTGACAAAAGGAGGAGGAAAAAAAGTGAAAAAAAAATAGGAAAGTAGAAGTTTAGAAAGAAAAACAATAAAGCACAGAATGAAATACACAATCAATAAATATATACACGGTATAAATAAATAAACACAAAGTGTTAATGAACAGGATCCTGCATTCAACAAACAATCCCATGTCTCTGCTCTCCCACAGACACCAGCTCTGCTCCACTTGATGTGTGTATGTGTTATTGCATGTGTGTGTGTGTGTGTTTGTGTGTGTGTGTGTGTGTATTGGGACGAGGGTGGGGGTGTGGAGTAGGCATCTGAATATGGGTCGATCCAGCTCGATCCAGCCCCGCCAAGTGAGCCATCATTCACATCAACACCATAAAAAACATTTCACCATATGGTGCTTTCAGTCCACTACAAGAGATAATATTTTCAACTGACAACAAAACTGTCTCGACGCTATCTGTGTTTGCACGGGTATGGGCTGGGGCTGAGGGTGCGGCTGGGTCTGTGTTTGTGTGTGTTTTCTGTGCATCTGTGCATGGATGTGTGAGTTTGCCTGCACTGGGGTCATCGCCCCCCCCCCCCGGCCTTGTCAGTCCTGTGCTTTGGCGATGAGAGTGCAATTTCTCGGACATTCCCTATTTGCAGTTTATCTTGAGAAGCATAAATCAGCTGCGGCGTAAGATCTCTGCAACGACTGCCACACTGCGGTGCACTGAGAAGAAAATATGGATGATACACTACGATGCAAAAATAAGTCAATGAGTATTAAAAAAAAAGAAGAAGAAAAGAAATGTGCAGGCAACATATGTGAACCACATGCTTGTTGCAGTGAAGCTCTATGATAAAGAACAATATGATTCACTACAGGACACGCAGATCAAAGAGATTTATATTGTGGTAAAAGAGGGGTGAATCTGTCGTGTAACATTTACATATATTTATTTATGCTGCACATCCATATTCATGAATATTCTTGATAATGGTATAACACCAGCATTATTCTGAATTATTCCAGAAGTGGATCTTCCATTGAAATGATACTTATGTTGAAATAGAACACATCCTGCTAGCAATTATAATAGGCTTGGAGTCTGAGCCAGATTTGGATTCATTAAACAATGAACAGAGAGGGAAAAAATGCTAAGCTTGATTTTTTTTTTCTTTTTTTTTAATATATACATATAAAAAGTTCCCAGAGTAGAATTTTCTGTTAAAGGGATAACAGTGACTGTGTGAAAAGAGAGAAAAGGGGGGGGGGGGGCGGTGGAGCGAGGTTGATGGAAAAAGAAATAAAAAGGGATGGTTGACGTGTTTTGTGTGTATGCACATTTCTATATATACAGTATGTGGCCATAAAATGTTTAGATTATACACATGGAAACCATTTTATAAAAGGAAAAAAGGCATTGTTACGCAAGGCTGGTTTGAATGATTTAAGTCGGGCTGTGTAGTAAATCATGGATATAATTAGCAAATGGCATACTGCTCAAGTAATTTATCATTATTTAGAGGGCACCATTCCAGAAAAAGACTCTGCGATCTGCAGACCTACTGCAGAGTTCTCAAATACAGGGCCACAAACACCAACTCAATACAATATTGATACAGGAGAGAAACGGATAGGAGGGTATACAAAAGAAAATTGAAGATGGAAATGTTGAAGAGAGGAGAGAGAAAGAATAAGAGAGACAAAAAAAAAAAAGGGGGGGGGGGTGCAGCGAGACAGATAGCCCTGACTATAGATAGAAAGACAGTGATTTGATATCTTTTCTCTTACGCTAGAGTGGCTATGAGGCATAGAGTATATTTAAAATAAACCATACGAGATGAGCTTTTAACCCAATAAGTGCTTCTCCTGTGAGCTGCCGAACAGAGGCTCAGTGCTGATTTAATAAGGAAACGTCCCTGATGCAAATGATCATTCTCAATTCCTCTAACTGGACAAAATGATATTCTAGGAGCCAAATTAGACAGAAATTAGACTGATCTGATCTTTTTTTTCTTTTTCCTCCTCTGTCTTTTCTTCCCTTATAAGAGGTTGTTAATGTTCATGGGGGGGAAATAAAGAGTAATGTACCATCTACATATCTAAAATGAGAATGAAAAGTGCAGAATATTGTATGTTTGACAGTCCCCCTTTGATGTTTACAGAGTAAGGCAAACTGAAAATAAATACAAACCCTCACAGGGAAGTTATCACTTTATTCCAGTTTTGCATTAAAATTAAGCATTTAAATATATCTGGAGCGAGTGAGACAGACGACAAGTACATTTCTGCAGCTACTTGTTTACGTACGTGTATGTGTGCACCATTTGGAATGTGTGTGAACACATGTTTATGCATGCTCGTAGGCCTGAGCCAGTGTGTATGTATGTGTGTGTGTGTGTGTGTGTGTGTGTGTGTGTGTGTGTGTGCGTGTGTATGTGTGTTTGTGTCTTAGAGGGCCATTTGGACTGGCTAAGACATCTGCTCCATCATACGTCAGGGGCCTGGTGTGACATCTGGGGAATATACTGTATCCTGCCTTGCAACATTACACACAATTTACTGCTAAAGGTCATTATGTACCCGTTAATCCACTTTTAATTGATATCAGCGCAAACAGCACAACCTCCCAGCCACATGACAGATCACTGCCGCCACAAAACCATAAAATTGCTATTTGGGAGTTAAAAATAGAACGGTAAACTTTTTGCTGTTGTCCATCTTGGCTTTGTTGGACTACTTTGGACATTTTGTTCCCGGCAAAGTGAGTGATAGAAGGATAAAAAATGCACCGCTGCAGCTTTCTTAGCTTTGACGTGAAAAAAAAAAAAAAAAAAAAAAAAAAAAAAAGCTAGAGCTCATAAACATCTAAGTGACACCTTTGTGCCTATAAATCATCCTTCTCCTGATTGCTGTGCTGGGATCTGCTCCTCCGCAGTATGTTTGCACTTCATGTTGCATGTACTGATTTCATCTGGCTTTGTGTGAATTGTGACAGTACCATAGAAACAAGTAAAGATAAATACCCCAAACCTGTACAGAGGGGCAATTAAAATGGCTTAATAGATATGACATACTGGAAGATGAATTTCCATTTGGCCGGAAGGATGGAAAAAAAAAAAAACAGCAGTTGAATGTTTGAGAGACTGAATAATGGATAGAATCTGTTTTACATCTGTTTTAAGTATATCTCCTTAAGTTAGTGGTTAGTGGTGAATTGAGAACACCTCTAATACTGTCAGGGTTAATAGTTCATCTGCCTCAGAGGGGAAAGTTTATGAACTCGGGAACTTTGTAAAAATGTGCCGACTAAATGGCAAATATGAAACATTACAGGATGATGCTGGTATTTTACAATATTCTCCTTATTGTGAACAAATCCCACGAATAGCTTCCCTACTTTCCTACACTGACAAAGATGTAAGTCTTAAAAAACAGCTCACACACACACACAGACACATAGAGTGGGCACTGTAGTTTTTGGCAAATGAGTAAATAGTGCATTTGTTTTTGCGCTGTGAATTAATACACATATGGTGCTCTAGTGAGTATTTCCAGCACCGGGATGGTGTATGCGGGATTAACTCAAAATATATTACGTTCAATGTAATGAATTAACATGTCGCCCAGTGCAACAGTGTGTCTCACTGATGTGTTTTTAATAGTGTTTGGGCAACAATGGAGCTCTATGCACAGAAGATATATCAGGCTTTGAATACTTGGTAGTAGGATCAATTCATTCTTGCTTTTGGTCTTTTCATGGGATTTGTTGACAAAGAAAAATAATATATATATATATATATATATATATATATATATATATATATATATATATATATATATATATATATATAATATTGCCAGCCTTATCCTTTAAGTAAGAGGTTAGTGGTGAGTTGTTGCTAATGCTGTCAGGATTAACAGTTCAATTGGCACAGAGGGGGAAAATCATAAATGCATGAACTTTGTATATCAGAGTGCACGGAATGGCAAATATATTACATTTAGCTGTGTCATTGTTCTGAAGATACTGTATGATGGAGATAAGGAATGAAGGAAAAGAAAACTGAGCACTGAGAGAAAATGTAACAGGAGGGAGATGCTTGAAAGAAAGGAGGAGAAAAAGGAGGAAGGAGACGGCAAAAGGGGTGAGAGGAATGGAGGGGGAGATCGCAGGTCCCTCTTGATTCATCCTGATTACAAGGTTAGGTTAAGGTTAAGTGACATGGGCAAGTCCTGCCTCTCCCCCTTCTCTCTTTGTCTCCCCCCCTCCTCTCTCTTCTCTCATTTAAAGGTGAGCAGGGACTCTTATTGGTTATGCGGCCCTGCCTGAAGTTATGTGTGGCTATTGTCAAGAGCGAGGACCTTTTTATTTTTTACACACAGCTGCTTACTGCTAAATAGTGCCTTGTCCAGAAGGGGACAATCTGGGCCTCTAATTGCTGTCACTGAAGCCTAGATTCATTATGTGACTTTCCCATTAAAATGTGAGCATTAATTTGTATAATGAAATATCACCCTCTGCAGTGTGTTCATTAGCTGTGGCCCCACACTGTAGCGCCACAGCCGCACAATGTTAGCTACCTAGAAAACTGTGGTTAATTTTGCTAATGGATATTTTCCCACTCACTGTTCAAGAGGAAATTAATACTGTAACATTAGCTCTTTAACTTTTGGAGAAATTTAAATTCACTTCATTCCTTTCAAGCTGGTGTTAGCCGCTCATTAATCTCCGCGTTGCGTTGCACAATGCTGCCTCCACCGAAACTCCATTGTGTCACTCACATTGCATTAGGATGAAGCTGAGGGGTGGAGGGGGCGTAGGGGCGGCGGGAGGGAGGTTTGGCTGTCATCTGTGAATTTCTGTGCATTGTCACCAGAGCACAGAGAGGATCTTTAGCCACTGTAAAAGTCATCTCGTGGATGTAATCAGGATGTCACAGTGGAGCTCGTATGATTAGGTTATAGGAATGATTTAAAGGCCACATGTTGGGGATGCATCAAGCTGTTTTCCTCTCCACGTGCAGGAGACTATGCTAAAGCTGTGCTTAGATGGGCCCACATCCAGAGATACATTCCATTCCAAAAGACAACATCCTCACTAACCTTTTTCAGTTTTGTTCCCGCACGTACACGACTCAAGGTTAAGCCTTTTATTCGTCTGTGTTTTGGAGATATGAACATATAAACGTTAAATATACTGTGTGGATGAAATTAGATGGGCTTACTTGTCTGTTTGTGTTTTGCCAAATGATTTAACGCCAAGCCTGGGTTGAGGTCTCTGCTTCCTCCATGATAAAATATGGCCCTCATGGGTATCCTTACTGTACTACTCAAAGCAGACATAACTCAAGCCTCTCACCACCAGATAACAGATGCCCCCCGAAAAACACCACCATCCCTGGCTGTGACCTGGATGCACTATTTAACAAAGAGATTCTAATTATGTGAGTATACACCAGACACGTTGGCATGCTACAGTACGAGCTTTTTCCTCTAATTCCTTTCAAGAACTGAGGCGTCTTATTAAGGGAAGCAAAAAGGGGTCACAGTACTGGTGGTCTCTTCGTCTGTGTAGATACTGAAATAAAAAGGACGGGATGGTTGGACTCTTTTCAAGAACATCTTGAGGGTTACAAATCCTTGATAGACAGAAGGGGAAATGACTCTGTGACATGATTTATTATCTGTATTTATGTTTATATGATTGCATTGGGTCCAGTGACATAAGTCTGACGATGACATACGGCAGGACAAAACCAGAAACCCTACAGAGACCTTGTGTTCTTTCAACAATTAACAAAGCCTTTACATGTAAGTCACAGGTATTTGACTGCACTCCTATCCTGGTGAGCTTGATCAACAGAAATTTCTCACTGATTGTTTAAAAATTTAATGAATTATCAGTTGTTAAATTTCACTGGTTGCACACATATATTTCAATGGACTATATTTGGGTTTTTGGACGAGTTCTCATCAGGTATCGTTGTATAAACAATGCAGGGCGGCTGTGGCTCACGAGGTAGAGCGGGTCGACCACCAATCAGATGATCGGTGGTTCAATCCCCGACTCCTCCAGTCTGCATGTTGAAGTGTCCTTGGGCAAGATACTGAACCCCAAATTGCTCCCTGTAAGTTGCTTTGGATAAAAGCGTCAGCTAAATGTAAACAGGCGAGTATCCTGAGAAATTCATATTGGACAATTCTGTACTTAAAGACTTGTGTCCAATGCCAGCGTTCAGTGCCATCGCAGGAAGTCGTGTAGTGAGGTGGGGGATAAAGGTGTGGGAGGGTGGTGCATCAGTATGTTGCCTAACCTTCACCGTACCTCAACCATATTTATTTTCTATATCTGTGATCTTTTCTAAAATTAACCGTACTGTGTTAGATATAACAGAAATCAAGAATTTGGCGCTCATATTAACTGGGGCTTTTGCTGAATTAATAATAAATAAATATAATCTGCCCTAACGGTATTTATAACTTTTCCTCAGCACCTCGATTGGAAAGTTTCCAAATATCACAATTCCCTCTTTCGAGTTTGGAAACATCATCTCCCCGTGAGACGAACTGAGCGGCAGAAAATCACCTTACAAACTTACACTTTACACACCAGGCCCACCAGCTAGAACCAGGCGTCCTTGTTGTAAGGTGACCTCTGCGTGGTCTAATTGTGACTTTAACCTGGATAGTCAGTGGGGCGTTTGTACCTTGCAGAGGGTTAGAACCCTGGCTACTGTCCACAGTCCACATCATTACTCTGACTGCAGCCTTAACCTCCCAGTAACAACCAGCGGACAGATTGTCACAGAACTGCCTGAGCCCTGGTTGGTGAGATGTATGGGCAGAGCTCAGAGGGTTAGGATGCTTGACTGAAAAATAAAGCTAAATCTATTAGACACATGCTCTCACGCATATCCCTAAACTGTGGACAGGCCGGCTTTGTTTTGGCTTGAAAGTTATTGAGAGTTAGCGAGTGTGAAATTGCCCTCTGAGTGATGTCATCGGAGGACACTGAACCCTTGTTGTGTTAATTAGAGCTCAATGAAATGATGAGTATGAAAAAAAACAGAGAATAATAACGGCCTAAAGCCTCAATGAGGGACACTGTTAGGAAACGCATATTCCCAGTTTTATTTGTCTCTATGTCAGTTTGAAGGAAACACATTAAAATCAGACATCTGATGAGGCTGCACAGGAAATATGTGAACACTAAACAGGATAATGATTTAGGTGAGAATTACAGTATGTGTTACTGATGAACTGGGATCACTGGGTTCTTATGGTACTGCTTATTTTCAGGACACTGTGATACTGTGATTTGGGAACTGTGACCATCTGTGCACTTAATTTGGATGGAGGTAGTTTGTACTGTAAGTGGATCTTTCTTTCTTTCTTTCTTTGTAATGTATCTTAGCATATTACTTTGTAGTCTGGCATTAAAAAAAATCCATGTTAAGGGCATCCCAGAGACAACAAATGCAGTATCAATTACAAAACTAATATGCAATCAATTAATTTGCATCATATCCATCATGTCAGAGGCAGATAGACTCCAATATCTGATTAGGCCAATATTCATAAACCAATATGTCAGGCTAACCCCAGAAGGAATGTCAGTACAAGTAGAGGGGTAAATTTTGCATGAAGTACAATAAATGTTTAATTGCTGCAGAAATCCAATCCATGCGTTGCAGAAGTGACATCCATGGACGTTTACTGACCTGTGTGTATCCGCAGGTGGACTTTGAGATGATGGGAGGTGCGGAAGGACTTGCCACAGTAGGGGCAATCCTTGGAGGACGAGCCCACGCTCCGCTCGCGATGCTGGGACAGAGACGGCTGAATGCTCCCCGCCGCCTTCCCCAAGTCCTCCCCAACATCTGGAGCACACACAGAGACAGCACAAGGAGGGAGAGACAAATGGAAGGTGTGTTGAGTGCCACTTCAAACCAGCCCTCCACACATCACAACACGTTTTTTTTTCTTCTTTCCTTTCTTTCTTTCTCCTCTGTCTGTCTCTCATTGTCCCTCGTTTTCCCTTGCTCAAATGTGCGAACGCCACACAAAGTCAAACGCATCAAACGGGTTCACGGGCCGCGCTATTTTCCTCCCTGACAGAACGCTGACAGTTCATAAGCTTTTCAGTTTCTTTAGAAACACCATAGTCCTGAGATACAACCCTCCCCCCCTCCTCCACCCCTCTCAAATCAAATACACACACACACACACACACACCCACAACACCACCACCTGCACCACCACCGCCTCTCCTTTCTCCTGCTGTTTTTCTTTTTTATCCTTTCTATCATCATCATTCCTATTAAGCATATGCTGGATTGCAGTGAAAATTAACAATGCAAAATAAGACAGAAAGAAAGAAGAAGAAAAAAAAGTGGGGGAGAGAGAGAGAGAGATAGATTTGGCTATGTCAGCATCGCTGGATCTCCTCACATCTCTTCCTGCGACCTGATTTTGACAGGTAGCTGTCAGAGATATGATAGGGTGATAACGGTTTTGACCCCGCCCTCTGCCGCTTCCTCCGCACGCCAAAAAACGATGATGCACAGTTTAGTGCAACAGCAGTCTGTTATCAACACAATCACCTCCTGAATATGAATCTAAAATGACTGACGACAACCTGGGAATGTGTTGACAGCAGCATAATCTGAGGTGAGGGTGTCATCATCAGATTGTACACACTGGCCTTGTTGTACGGATGGTTAAGAGCCTGTGATGTGCTGACAGTCATGGGTGCAGAATTTAAAGGCCCGAGCAACACAGTTAAGTTCAAAACAGAGGGAAGAAAAAAAAAAAGAATACTTGAAAGAAACAAAAATGAAAACAGATGCTTGATATGTCTTGTATCTTGTAGCTGTTAAATTAAAAATATCTGTACCAGTTCTAATGGCATTTGATGGACGTCGCTGTGCAGGAGGTTCAACATCAACGCGCACGACGCAGAACTGCCGCGATGGAGTTACGGCTTTCACAGAAGTAAAAAAAAAATATAGTTTTCTTGTTTTTCTTTTGCACAGGCTGCCATATCTACATCAATGTTTATTCATCTGAGGGTACTGGTAGGCACAGCGTGAGAAATGACGAACTTTGTGGTCGTGAGCGAACTGTGACACTGATCTTGTCTTTGCAGAGGTGAAAAAAAAAGTACAATGTGGTAGACTATATTTCATCATAGACACACACAAACATATTCCACGGCCTCCGTGGTAAAAGATTATTTAGCATGTCAGTACGCACGTGACCTCAAGAAGCACAAATACAGTTTGAAATGTTATTTATTTTCTAATCTGGCACATGATTTGGTATGTGTGTCGGGAGGAGGGGAGGAAGCCAGAAAGAAAGAATCAAAATCGAGCAACCCACTTAGGCAACCACGCCGCACAATAAGGAACATTTTTTAACAGTAGCCTAATCTTTTCTTTTCTGTCGCCCCCCCACACACGCACACACCCCAACCCATTCCACCCCTCCTCTGTCAGGGAGTCAAATAAGGTTTACAGAATGGAAAGACCCAAGTCAGCAAGTCCTCTTCCACACTGACACTAAACACACAACTCCATTCAGCGACGCTGCTATCAGGCTGAAGGCTATTTATCACAAGTGAAACTGAAAGGCAACCTAAATGTAAGTCTGTGACAATACACAGATACTAAATACCAGCTGCCTCTACTTTGGCTCGGCAACTGTGTGGTTTAATTCAGCGAGAATCTGGAGGAAGAAAAAAAAAAAAAAAGCCGCGAGACAGTTAGGTTTTAAAAGCAGATGTTTAACTGTGGATGGTGGTTTTAAACTATCTTGCTTTTCGCATCGTTTTTTTAAACAATGTCTGATGATACGCAGAGAAAGTCAGGGAAGTGGAAAAAGATGACTGAGGAAGAAAGTGAAAAACAATCCTGTGCAGAGGGGCATTTAACAAGGCTGACCATTATTTCCACCAGTGCAGTGATAGGGACCGGGGACTGGCACGCCAAAAATAAATTCAATAATGATATTTGTTGAGTTGTTAAAATGGAACATTTAAAACAGCGCTGTTTCATTATATCTACTTAAATTCACTTATAAATGACAACATTTTTAAGGAAATTCTGCATTTTCTGACAAATCTTGAGGCCTGCATGATAAAATACATCGTATAGCATGATGCAAATAATCCTAAACATAAATTGTGTGTAAAATATCACAGGTGAAAATGTATTTCCTGCATAATTTCACTTCTCAGCTGCACCCCCCTGACCCTTTTCTTTTGCATTTTCATTTGAATGCATTTAAAAGACAGCCTGTGGACAGAAAATAAATAAATAAAAGCGAGAGTACAATTCCCCCAGTGCCCGGTCCAGGACTGCACCATACTGTAGCCATAGTCGCCTCCTCATAAACATATTTCGAGCGGTCTACTGTACAGATCCCTTTTTGGCAAAGATTCCCCAGATCGTGTAACAGACAGTGGCCCACCTGCCCACCCCAGATGGGGCTAAAATTAAAAAATCCAAAACACAGATTAGAAGCAGGACAAACACCAGACCACACTTCCAAACAGGCACACACACACACACACACACACACACACACACATTCACAAGCTCTGCTTGTCTGTCCCTTTCTGTCACACACACACACACACACACACACACACACACAAGTCCTTGTGTGTCAGGGTTAATAGTGCTCCTGTAAGAGGAAGACACACTACTGAGAGGATGAGAGTGTGCTCTCCTGGCATATAACAGCCCTTCAATAATAAATGGGCTTCACACATTCCCACACACACAGACACACACACACACAATACACACCACAAAGGTAAAACAGAACTTTAGGTGTACTTCCCTGCTTTTTTTTTGAGTGTGTGTGTGCATGTGGTTTATGTACACGCGTGTCTATAGGCACGCACACGTCTGAGAACGCACGTCACTAGCCGGGTGTCCAGCGCGCTTGTCTTTAATCAGTTGACTGATCCGCAGCTTTTAATGCGGCTGTTCCAATTACTGTAAAAGTCATCCTGCTCCATATAACCACAAATATTGACACTTTATTGCACAACACATTTATGACATTTTGAAGGTCACCCCGTATATTAGGCATCATCGTTCACAGCTGGGTGTGTGATGTGGAGAAAGACTCTCGATCGCTTGTTGACACCCAGCCGTAACTATCCTGCGAGTATTGATTTTCATTCCACATCTTTCATCCTTTTTTTTTATGCAAAGAAGATTCACTGTAGGAGACACGCACCATTAAAGTGATTGTCACAGGTGAGCCTTTGACTTTTTATGTAAAAGCCTGTAAAGGCCAGCTACTATTACAGTTTCACTTTGCTCACACTATTATACAATTAGGAGGAGCTGACGTTTTTGTACTTGTATTCAGAACCTTTAAATCTGCTACAATTCTGCGTTCAAAAATAGAAAAACTGGCATTGAGGCCATCATTTAAAAGATGCTAATAAAAACTGTACAGGGCTCGCAGGTTTGCCAATAAAGTTGTGGGTGTATCACTGCCTTAAACTAAGAAATGTTTTATGAAATCATATTATTTAAGCACGCAGACATCACTACATGTTCTCCAGTTGTCGTTATTTGTCTGCAAATGTGGCAGAGGATGATGCTTCCTTACATCACAGGGTTAATAAAAAACATTTGCTACAATCATTAGATATTTAATATTTTATAAAAGATCCTTATTTACAAACCAATGTATCTCTCTCATCAAAATTGGTGTCACAGGCTGCCGCTGATGAGCTTATTTCAGCCAAACCTCGTTTTCTGGCATTGATCCCCACAAAAGATCATAATTCATATCTAGGATAAAATCGCTAAAGAATACCTTTTAATTAAACCTTCAAACCACTACTACTTCTTCTGTCATCAAACTCAAAGTTTGAGTGTATCGTCGATGAAACCCCTCGCTCACCTCTACCCCAGGAAAAATTACATGACAAATGCAGAACTGTGACTGCGCTAGTACAAGAATATCACAGAGGGGGGAAAAAAGAGAAATACATGTATAATTCAGCTATATCTGATCTGAGACCAGCTCCTCTCCCCTCTGCCTTTACTGGTGTCACGGCGGCGTAATGGAACATGCCAGAACAAAGGCTCTGAGATCAGATTGGAGCAGAGTTGAGCAGGCCATCTGGGAGGCAGGCTGAGTATCAGTCACTCTGCCTGCTGTCTGCTGCACTCACACTCCCCTCTGAGAAACTGTGTGCGAAAGTGCAACTGTGTGTGTGTGTGTGTGTGTGTGTGTGAGAGAGACACCTCACTCCCTTCCGACCGCACGTCACCAGGATCTTGCAACTGATCGACCGATGCATCGCCACCGAGGGGATACGCCACCGGGGCAGCCTCCACGACTGACTGACAAATATATAAATTGATAAGGATCTTTGTGTGTGTGTGTGTGTGTGTGTGTGTGTGTGTGTCAGTGTTCATGTGGGTACCCCTGGGATAGGGCACGCTGCCTACTCCTTTACAGCAACCACACCCAGTTTGGAGGACAAAAAAAAAAAAAAAAAAAAGAAATCATCAACAACAGGAAAAATAAACAGCAAATCCAATGATTGTGTGTGCATGTATGATGCCGGGGGTGATGCTTGCTGCTGGGGAGGGAGGTGAGGCTGGGTGGGTGAGGCGGCGGCGGCAGCGGGAGGGGGGGGGGGTTTGCCAGTTCCTTAATGGTGCTCTTTCAATCACACTTTGCACTCTAAACGTTCTGTGGTTTTGATTAGTATGATATCACTTTCAGGAAATAAAACTAGGGGGGAAAAAAGCACATCAGTCATAAAAACACAAGATGTTTTGCCTCTTGCTCGGCCATTATTCTAATGCGTCACGTGACTCCCCGTCGAAGCCCGCTGGCCTCTCCCCGTAGCCAAATAACTGGGGGGTAGAGGGAGGAAGGGAGGGAGGGAGGGTTGTCTGTGTGGTGGGGGGGTGATTGACGGAAACAGTTTGAAAAGGGGAAAGATATTAAGAGAGATTGGGTGAGAGGGAGGGAGGGAGGGGAAAGAGAGAAAGAGTAAAATGTGATGACATCATTTGAAAGGCATTAGGCTTTTAAAAATGCGCCCGGGGGGACTTGATTTCCTTACACCAGAGCAACACAACACCATCCGGCCTGATGCTCGCTTGCTCTCCCTCTCTCTCTCCCTCTCTCGCTCATACACACACACACACACACACACACACACACACACACACACACACACACACACACACCTCCCAACACCCCCTTCCCCTCTTCGTTCTTTTTTTGATTTGGACCACTGCCATCTTTGTGAGCGTCTGGTTCATGCGAGTTAATCAATTTGAGGTTTAGTTACACTGCTGATGCTAGCATTCCAGCCACTGCTAAAACGTAATCTGAACTCGCAGAATTTATTAACCAAACACCAATTATCATTAAACACCACTGCATTATCCCCCTCCTTTTACTACCTGACAAGGACTACTTAATGAAATTTTAGATTAAAGTTATTTGGTCCATGATTTATGGGCATTGAGAAAGTCCTAATGCAAGGCTCTTTTAGTGTGCAGATGCTTTTTTATTTTTTATTTTTTTTATTTTCTATTTTTTTTTTTCTCAGGGAGCACACCAGGGATCTGAGAAGTCTCTGAGGTATTACAGCAACCAGGTCTAGACCAAGAAGAACAAGCAGAGGAGAGGAAGAGGAGGAGGAGGGGGGGAAACTAGAAAAGAGCAACTGTGCTCCAAATTTTACAGCATCCTCACCTCATACATGCTGTTTTACTATTGACCCTATCGAGTGACAGACATGAGACCAAAGATGAAATAAATTGTGAGAACAACAACAACAAAAAAATCATAAAAATAAAGGAAATGCAAGTTGTTGTTTACCCGCGCAATGCTTGTGAGATGAAAACAGCAGCAGAATGTGTTACATATAAGGCGGTGGGGTAAACAGGGGCACCAGATGTTCTTTGATGTTAATAATGGCATTTATTATTAATATTAATTAGATCGCATTCAGCAATACATTTGGGCCATTTCCAAGTCAATTAAGCAAAATGGCATTCGGGAGATGTTGAAACGACATTTTAAGGCAGGTGCTCGGCAGTCCCCTATTAAAACATTTTTGCAGCTCCTGAAAAACAACCCATTTTCAGGCAGATTTTATTTATTCTGCTTTGTTTACTCTTCCTCGGTATTTCTCTGTCCTGTTGTGAACGTGAACAGTCGCGACCGTATCTCAAAAAAAACATATTGAGGATCGCTTCTAGATTTAGCGCGCATTATCTAATTAAAAATATACAGTATGTGGTGATTCAGATAATGCACACGTGTCGTTCCCGAGCAAATGTGTCAACCCAGACTTAGGGGTTGGCGGAGGGTTTTTAATCCAGATATGAAATCATGATTATGACCATCATGATGACAATAAAAAAAAAAAAATACTTTGAGGATTACCAACCACAGTCCTTCAAATTACCGCTACACGTGAGGTGCGCGTTCTCGTGGATGGACCCAAACAAATTCACGTTCAGCGCCAAAGAGCCCAATCCACATGGTGGAGTGTGCCAACACACTGTTCTACCAGGACACAAGGTTCCTAGTGCCGTCGCTACCAGCAGATACCAGTTCTACCAAATCTAATTAGACAACACAAGCCAGAGGCCTCACACCGGGGGGTGCCTTGTCTATATTATCTAAATAATCCCTGGCTATATGTGTAAGGATAAAAAACACACCGGTTCTAAAGCTCTATTCAGTTTAATCTAGACCTCTGAATAGCGTCCTGCCACACCTCTCGGACCCAGTGTGTCTTTATGTGTGTGTGTGCGCGCTCGTAGCCCTGCTTTTTGGCAGCAGGCCTTTTTTTTTTTTTTTTTCAAAGCTGGTGGAGGCAGCAGCCTTACAATGGTACATTAACAATCTGTGCGTTCATTTATCAGTGTGTGTGATTTGGACTCTCCGTTCATGGCGCGCTGCACTTTTCATGGCTGAAAATTAATGAACAAGCCTCCCCTCGCAACAAACATGCACCTGTGCTGCAGAGATGCTAATCACAAACATTTATATTTATTAGTGAACGCCCGCACTAAAACTGGAGTTGTGGAGGAGGGAGAGAGAAAAAAAAAATGAAGAAGAAGAGAGGATGAGAGGGGGGAGAAAAACAGGAGGAGGAGAAATAGTTCTCTTTTTCAACCTGGGTAATGAAAGGGTAGCCGTTTCCGTTGTGTAGAATTGTGTTAAAGCTATTTGTTTGAAGCACTTTCTTGAATGAAGGGGGTGTGGGAGTGCAGGATATCTATTCAGGGAGTGTGATCTTCATGCTGTGAAGATTATTTCTCCAAAACTATCGGGTGAAGGGCATTGCTGCAAGAAAAAAATAAAAGACTTTTCTAAAAATGCAGCCTCACAATTTCATTTCTAAAGGTTCCAAAGTCGACACAGGTGGGAGCGATGGACAGTCTTGACCAATGTCTCTTCTGTTTGTCTCTTCTACTTTTTTCCCCATTCCTTTCTTTCCACTTCTCTCACTCTCATCTCTCCCCACATCCCTCTTTCCTCCCCCCACCCCCACCCCTCCCAGACTGACAGAAGGTGGCTCTCTCCCTCAGTAAAGGCTATGCCTCTGCCCAGCTAGGGGAAGAGGAATGGTGCCATAAGTTTCTCCCTGGCACCGGCCCACCTTTGTTTTCCCCCCTCCTCAAGTCTGTTTCAGGCTTCAAAGAGCATTGGAAAAAGACATACACACATACACAAACACACACACACACAGACACACACACACACACACACGCACATACAAATGTCTGAGGGAGCACTGATGTCTCACTAACTTTATCATTCTAGCAGGGTGATCATAGCCCCGTTGAGAGGCTGTGGATGATGCTTGAGGGTGTATGAGTGTGTGTGTGTGTGTGTGCGTTTATGTGTGTGTTGTCCACCACTGTCTGCATGTATGCATGAGAGCACAAAAGGCAGATGGGGACAGAGGTGGGTGTCTTTTAGGACATGAAGACAAGAGCAATTACTAATGTGTTTGTCTCTGCGTTTGTATACACACACACACACACACACACACACACACACACACACTTGCCAATGTGTGTGAGCGTGCCTGTGTGTTTGTGTGTAGTGCTATAATAATCAGGGTGTATATTCATCATGCCCCCTCTCAGTCTGTGTTGGCAGGAAGTGGTGTGGTTACCATTAGTGAAGGATGACTAGGTCGCTGTCTCTTTTACTGGGATACTGCTGGCTTTCTATGGATGGAGAGATGGAAGAAATGAAAGGATTTAAAATAAGAAAAGTGGCAAGGTGAAGAGAGGGGAAAAAAGTAATGAAGGACAGGGGAAAGGTGGAAAGAAGATGACTTGAAGGATCTTACGAAAGAATGGCAAGAAGGGCAAAGAAAAAAGGGATGAAACAAAAGGAAATAGAAGGGAAAGATGAGTGAGATGAAGAAGGAAAAAGATGAGAGGACATGGACATGACAGGATGACGGAGGACGGGGAAAGAGAGAAAGAAAAAGAAGAGAGCGGGTTTTTAGACAAATGTAGGGAGTTTAGATGAGAGAAGTGGAAAGGTGGTAAGATAAGGAAGGCCGAAGGCTGAAATTAAAGGAGGCAAGGAAACAGAAGTAATAGACTGTCAAGTGAAAAGATGAAGAAAGAGGGGGGACAAGCGCAGGTTACACCATCAAATTCTTCTGTCTGTACATGCTGTCACTTGAGGATGACAGCCACCCTGTTGCACTGCCCCTTTAACGCTAAATAAAGTAGGACTCCTCCCTAAGCCACCATTGATTTCCTATTCATTCCCGTGCATGCTAAATCAACAGCAGGCACAATAGGCCAATCATCAAACTCTGTACTCAGTACCGCCACTTCTATCCCACCCTCAATCCACCTGGCACTGGTCGGAGTCTATACTGTACGTGGCATCAATGCTCTGCACACCGCAGCCATTAGTGGCGTTATTCTTCATCAATGAAAATGAATCAATTAAGCCTCATTAAGGGTGCATATTAAGGTGGAGTAATTATCGGGTGGGGAATGTACAATGATCAATAGCTCGGGAGCATAAATGTGCACTTAAAGACATATATTACCACAAGGGGCGATGAGCACTTTTAACAAGGCCACTGTGGAGAGGAGCTAAAGTGGGTAAATCTGCCTCACGTCATGCATGCATACTGTGTGTGTGTGTGTGTGTGTGTGTGTGTTTGTGTGCATGTGAGTGAGAGAGAGACTATCGCTCCCACCATAGCCTGGCCAGGCAGTAAATCCAGAGACCAAGGACGTGTCCCGTTTTCCTCTTCTATGAACTTGTCCAGTGTCTCGGAAAATGAAATAAAAAGATTTATACTGTGGCTGCAAACATCCTGCCGCTGTGTGTGTATGTGTGTGTGTGTGTGTGTGTGTGTGTGTGTGTGTGTGTGTGTGTGTTTGTGTACGGACACGAGACAATGACCACAAGAGATAGAGCCACACTTTAAGAATAAATGAGAGAAAGGCCCCGATTTTAGCGAGGGGAGGAGGGGGGGAGTTTTTAAATGCTAGAGGCCTTCACCCTCTGGCCAATGCAAACACACACACACACACACACACACACACATTTACATGCACAAAGTAACACATGCACAGACACACACACACACAATCCCATGCATAACGCCTATTAAAGAGCACGCTCTGTCCCAGTCGCATAATTTTAATTTGTTATGAAGGTCATTGACAGCAAGTAATAATCACCATTGGGGATCTAACAATTTGCCATTTCAGAACATTGAGGCACTGATGACTCAACTATTAATAGACTGAAGCCCCCCACCCTACCCTCGCCCCCCCGCCCCATGCCTCTACACCCCCTGTCCTCTTAAATGACTAAAAACTATTCCAGTATTTTTTTTTTTTTTTTTACACTCATACCCCACATGCACACGCACTGCCTAAAAAAAGCCCATATGTCTTTATCCCATTTATCTTTTTTTTTTTTTTTTTATCTGCGGAGGGATATATGAAAATTTGGAGGCAAATTAATGGGAAGCCTGAAAGAAACCCGCCGAGGGGGTATCTCCTGGAGAGAGAATTACATTGTAAAAAAGTAAAGCAGACAGCTTTTTAATTCTTCCTTTTTCTTCCCGACTTTATGCTTTTACAGTGATGTCTTAACGCCGAGCAAACGCCAGGGCTGCCTGTGCTGAGCGGACGAAATTGTTGAGCAATTTTCCTCCCTTTTTTTTTCTTTTTTTCTCCAACAAACAAACATGCAGAGAGACACAATGACAAGTTTTATTATAGACCAACTCATTTATTCTCTGCTTTAGCATCACCCAAGCCATTCAGACATATGTGTCTGGCATTTGTCGCCAAACAAATAAGTCCGAGCTTAAGCTATTTTTATCAAGCGCGAGCGCGTTTGTTCTTTTTAAGTGATCGTCAGTGTTTGGGGCGAATAGAATGGGAGTTGGAATCCTTTATCTTTCAGAGGCTCAACAACTCAAGACTAATTACAAATTAATCTGGATCTGGATATCTGCAATGAGAGGGCCCTAATAAGAACTTGTGGTGTGCTAAGAGGAACTATCTGTTATATATTTATTGGGGAGCTCAACGCATGGAGAGGGAGAGGCAGGCCGGAGATGGAGGCGGCCAAAACCCAAATAAGAGAGTAACACATAATTGCCTGCTTTCTATATCCAAGCAGCCACATCAAGGCTGAGGATTGTGGATATTAATAATTGATCATTAGCTTGATAGGGCAGAGCGTACTCAAGTTTTTAGTGGTGGAAGTTTGATGGCCGTTTTAGGTCTCTCCTCGGGGTCTTGAGTACTGTTGCTGTACTTGTGGAGAAGGTCAAGAGGGCTCATTGTGAGAAATGGAACACTACTGATCTAAACAAAAAGGAGGTCATATCAGTATTATTTGTTGTCTATTTAGCTGCATTGTGTTCAGTCTTCCCATTTTCCTCTTTAATTTTTAAGTTTGTTTTTTAAGATTCTGCAGCAACAAAAATCCACATGATGAATTCAGAATTAATTTTACAGTGACGGATATGTAGTGCCAAACATACCAGACATACAGCAGTCCATGGTTGATGTTTTTTATTGTACCTGTACTCACTACATGGAGTTTCTCTCAATGCAGTATCTTGTTACTCAGATGAAAGTCTAAAAAAGCAAAGTGTCATAAAATAATTTAAGTTTCCAAGCTTGGGTCTGAAGACTACAAGATTGAAAATGTGGAGTCAAAAAAGAAGTGAAGCTACCAGACGTCTGCAGCCCACTCCTTATCGCAGCTTGAAGCCAGCGGCTCAAGGCCGAATTAGCTGCTGCTAGCATAACACAACCGAATCTTCAACCAAACTGTCTGCAGTCTAGCTGCGGGTAGTGCTAACCAAGAATATGAACGAATAAAAATAGATATTGCTTGTCCTGCTGATGTTGATCCTTTGTTTTTTCTTCTTTAAACGTCCATAGTGTGTCCGACAAAGAGCGCAATGCTAAACTGGTGGTCTCTTTTAATGTAATGTTAAGATCAGTGGCGAGTAAGGCTCTCGGTATTTGCACAATTCAAAGACACACACACACATAGTGCTGTTCGATGCTGGCCAAATTCCCACATTAAGCTATTTCTGGCTCATTTAACTTTCAAAAAAATCAATGATAAATGTCAGGTTTCAAAGAATAAGCACTTCTCTGCAGAGTGGCCATTCTGCAGATGTCCAACAGCTACACAAGTTGAACCACCATACTATTAGAGATAACCTGAACATTTCAGTCACAGGGGTATTTCAAAAAATGTCAGGTGCTGGTAAAGAGAGAAAAAAAAAACAATACTTGATTATGGAATATGTCTTCCACCATGCTCAGTGCTGCCACTGGTGGCCAGAGGCAATATGCAGCATCACTGGTTAAAATTGGCTCTTATAGCTTTCTCAATATGCAGGTGTAAAGTAAGTAAAGTTTACATTTTTTAGTTAATTTCACCCGCCTGACATTGTTTTTGGGTCTACAGCCAAAGGGAACTTCTACATTCATCCAGTAACAAATTGTATTAATGCCTGTGTTATTGAACAGGGCTCTGTTACACAATGACAGGAATTATATGCATGTTACCCAAAGAAACATATTGAGCGTACGAGCAGGAGGTGGACACTACCTCTAAAGGACATTTCACTTTTTTTTTTCCTTTCTTCTTCATACTAGGGAGGTGAAAGTGAAGCAAAGGGTTGCACTCACCAGTTACACCATGCCATGCCTAAGAAGATTGGCAAAATGTATTTTATGATGATCTTAGGCTTAACGGTCCAGTGTGCAGGGTTAAGTGACCTCTAGTAGTGAGGCTACTGATTGTATCCAACTGAATATTGCTCGCCTCACCCCCTTCTCTTGGTGGCTGTGAAACTTGCAAAAAAAAAAAAAGAATGGTCCTATCTAGAGCCCGTTGTGTGCTCATTCTAAGGTAACAAAAATGATTCTTTTTTTCTAGTGATTGTACATGAATGAAAACATAGTTATACATATTATGTTCCATTTCTGCTTCCTGATCCTCCTAAATGTTTCACACTGGACCTTTAGATGTTTTTGAGAAACAAGGTTCTGTTTGTATTCCATTGATCAGACCTAGGAGAACTCATAGAGAAAGCACGGTAGACAAGAATGGAAAAACTTGCTACTGTCAACCTGTTCATTCACTCCATGCAACAAGTGTAGCCACTTTTCCTGCTGGCTGTCGAAAGTATAGCTACACCAAAAGTAGCAAATTCGATCACAAAATAACTCCTGGAATGCGCTGAACATCTGACTTGAGACTGTGGTGGGTGCTAGTTAACTTCCTGCTGAGGAAATGGGCTTTGATTTGCTGCCTGGTAGCCGGGGTATGTCGCTCTCTATTACTCACTCTGTCTCTACAGCTAGTGTACTCTGTACTCCCCCCCCCCCCCCCCCCCCCCCCCCCCCCTCCCGGTCCCATGGTACGGAACCTCTGGGCACCTTGACTGTCGTTTAACTGCTTGTGGCACGAGGCAGCTGAGGAAATGGGTCATTAAATCCAACGAGCTGGGGCGAGCCCCCCCAGTGCCCCAGATCTGTTTCCAATCAGATAGCCTTCTTTTACAGGAGAAAGAGAAAGAAGCCAAGCACAGCAGCCCAAAGCAGACATTAGTGTCATTGCAGCCCGACACTACTAATAGCAGCAGCTAACAAGGACTGGGGCATTTATTTATTTATGTATTGTCATCCCAAAAGTATCTTAGCAGTGAGATCATCTCTGTCCCTCTGTGGATTTCATGGAAAATTCGCTCCACACCTGGTTTCATGCGCAGTCTCTAAAAATACTTGAAGTATGCACTTGACCATGAGTCATACGCACATAAATTAATTGCTGCTGAAAAATATATAGGCTATCCAGGGTTTGTATTGTGGTAGATTGTAAATTTTTCCATGAAATCTGCTGAATACAATATTCTAACATTTCAGATAAACTGTTTTTGGAATTTCACAGATCAAATTTCACAACCACTTTTTAATAGCTTCTTGGGCCACACACTCAAGTGGCTCAGCACTCCAAAGTTCCACTACAGTTTTCAGTTGTGGTGGAAAAAAGAGAGCTACCCTGTACAACAATTTCTACTACAAATTCTAAGCAAGCCACAGAAAACAACTCATTAAACAGACCCTGATCACTACCATTCTGTCGTAAAGTCTTCAGTTGGATCTCCGTGTTTTCCCAAGACTGTGACTGATCTCATCTATAAAGGAAAAGGGCAGACATTTTGCAAGAAGGTAAATACTGCAAATGTTAGCGTGGGGAGTGTCTTCGATTTGTCCTTTAGGAAGATGCTAACGTGTGATACACCCTGCCCTCCCTTCTCCTTTCCTCTGCTCTCCCTTCTCTCTCATTCATTGGACTCACAAACTCATCTCCCTTTCTCTCTTTTCTTCTTCTGTCACTGCAAAATGCACGGCCAGCGATATGAAAAAAAAAAAAAAATACTACACACACTTGTTGCCCGGACTTTATCTCTACATTATTCTTGCCGCTCCTTCCGTTCATTTCAGAGAATAAGATAAATGAACGACGTACATTTCGTGCACCTGTCCTCCCCTCCCCACCTTCCTCTTCCCCTTACGATAAGGGATTTCATTAACGTGAGAATGCTTGGGCTGAAAGAAACATAATTGCTTCAGTGTTGTTGTCCTCTCTGCTGCCGACGCCCTAATTTCCTCCTCGCCTTACTCTTGACTGTTAAGTGATCATTATATCAACACAGGGGATGGGCCAAGGGTAAAATATTGACAAACTGCGGTCATGTTCATGCAAAACATTGAGGAGAGGTGTGTGTGTGTGTGTGGTTGGTGTGGTCGAATGTGATGAAATATTAAAAATAATAAAACAATAAAAACACAAGGATAAGGAGGGAGAGGAGGAGGAGGAGAAAGGCTGGATAATGGGTGGGGAGTATGGGTGAGGAGTGAGGAAGAAAGGAAGGTGCTAATAGAGTGACAGCAAGGACGTAAAGTGATATGATCAATCGGGAAAGATCACAGAGTCCGGTAATAATTTAAACACCGCGTCCGACCCGTCACCCACCAACCCCCCCTCCCTGTCCCTGATGGATAACTGTATGTAAAAGATACATAATTTTTTGACTTGCCATTTACACAGCATTGCACCTGAAAGCCGGGCGGCATAATAGACAGTTTAAAATGTCAGGGAACTAAGTAAGTAAGAGAGACGGGTCGACCGGCAGAATCTTAATTAGAGGGGCTCTGTCTAACAGCTTTCTAGAGCGGCTGATGATGGGAGGAGTGTCTAGCAGGAACACACACACACACACACACACTCGTGCGTGTATACATGCTGACAAAAACACATATGTGTGCAGGCTTATTGGCATGCAGACAAATGTGCACATCAGCACAGATTTTGTGACAGGAACACACTCACAGGTGCCGCACACACACACACACATACACATTTAAATCATTCCAATTGCATAAAAAAGATCTGAAATTCTTGAATAATTAAAAACACACACACACACACACACACACACACACACTCCACACCCCAATTTAAACATCAGTTCAATTAGCGAAAGATCCCCCTGTTCAACCTTAATTTTATATGCCTACAGCTGACCAGTCAGCCACCAAATCTATCTAGTTATGGCGCGGCATCACAAGAATGTTCAGTGGTAGTCTGGAAATGCATGTATAGGATTTACCTATCTATCCCAGAGCAGACCTGGCTGTTGAGCCCGAGCCAGCGCCACATGATTGTGTTAATTAATCTGCCATTGTGAGCATGGGGAACAGCTGCACGGGCTCTCGTGGCTGCGTTGTCAAAGCAAAACAATGCAATGTTAAGCTTCCCCCACTGAATCTTCCATTACAAAGGAGCCCCAACAACAGGGCTAAATTCATAAATCCACAGATCAATTTTTACCAGCACTAATGTCTGACCTTTAAAGCGAAAAAGGGATTTTTTTTTTTTATAACATGCTTCATTTGGGCTTGAAATATGGTCAGATATGTGATACCTAGGATATGGTCCAAATTTTCACCCACCCCTCCCTCCAAGCCCGTAAAGCAAACACACTGTGGAGAGACAGAGATGCAGAGAGAAAAGGAGGGAGGGAGGGAGAGATGGATGGATGGACAGAGGTAGAAAATGAGCAACAGAGAGACGGAGGAAAGAGGAGAGAGACAGAGAGAAAAGGGAGACAGAGACAAACAGATGAGTGCTAGGAGTCACCAGCTGGGCGCTGGTATTTTAAAACAAAACGTCTAACGCGATTAGCAGGGATCCATCGATCGGTGTTATGTGGCGTTAATTTAGACTGGGGAGAGGGGGAAGGAGGAGAGAAACAAGAGGTGAAAGAGGCTTTGCACGTGCTTTACAGGTCAAATCATAGGAGAACAAAGCTGCTCATGTAGTACATTTGAAATTAAGATTCAGGATTTTTTTTTGGATAATTCAAATATGAAAAATCTGAGCAGACAGCTTCATTTGCACTTATTTAAATCTATGCATGTTTTTATTTGACTAGTACTCATGGAAGCAGTAAACTGAATGGATTAGTTAATACACAGCAGACAGTCGAATGTAACTCTTTCTTTGGTTACAAACCAAATCCTAGCATTAGTGCTCGACAATAAGACAAAAATCTCACATTCATTTAGAAACAACATTGACCAGGGGAATACATAAATAAAATTAGGTAAACTGCGCTGCCACCACAAATTATGTCTGCAATAACAGACTTCACAAATAAATGGTTTAGCACCTCTAATCGAGTTCACAAAATGTTTCACTAGACAACCATTTCACTGCATTCATTACAGCTCCGCTGAATTACAATTCTATTGCGCGCAGAAATCACAGCGTTCGTCTTTAATGTGGCAACCAGATTCATCTTTGTTTCAGAGACTGAGAGATGCCTGGAAGAGATGGGAGATGGCGTGCCCCTATCACACACTCTCTACAGTGAATGGCATGGCCTTGGTGCACACTTGGCACTTCCAGAGAGATGGTGATGCACCCCGAAAAAATCATCAAGATGCCTGGCTCTCGCCCCACTCTGCAGCCAAGCCCTTCTGTCTTGCAGAAAGCCCTCCAACAGCCCACTGAGCACGCAAGACATTGGGAGAGGAGTCATATACACGAACTGAGATGTACTGACGCATCTGACATGTCCTGTCAGTTGTCATTGACTTCATGTAAAGTAGGAGGTGAATGTGACTGATCATTTCTTTCAGGTTTGAATAACAGGGAGAGGCTTGGGAAAGCAATAAATGGAAGCAATCTAAATGGCAGATGAAGGAGGCAAGACATTTCCTTCTCCCTGTGACACTGTCTCTCAATCTGCACCCTGTTTTAGTCTGCCAAACACCAAGTCAAATAGTGACACTGAATATGGCAGTGAATTCCGAATCAGTTGTTTAGTTGCCATCTTCTTCGTAGACTGTACAAATGTTCTTTTTTTACAAGAGTTTCCATTACAATTCTTGGAAAAACACAGTGTATAAAAACCAGTTTGAATTACTTCAGACTGCCTGAAACATGCGCACACACATGCACGCACACACACCAAACATGCAAGTCTTTGAAAGCTTACAGATGGGGATGGGTGACATGGTGCTAACTCGCATCTCAAAAGTGACGCTCGCTGCAGCATCTCACCTGTCCAACACGCTGGATTTCAGAAAGCCATCAGATGTTGCATTTACCGCAACACTGAGCAGTGGAGAGCATCCGATCAGAAGACGTATACGCAGCCTGAGGTTCGGTGCACTTACACTTGACAACTCAACAGGACACTTAGTTAAACTAGAATGGGAATTTGTGACGCCAGAAGAAGGTTGATATCTTGTCATTATCTTCTCCCTCATGGCTTTGTTAGTATTTACAGCTAAAATGTTACAGAGGGTGTATCGAATTGGAAGAAAGACTTTTTTTTTTTTCCTCCTGTGGTACTGTGCTGTCGGCTCCCTGATTGTTGGAGTATAAAAATAATCGTCATGGAAATAGATCTCATTGACAACGTGCCATGTTCACACTGTGAGCAGCTTGTGCCTTGTGAACATAATCCAGAAACGTCCTCCAAAAACTTTCCTCCACAAACTTTCAATCCCTCATCCTCTTTTTGCCCTTCTCTCCAAAAGACGAAAAGAAGGGGATGCCAGGCAAGACAAAATCCTGCCTTGTCAAGTACCAGCAGAACAGGTAGAAATGTGAAGTAGGGGGGGCTCAAGGATCAAGAGGCAAAGGAGGAGGGACAAAGAGGCAGAGAGCATGAGCGAAAAAGGCCTGAGATATTGAGAGGGAGGGAGGATTGACCAAAACAGCTTTCCCATCCTACTCCCGAAAATCCACTCCTCATCTCTGTGTCTAATAGGAAATACCTGATTCTGGTCCTGAGAGTACTGCGCCGGCACGATTACACCCTACCTGCAAGCCCTGCCAGGAGAGGTGGCATTTGGCCGATCCGTCCCCCCATGAGGGTGACTTGTGGCTTAGCCTCGACTTAGCTCCATGTCTTAAGACGGAGGATAGGAGGAATTGAGGGGGGGGACCACTGGGGAAGAATGTGAGTCTCTCTCTATGAAAGCCCAGGATAAACCTGTGTCCTCAGGAGGGAAGGAGCCAACTTCTCCCAGCTGGATGGCGGCCCAGGGGTTAAAAGACGGTACCTTGAAATGTGGCTACGCTGAAGTCTCCAGAAAGTCTTAACGAGGGAACCTTTGTGTCCTTGGTTTGTACACTTCATGAGGCAAGAAACTGTGAAACTGTTAAGTTTAGTAGTTGAGTTGCCTAGACACCACTAATCGTTCTCAATAGAATATATACATATAAGGTCTGGTTGAATGTCCTTGGATAAAGTGTGTGCATTCTTTAAGTGCCTTCTGATTTAGGAAGATCTAAAATCTCCATTGTCTGCAGGAATCCAAGGCCTAATCTCAGCCTGGGAATGACTCAGTCTACGATCCTCA
Organism: Sciaenops ocellatus; assembly: GCA_033000465.1. Lineage (NCBI taxonomy): Eukaryota > Metazoa > Chordata > Actinopteri > Sciaenidae > Sciaenops > Sciaenops ocellatus. The sequence continues at coordinate 4,124,966 of CP136888.1, read as the reverse complement.
CATGGAGGTTTATGTTTTACAAGACAACACCGAAAGGATAAGAGAGACATTCACTTGCCATAACAACCTTATCATCAACATAAACATATGCTCACTGTGTGGGCCGTCGGGCGATGTTAACTTGAGGGCAGATAAAAAAATATAAGGGAGTCGGCAGACGAGACGCGGCTTCATTAGAAGAGCTGTAAATGAAAGTGAGGAAGGCATCTCATCAAGCACATGTTCAACACTTGGTCCATAAGGGAGCTATACCTGGGGCTGTCGCATTCAGAAGGTGTTACTCTAATAAGACAACAGTCGCTTTTATTTACAGCGAGCACGAGATGACATGAAACATGCATTAACACATCTTCTGTTGTGCCTTTGGTGAAAAAACACCTTTGTTATTTTGTAAACAAAACATCTAACTAACAGCCCCTTTTGCGAGCTAAAGATACATTCAAACAACATATGCTCTTGACTGCAAAAAAAAAAAAAAGCACAATAGGTGTAAACCGTCTAAATTGCAATTGCACCGCATCTTGGAAAACAAACACTTTGCTTTGTTACCAAGACAACTGAGATAATGTGATTCCTGCGGCATTGTCAGGACTGCTACTTGCTACATTATGTGTGACAAGCTTAAGAGTAGATCTAGAGGCGTGAATGCACAGATTCAGGCTCCAGCCTATTTGCGGATTGAAGATAGTCCGGCAAACCATATTTGCATGTGTAACCTTGCCAAAGAGTTAAGCTCAGCGGGCTAACATTGTCTCCACGCTTGCAAAATCCTGGTTTGAAGTCAGCACTGATGTATAAGACTCTATAATGCTTGCTGTGATTTGACAGTTTGTGATACTGTTACTAATGCTTAGCCCAGTGAACAAATGCAGTTCCATTCTGTTGGAGGATTTAAATGTGATCAGCCCCAACATTTGTTTTTAATATATCTATCTGGGCAAACAGCAAATTCATAATGGAGCCTACAGCCCATATCCTCCTCTTTCCTCTTTCTCTCTTTGCCTTCCATGGCGACAAAATGAATTCAGCTCGGAACCTAATTAATCCACAAAGGTTTCATGTCTTAATCCCCAAAGTCAAGGGGGTTATTGTCCTCACAAATGAGGTCAGTGTTCCTCCCAGTGGAAATAAGGGGAAGAAGGAGCAAAACACAGAGAGGAAAGGGAGGGACCACGGATGCTTACAGAGTGGCTTTCTTTCTCTCTGACTCTCCTGGTGAATTGAGGTGTGATACCATGGCAAGAGGCCCTGCAAACAGGGACTGGAGTTGCCTGCTATCTCTGCAGGGACGGGTACATGCATAAAAGTATCATGATGTACAAAAAGGGACTGAATGGTTAACATGCCACAACGAAAGACAAGCAGAGAGAAACATAAACGGAGCAGTGAAATAAATGGCACAGCATGACAGCAGTGGGAAGAGGCAAAATTAAACGCCTGCCAATCTCCAGCACACGGACCTTTTGAACCAGGTGGATAAGAAAGCTGGTTCTGATGGTAATTGTCACTAAGGCAAGTCACTGTCAAACTCTGAGGCGAAGAAGCATCATCCAAGTGTGACAGGACGATAGCCATGATGCAGCCCTCCGTCTGGTGGGATGACAAGGGGGGATGTGACACACATGGCCACACCATGCTGCCTGAAGCACAGTCACCACCAGCGGCCCACACAGGGTCTCAGTGGGGGACAAACCCTGGGAATAGCACTGAGCCGGCCAAATGCTCGTCCAGCATCGAACAAACCCTGGGTGAATTGGGAGCCCTGTCTCCGAGGACCAAATGGCAGCCAGGGAAAGCGCCGACGATTCACCATGGTAGTCCACATCTATCTACTCATTTAGACCATCCTGATGAGAGCTTTCCAGAGATCTTTTGAGTCATCCAATCAAGGCTTGGCTCAAGGCAGGCGGGGCGGAGTTGCTGGCCAATGAGAACTTGGTTAAACAGGGGGTCAGCCAATAGCAGGCATGTTGAGAGGAGGGTCAGCCAAGATGGAGGCTCGCTAGAAGAACAAAATCCAAGATGACGCAATCAACAGCTTGCCGAAATCTGTTGCAGTCAAAAGTCCGGCCACTGTCTACAGCAAGCATGGTGTATGAGTGCAGGCCCGACGCCTAGAGAACAAGGAGCCGAGCAAGAATGTTTAAATGTCTGCACCATCTTATATTAATAAAGCGCTGCCGCGACAGTATCTCATCATCTGCAGCTGTTGTAAAGATGATCATTACTTTTAGTCACAATCTGTGGAATATACACTACCCTCTCCACAAAGGATCTACTAAAGCACACTTGGCAAAAAGCATATTTCCCACAAATTGCTTTCTTTCTGTGTTACTGATGATGTGGCGACACACAATGTCATGCATACATCAAAAGCATCAGCAGAAAAACCTGCGCTGTTTTTGATCACTGGTAATTACTGTATCTGCACTCCAAGAAGACTCGAGGAGTAAACAAAGTGAGAAGTTGGGAAACGGGGGAGAAAGAAAAAAGGAGGGGAGAGGGAGGAGGACTAGCTTTGTAGCAGACATTCTAATTTCCAACTTCTCTGTGACTGGTGGAATAAAAAAGAAGTTTATATTGTCATCTCCCCACCGCTGAGTTTGAAATATGAGTTTAAACTGACAGAGGGAATTAAAATCTGTAAACGCAACATTTTTTGATGCCTAATTTGAAAATCAGCTGTCAGAGTTGGTGTTTGTTGATTTTTATCAACTCAAGGGTTATTACATTTCGAGAATGTGACAATTAAAAATCCCTCAATCATTCCCATGAGCTTTCTATAATCACACCAACTCGCTAAGTTATACAAAGTGATGTGACCAAAGCAGATGAAACTCCAGTCGAGAATTCCAAACCTCATCTGGTAGCATGAGGTCAAAATACAAACAGTAAATTTTATTCTGTTTCGGAGTTACAACATGCCGTCACAGATATCAGATAATGAAGGGAAATGATTTCCCCGTCTGCACACAAGGTTTCCTTTAGTAATATCAACGTGCGCACACTCGTGCATCAGAAATACCCTTTCCCATGACTGCGTGCAAATCATAGAGTTAAGGGTCAGAAGCAGGTCTAAGAAGCTCACTGCTGGACTAGACACAATTGGATAATAACTCTGACATGGACGCCAGTTGGTTAAAAACTCACTTGACTTCAACATTTTGAAAGCAAGGGGTTACTGTGCTGTTTTTGTTTCTCCTTTTTTTTTTCCCTTCAATCTTTTCTTTTTTCTTTTTTTTTTTTTTTCCCTTGCGCTCTCCACACTGCCGCTGCCTGCATGCCTCCCCTTCATCTCAGAGGATATATAGAGGAGAAAAAGATTTAAAAGGACTGGAAAAAAGCTCAATTGTTTATTGATTTTATAATAGGCTTAGTGCAAGAGAAATAAAGTGTGGGGCTGGCGGGGCGGCGTGGTCAACCAGAGGCGATGGCGTGACAAACACGCGGCTTATGCGCAGGTAACAGCGGCTTGAGTCCAAATGCCGGGATATTGGCTTGAGCCCCTTTCTGTTTTCCCGAATGCCCGTTCGTGGCATTGTTATCCTGCTTTTAAACCAGTGTAGACATAATCGCTCCTCTCACAAAAAGGGCACGGCCTTATGGGCTTGAAAGTGTGTGTTTGTGTGTAGGAGGAGGAGGAGGAGGAGGAGGAGGAGGAGGAGGAGGAGAAGAAGGGGCTCACTTCAGGATGAAATAGAAAGTGAATAGAGAAGTGTGGCTGCATAGGTTGAGACAATCGAATTCAGAAAGGAATGAAGAGACTCTGTGATGGTTCGACTTTTGATAGAAGAGGAAACTCAGTTTTATGAAGTTTATGTACAGAAAAGTAACACGGAGAGAAAGCACATAGAATAAAGAAGCTGAGAGGTGTTTGAGCAGGTTTTTTGCGTGTGTGTACAGCGGAGTGTGTATGTGTCTGCCTGAGAACACACGGGTGTGTGTTGGGTCTGATATATGGATGATAACACTAATTAGCTCGTTTTGTTTGGGGCACAACACTCATTAAAAACCCAGTGGGGCCATTAAAGTTACTGTCCCTCCAAACCATTGCTGCCACCGTATCCATCTAGCCTGCTATCTCACCCAGCTCTCCTTGCTTTTAATGGCCTCTGCTTCAGGTTGTTGGGTTGAGCAAAGATTTGTGGGACTTGGATAACTCCCCTTCTTCCCCTCTTACCCCAGCTGCCCCCCTGTCCATACCTCTTGATTCTATTTAAATCTCTCTCCACTCCTCCTTCTCACGCTGTCTCTCTTCCTCCACAACACTCACTTTCTCTGTCTTTGCCTCTGTCTATCTTGCTCTCCCACACATACCAATTACTACATCCACAACCTCCACTGCAGGCTACATGCTCCATCCATACACTAATAGCTGTTTGCTGAACCGGGGAGGGATTTGCGCTCTTCAGTCGCGACGAGGAGGGGGCGATGGTTGTTTCCAAGCTTTACACAGTGATGTCGCTGTAATACCGACAAACCTCCCCGTGATTCAGTGCGGCTTGCCGTGCAATAAGGCGCCCGTTACTCTGCAGCCGGAGAGACTGGAGGCAGAGGCCTGCCAGGATTAGATGAGCAGGTGTAGCATCCCGCTAACAGATACAGCACAAAGCCATATTCAAGCCCATGCTCTCTGGGGCTAGCTGTGCTACAGCTAACAGCTTCTGCTCAACTAAAAGAAGGGCTCAAGTCAATCCACTGCACGTATTACTGTCATGATAATGTTACACATGGAAGAAGAAGTGTCTGGAGAATTAGTTTCATTTGGGAGGGCTACATGTTATTATGTCAGCTTGAATTATTGCTAAAAAAAAAGTTATCCCACTGGAGAATAATTCTTTATTTCTCTTATTGTGAACAAAAGCCAGCAACAATTAATTTATCCTCCTTACAAGTATTGTCTGTGTGTTGAAAGCCAGATAAATCTTATGATTACAAAGATAATGTGCTAAACAAGTTCCTAAAACTACATCTCATGAGGTGATACTAAATGGAAATTCCAATTTCTTCCAAGGGTTAGCTGCATTTTTTACTGACAAACAAAGATACACAGGCTCTGATTAGTATTTGGGCAGAGGAGGCTATTCTGGGGGAGCTGGAGTCAGTGGCAAAAAACAAAATTGATGGGCCAGAAGATTTTTTTTTTTTTCATTTTCTAGCAGAAACTTACATCCAATCAATGCAGGGGGAAAATAAAAATAAAGAAAAACAAAAAGTTAGTGGGAGGATGCATGAACTCGTTCGTTCACCAAAATGTGTATTAATCCGTGGCTGAAAATAGTCCCCTAACAAATGCACTGTTTACTACTGTGTGAGTAATGGTTGTTAAAACTACAGTACCCAGCTGTTTTAGGAAATTATTAAGCTTTGTTTTTTAAAAATGAAAGAATGGCTTTAAGGCCAACATAATCAGGCCTTTCCATACACAGCTCTCCCCTGTAACCCCTGTGACCTGTGTGCAGTGCTAAAGCTCACATACGACCACAAACACATACTCTGAGTGCCTGGTCATATTCCATCTACTCCCCTTTTGCCATGTTGTTGAAAGGCAAGACTCTGAAAATATCCTTGGTCTCAGGTCTGGATATTAAGAGTGTTGATTAGATATATGAGTTTGCCATTTGCCCACGGAGCGTGGAGTGTCTCCGACAGAACTGGGGACCATATGGCTGGTGAGAGATTTCCCCCCTCTCTTCCTCTTCGCGCAGCCTGACAGCTGGATGGCTGCTAACTGGGGACGAGGAAGCTTGGCAGCTGCAGCTGAGAGCAACGCTTTGATGCCGCTCACCCTTTTTCACTTCTCTCTCTCGCTGTCTTCCTCCTCCTCTCTCACACACATGCACACACACACACACACACACACACACACACACTCAGAAGAACCCAGACAGCCACCACCAACCAGTGTTAACTTACGCAAACTTTCTACAGGTTGGACAAGAGAGACGAGAGGAATGGGAGGCGGGACCGAGCGTATATAGCGTATAGTGACATGGATTGCTGGTACGATGTGTTAGAGGTGTTTAAATGCCTCGCTCGTGCAGTGTTACAAACAATGACAAAAGTTTTCTGTTTTCCAACATGTGTAAATCTGCTGTCGAAAAAGACGACGGTGTGAGGGGTGGAAGAAGGGAACACACCCATGGGTGGGAGACGGTGTTGGGGGATTGCAATAAGGTGGAGGAGAGAAGAGGAAGAAGAGAAGGAAGGTGAAAAGGCCTCTGGGAACACGTGAAGCTGTACTGGCAGGTACAAAAAAAAAGTCAAGGTTTTTTGATTTTCTCACTCATTTTTTTTCTCTTTCCTTCTTTTTGTTCTTTGTCTGGAAGCGATCTTTCATTATTTCTTAAACAAAAAAAAAACAAAAGATTGCTTTGGGTTGTTTAGATGCAGATACCTGGATGCTTTGTGCTTGGTGAAAAGAAAAATCTCTGCTCCATTCCAATAAAAGTGTAACAGCAGGCAGGTGTGTTTTCTCGTTTTTTTAATCTTAAATCTCATCTCCGCCACATTCACTGCACTGCAAGATATGACAATATGTTTTAGCCTAACGTTTGTCTTTAATAAAAAAGCGTTAAATAGAGATTGTGATGTTTTTTTAATGGAGGTCACCGTAGACAATGACGTCTTTCTTTGTCAGAACAATAGCGCTGTTTATACCAACTTTTCTCTGCACTCCTGGGAAAGTGTTTTAAATCACTTAGGCTAAGTGCTGCACACACAAGGTTAAAATGCAAAACATGTTACTGAAAACCTCAAGTAGGTTTGGTAACCATTCAGTGAGCCACTCCTTTAAAATGAATGCTTTCTTTGGCTTTTAATGACTTTTTTCATGCGTTGTGTTTTAGTTTCAATGCCGTACTGTAAAGCACTTCTTCTTCTTGTGAATATTATTTTCCTAAAAGGTTGATCTCCCTTTCTTCCTCCTATGATGCTCACTATGTTCTCCACTTTCAAAGGCACCATCTCTAAAGCACCATCTCTCAAACGACAAATCGAAACTATCAGATAATCTCCTCTTTCTCTCTCTATCCTCCCTTCCTCTTTTCATGCTCCCTCTTGTGTTCAGTCACCGCCTGATCGTACCGCTTGCCCCCATGCCCTTCTCTGTTTTTTTTTTCTCCTTCTCCTCCCTCCCTCCCTCACCTCCTCCTCCTCCTCCTCCTCTCACTCATTTTCCTTTACTGTATTCCCCCCACTGTTGCGCTATATCTATCTCACTCTCTCCTCCCTTCTTTTTTTCCCCCCAGCCAGCTCCTCCCATCCCTCGTCTTGTTGAAGGCCCCCTGTTGCTGCCTGCTATCAACCAGCTCTGAACTGGTGAACATGGTGCGGGAAGAGAGAGGGGAGGGAGAGGAGAGGAGAGGAGAGGAGAGGAGAGGAGATGATGTATAAGAGCACGAGGAAAAAGGAGAGAAGAGAGCAGAGTTTGGCTGGAGCCAAGAGGAGAGCAGCTGGGCACGGCTAACAGGGAATGATAATGACCTCAGAAATCTGCTGTTCGCTCCACAACAATAGGGTGCTCAGTCGCCTGGAAAATTGTGTTCATCAGCTAGCTCTGCTCACTTACTAATTGACATTGCCAAATATTTTAAGAACAATTGGAATGTGGCAGGGGGAGAGAGCGAAAAAAAAAAAAAAAACGAAAGCTCAGAGATCTTAATCCCTGGATTTAATCCCTCCCTCACTTTTCCACCCTGCTCCCTCTCTCTTTCTCCCCCTTTTTCCCCTCCCTCCTTCCCTCTTTCACTCTCTCTTTTGTGATGAGGAGATAGCTACAACTAAGAAAAAAAAAAAAAAGCAGCACATTTTTCATGTCGCTTTCTGCTCTCATGTCAGCACCCTGATGTTGATACAAAGGGTTTTTTATGTGACCTGTCAATGGGGTTAAGAGGAGGAGATTGAGATGGGAGAGAAGGGGGGGGGGGGTCAGGGGGGAAGGAAGGAGGGAGGACAGCAAAATTAAAGAATGACGGCGCGAGGGGAGAGAAAGAGAGAAGAGGAGAAAGAGGAAGGATCCAAAAAAAAAAAAAAAGCAGGGAGGACGAGGGGGAAGGCAAAAAAAAAAAAAAAAAAAAAAAAAAAAAGAGCAAGCGAGAGATTCTTCAGTCATGGTATCACATGGCTGGCCCTCCATTTTTAATGAGGCAAAGGTCAATGTATTCTCTTGCTCTTTCACACACAGGAGGAACCTCAATCATGCCCAAGTTAACTTGTTCAAACAAACCCCCCTCCTCCCTCCTCACTCCGACCCAGCCCCATCCCTGCCGCCCCAGGCCCGGCTCGGCTCGGGCCGCCTTTACCCATCCAGTGCCACCCATTTGCATTCCCCTGACCGAGAGAGCCCTGCCTCATTTCACAGGAATTCCGCATTGACGGAGTCAGACAGCTGTCACCAGACAGAGAAAAGGAACTTGGCGTTCGCCCTCATTCAGCTTCGCCCTCCCCTCCATCCCCTCCACCGAACCCCTCTGTTAAGCACACACATAAACAAAATCAAAAGAAGAGAAACATTTTAGCCAGCATGGAGTTTGCTCGCTAGTTTGGACTCAAAGGAGAACAAACGCGTATTTAGTTTGGATTGGTGCATTTATATGTGCAACCCCGAAGTTGAGACAGCTCCAGTACTACTGTGATGTTGATCTGTGTCTTTCTTTTCTATGTCTCTGTCTTTATTTTTCGAAACTTTTGAGTCTTTCCTTCTGCACGTTCAGTCATGTGAAGTTCTCAGAACTGTAGTAAAGAGCTGTATTATTTGTGAGTCACCTTCTTCCTTTCTTTCTCTATTCTTGCTCACTTTTAGCAATGACACCGGAGAAGATAGCTTGTTGATGTATTAAGAATATTAATATGCAAACAGTCTACCTGACAGAGTAAGGCAGCCTTCTGTTATGGAAAGATAAATATTATGTTTTAATTATAAAAACATAAAAAGGAATGGGGAAGACAGAAGAAGAGGGAGGAGGTGTGTGTGTGCGTGTGTGTGTGTGTGTGTGTGTGTGTGTGTGTGTGTGAGAGAGAGCCAAGGAGGCTTGTTCCATGAGAAAGGTAAGCTATGTTTTGGCAAAGATTTGGAGTTGAAAAGACTGGATGGCATAATGTGATGCTGTTTACTGAGGAATGTGATGCCCTGTCATCTCTCCCTTTTTCTCACTCCACTCAGTCTCTCCCTTCTGGATTGCCCGTGTCATTTTTTCATCGCTTCTCCTTCACTCTCTCAACAGTCCATTTTTGTTTTTTTCCCTTCTTCTTCTTCTCCTTTTTCTGTCCCGGCTTCATAACCAAGCGGGGAATCCTAACGTGATCATTAAGACATAAAACAGGCTGATAAATGTTTCATAAGGACAAGGCTAGCCACTGATAGCCACCCAGGAATACTGAGGAGCAAACCAGGGCTCGCAGTCCTCCCCTCGATCAAACACACTCGTCGGAATAAAATTGGAATTTTAAAATGTCTAAAAAGCCTCGGCTAATTCCCACCATGGGTAATATTTACAAATTGAGTCTGAGAGAGACTGGGGTGGGAGAGAGAGAGAGAGAGAGAGAGAGCAAGAAAGGAAAGAGAGAAATCAAATGAACTGTGCAAGAAATAAGAGAAAGAAGAACAGAGAAATAAATTGGCCTTTTATATTGTGCAAGCGTGTACAAAAATACTAAGTCTGCATTTATCCGAGACATGTCAATCAGCGCAGCACACTGACAATTAGTGCGTTTGAATAGAACTTTTATCATTTACCAGACACCAGAGTCCTGACCTACTGTACAAAAATACAGCTCGGGGAATGAATGTGCCTGTAACACAATGACTGTCTATTTAAGTTTGGTGACACATAAAAAATACAGATATGACAGGCCAGACTCCTTCAAATGAGTGGGGGGTAGAAGGCTCAGGTTTTGTAACCAGTGAGTTCTCTGATTATAGAGAAAAGAAGAATAGTGCGAGGGGGGAAGAAGTAGAGGAACGGATGTCAATTACAAAGAAAGAGTAATTTATGCAGAGCGGAGAAACGGAAAAAAATGAGAGACATAATTCATTATTTTTTAATGCACATAGTTTCGCACTCATATATTATGGCGCTCATACTCACAGAGGACTGGCCTCATTTCAAAGTGTTGGCTGCAGTGTGATGTGGTGTGAGAGCAATGTAGCATACAGTGAGGAGGTATACGTTAGTTATTCCATAAAATCATTATTTTCACAGTGAGAAACCATATGCTAAAAGTGTCTGACTCATGGTAATATGTTAGCATTATCCTCCCTGGATGACATTTCGGTCTGCATATTCAATACTACAACTGTTTCAGACACGTTTTTTCTTTTTTTTTTTTTTTTTTTTAGATTTCACAGACGGATTAATCCACTCGTGGGCCCCGGGGAAAAAATTAGGTCCCGGGCCCCTTTTGAGCCTTGCCACCCTCATTCCCATAATCTCTTTTGCACACAGCACAAACTAGTCACCCTACACTGGACTATTACCCTGCTCTAGGTTTGCTGTGTGTCAGTTAGTTTGTGTTGATTTGAGTAAAAACACAGTTTTATGTGTTATTACATAACACTGAAGGTAAAATTAGATTTTGTCACAGGTTCTCTCTAAAATACAGCAGCCACCCCGAGGAGCTCGCTGCTTCACTTCATGTGGTGGTGAATATCCCATAAAAGTAATCTGGAGAGTAATGGCCGTGCAGTGAACCTGAGGCCTTCAGGGCCAGGGCAGTTGTCTGCTTTGCCTGCGTGGTAATCAAGCACTGTACATAACTACAGACAAACAGAGTGGCTTTTTAATTGTGCACACTTTTCTCTTTTAATTCCTTGAGCTTAAAACATTAGCATGGCTAATCAAGCCAATCTAGGTAACAAGAATAGACGGTTTAATTGCTCTCGATTTTTATTTATTTATTTTCTTCGTTTCTGGCTAATACACCGACTCACAACCCAAATAAGTTTAACGAGTCCGTATGGCGCAATATCAATTGTGACTGGACTGTCAAATATTATATATCTCCATAAAGTCAGTGCATTCAAAACAAGCTTAGCTTCAGTTCAGGACATTTCACCAAACTAAGAGTTTAATCTAGATTTTAACGTGTGAATGCAATCCAGTACGCAGCAGAGCCGGAGCCCCAGACCACCCAGTGGTCCTATACAAGCCCAAAAATAACTGCATGTCAGTTGACTGTAGTAACAATCGATGACTCATTTCTTAGGGAATTACTAAAGTACACAGTGCTATATCTAAGACGAGTCCCCCTAAAGTGTTATCGCTCTGTCTTCTGTGTCAAAATCCAGTTTTAGCACTTTTATTATTGCAGTTTACATTGTGGTCATACAGTACATTTTCTTTAACAAATGTGTGTTTTATCACATTACAACTAGATCATTGATACCCCCAAAAAATGGGGCCTGATAGTATTATTCCAGCATAAGAGTACTGTTCAGTCTCTAGGTCATGTATAATCTGCTATGTTTATTTATATATAAATACGTGTGTACAGAGGGTGAGACGGCTCAGCTTAATCCGGCCATGGTGTGTACTTTCAATGGTATATATTTAAGATACCTCAGTTAAAAGTACAGTGTGTATACATGCAACACGAAATCATGTCAAAATGTTTAGAACCAGGATCCAGTATGTTCAGATGAAGGTAGATGAATAACCTGGCCTGACACTGAATGAATAAAATGTAGCTTCATATTACTGATCTTTATCTTTGTCTATCTTAAAATATATGTAATTTTTCTACAATATTTATGTATGTAGACTGCCATACATACTGAGAGAATAGCAACAAAATCATAAAAGGTATTCCTTATTTAATATTGCTAGTATTGACGACTCATTGACTGAAATAAGATAGCTATGTTGGGTTTGTCACCATGCATATTCATAGTCATCTGGATCTTGTTCAGCTCTACTTTATTCCTGTTAATGACACAGTAATTACACTGTAACAGTTTGTCCGCATGTGTAATTACGCCCCCATTGTAACGTCGCAATTAGATGAATATCCACGCTTTATAACCTAAGGCGTCAAGTTGGCAAATCCAATTTCAATTTGTATGGAGCAAAGCATTTCGCCTGCTTGTTTGAGCCGTGGTAAAGACCAGGGATATGCGGGCTAATCCTTGCCATGTTAAAACGCTGTTCCTCTTAAAAAATGTAGACATGGGGGATTCTCTGGAGAGAGAGAGAAAAAGAGAAAGAGAAGAGAGAAGAGAGCCAGAGGGAGTGCATAGAGTCTTTTACAGCCGGGAGCCAAGAGGTGGGAGTGGTTTAGGCGTATTGGAAAGGTTGCGGAGGTACATGTAAAGGAGGACTTCTGCTGCTTTAGGCCTTACACGCGTGCAGCAAAGCCTATTTTTTACACATTCAGCTACATTTCGCCTCTAATGTGGCAGCAGAATGGGGAGACGCTAACGTGCAAAATGAGGATTTTCAATGGTGGCTTATTTGCATGTAAGAGCTGGCACAAAAAAAAGGCGATGCTTCCCAAAGCACCAGGCTCTATCGGATGTGATAAGTCGTATTCACATCTACCTGTTGCTGAACCTTCCTAACATATACCACGCTGAACACTGTGTGTTTTCTCTCTTTTTTGAGGCCTGAACAGTCCTGGAAACAATGAAGTGAAGTCAGTCCAAGGATAGCCAAACAGAAAACAAAAAATGATGGTGACGGGCATAAATGTAATTACCTCTTTGTGATAAAGAAATAGAGAATTTTATGCTCAAGGTTAGTTGCTGAGCTATATTGTAATAAGGAAGGTCTTTAAAGGACATCTCTGACAGAGGCCTTTGTTTTTCTGCTCTTTTTCTTCCTCACTTCTCCCTTTTTTCACACACTGCCTTTAAACAAGTGCCGTCTCAAAGACAAAAGCGCAAAAGCTGACCTTCTTTCACAGTTGAGATGTTATTTTTGATTACTATAATTCAAGTTTAACTCAAAATTGCTGTGGGCAGGTGGCGGGGCAGAGGCTCACACACTTGCAAATGTACGCACACGCACTTAGAGAGAATTACGAGAAGGAAAAAAAAGCTGAGATATTAAGATAAATGGTACAGTAGCCACATCCTGTTCACTACAGAAGAGAGTGATATGCACACATACTGTAAACCTCCCCCACACACAGTCACGCACACACAACAAACATGCATGCAGAAGAGAAGCATGACACCTTTCTCCACATGAGACTCAGACACGTTTTTTTTCTCACACATCAAAGTTTCTAATTTGAGAGTCCCTGAGCTCCAAACGTGAATCACATTGTGTAAGTTGTGAAGAAAGACAACTTTCGCTACTTCTGATTAAAAAAAACAGGAAGTAGCAAAACCAGCATATGTAACATAGCCTAATGATTTTACTCTGTTCTTCTCTGATAATCTAGTTTCACCTTTGCCGTGCACTATAGCCGTTAGCTACAGTTTGACATCCTATTTTGGCACAAACACCCACAAAAGCTCTATGGTAACAATGTGAGGACATCCTTTCACATATGACACAGGCAGATTGACAAAGACCTCGAAAAGCAGTGGAGCCTTTGACTGAGCACTCGGCTGAGGGTGTGACATGCTACCTGTACACAAACCACACATTTGCACAAACAGTTAGATGAAGACAGCAGGAAGGACAACATTAAGGGCTTGTGAAAACCAGCAGGCCTTTTTTAACTTGAGCAAAGTTGCAGATACACTATTTTAATTTATTTTTTGTATTTATATTTTTGTCTTTAATCATACCCTCCTTCTCCACAGATGGTGCCTGGGGGGTGAGATTTAACCACTCAACTAAATCTAATGCATTTCTTTGTGCTTTGTTAGCATTTGGTGGTAAATACTATTAGTTTTATTTGTCAATTATTATTTTAATTTGGTTTTCTTTTTTGTTTTGTTTTTTTTTCATTTTTGTTTACCAAACACTGGATGTTAATACAGTACTTCTGAAATTGTTGAAACGCCACAAGCTGAACCCATCAGATTCAAAGTGCTTGAGTCAAAAGAGACCGACAGAAAGAGAGAGAGAGAGAGATACAAAGACAGAGAGAGAGAGACAGAGATGGAGAGAGAAACTTCCAGCATTAAAATTCAGAAGATAATTACATCGGCTACACCCCCACCCTGTTGAGAAAGTGTTATGTTTAATAGTCTCTATAAAGAAAATAGGTTTTTATCTCACTCTCATTTTCATTAATTCCTAATTGGGGTGGGGGGTTGTCTGTTATTATTTCTTAGATTAAAATAAACATAGCCTGTCCCATGTTCAAACCCATCACACTACACGGGCATGATAAGGACTTCATGCCTCTGTGAATAAATAAACAATTTCGTCTCCACTGGTGGAATTAAGTTGCTTACAGCCTTAAGCTAAGCCACTCTGATTTATATTTCTATTTATTTATATATTTTTTTCAAAAGACTTAAAAGCACATCCTCGCTTTTGCAAATGAAGTTCAGCATTTTTTTTGACCTGCTTTATATGTATATCTTTAATTAGTGTCTTGTTTAGCTTAAACCGACTGATTATCGCATAGTCGTGACCTAATTACGGCACGCGCTTCTTAACGCCAGCATAGTGCCCTGAGGAGCAAGCGAAAGTTACCTTTAAAAACTTGTGTAATCATTAGCAACGAGCCTCCCTTAATCCCACTAAACATACACTTATCTAGCCCCGGCCGGCCTGTGTTTGCTGGGTAGGGGGAGGGGAGGGGTATGGTTGTCTCTAACGTGTTTATTAAAGACATTTATTAATCGCTGTGGTTAAAACGAGTTTGTCCCCACGCTCCTCGTCTTTACTCATGTTCCACAGGGATCTAGACTGCTAACCTGCAAACGTGAATGCAATGGTGAAGGTCTCTTCCTAGATTGTGTTCTCTGAAGTCTTCTGTCTGGCTTAATGTGAAAAGTAGCAACAACACAGCAGTGTCAAGGGACAAATGTTACTATGTCCAGCATAAGAACTTGCAAGTTAAATAGCATGTGCCTGTAAATACCTGCATGCATATTACACATAAAGTACAGTGTGTACACTTCAGTTGAATAATCTGTCTCAATCTCTATGTGTGTAAAGTATCATGTAAAACCAAACCTCTCTGTGAGAGTGTGTGTATTTAAACAACATAAGTAAGTATTTCAGTTATGTGAGGAATGCGTGGCTCTGATTCTTCATTGGATTTTTGGGTTATTTTTCATTTCCTTTTAAAGAGATGGATTTGATTTATATATACACACTTCTATAAACAAAATAAATTCTTAGGTAGCAGCACTGAATTAAACAAGTGTGCGTCAACGGGATACAATTTTGATCCCTTTATCCAAACAGTACAAGTGGTTGGTTTCTTACCTGAAGATGGTGAGGAGGGATGTGGGCTGTCATCCTGGACACTTCCTGTCTGGGAGTGTCCTCCTCCAGCTCCACTCTCTTCTGTCACGTTGGATGAACCAGGAGTGGTGGAGCGGCTGATGGACTGGGACTCAGGGTCGCTGGCTGATCCGCGGCGTTCGTCCAAACCTTGTTGCTGGAACGCTTCCTCAATGCCTCTCCTGTCTTTGCCGTGGATGCGGGAGTGGACGACCATCTGATGGTAGGTTCTGAAGACCCGGCCACAGTCAGGGCATTCTGAAGGCTTCTCCTTCATGCTGGAGAGGCTGGAGAGGCTGTAGTCAATGTTTGGGCTTCCCAAGCCAGCCAGGGCTCCAGGAGCCTCAGCACCACCGTGGTGAGACATTAAGTCACGGTGACTGTCAAAGCCTCTTCCATCCTCTTTCATGGACATCATGGCTCCACTAGCTGCCTTGGATCCCTGCAAGGCCTCCGAGAGTTGCTTCTGCTTGGAGCTATCATTGGAAGCAATCAAGGAGTAGTCTTGTTTCTCTTTTGAGAAGGAAGCCAAGGCCCCAGCACCACCCATCTCATCTTCCTGCCCTGGAGGTATATGGTGCGGGTGCTGGTGCTGGTCCTTTGGCATGAAAGCCCTGTCCATAGCCATGCCACGAGCCATTATCTGCCAGGCTTGGTAGCTGTTGAGGGAGTCCATTTCAGCCACTTTGGCAGCTGCCTGGAGGCGCTCCATACAGCTTGACTTGAGTGGTGGCACGAGATTGAGACAACCCAGGAGTGACCGCTTCTCATTTTCGCCCAGCCCATGGCCCATACCTCCTGCCATTGGCCCCAGCAGCTTCCCTAACATTTCCTTTTCCTTCATGGCTATCCCTGCCTTAGCCAACATTTGGTGCTGCTCACTCAGGCCCTGTTTGTCTGGTGAAAGGAATCCTCCCTGAAGACAGGAGATATAGCGGGAGTAAAGGTTGGCATGAGCTTCCTGGGCCAGATTACTCATGCTATTGACGGCAGCCAGGTCCTGCTCACTGGGCTGTGGTGGCTTGCTCTTGATGGCCAACTTGTTGAGATGCACCTTCATATGGTTCTTGAGGAACCAGGGTTCCTTGAAGCGACGGCCACAGATTTGGCAGCAGTGTTCAAAGGAATCTTTGTGCTTGCGCATGTGGCCTTTGAGGAACCAAGCTTGACTGAACACCTGGCCACACACATCACAGCGGAATTCAGTGGCCGGCTGCATGCCACCAGCACCACCAGCACCTTGGCCTTGTGTGGTCTCAGCTGTGATGTGGGCCTTCTCCACATGACTTATCAGCTCCTCTTCATGGGAAGCAGCAAACTCACACAGTGTGCATTTGTAGGGCTTGTGAAGTATGCGGATGTGGCGGTCCAGCTCCTCACGTTTCTTGAACTTCCCTTTGCAGAAGGTGCAGCGGAAGCCTGTTGCTGGATTCAGGGACTGTTCATCTTGGGTGCCAGCCGGCTTGGGTGAAGAAGAAGGCTGGGACACTGTCTCTGGAGTGACAATACTGGAGGGGGGCAGGAGGCCACAGGCTGAGCCTAGTTGCTGCTGATGGGTGTTAGTGCTGCTATTCAGGCTCAGATGGGGTGTTTGAGGTGGCTGGAGACTGCCACTCCCTCTCATTTGCTTGTCCCTCAGGATGGCCCTCTCTTCCAGCTCATGCAGCAGCCTATTCTCCTCTCTGACACGGCCACGGCCCTTACCAAGATTCCCCAGCTTGTGGGTGCGGAGGTGGATCTTCAAATTGCCTTTCTGAGCTGCTCGGTGGTCACAGTAGGGGCACTTGAAGGGCTTCTCTCCTGTGTGTGTGCGCATGTGCAGCGACAGGATGCTGTTAAAACGGAAGCGCTTGCCACATAATGGACAGGGATACTTCCTATTCTTGCGAGCGTCGTCTTCAATATCATTCATCTGGGACATGATGCCCAAGTTCTGGCCATTGAGAAACTGCTGCAAGTCAACACGCCCGTTCAACCCACTTAGTGCCCCTGCATCAATGTCTCGGTTGAGCTGATTGGCTAGCAGGGCCATCTGACTGCTGATAGGTTGACTGGCCAGAGCTGCGTGGTGGGTCTTCTCGTCCAAAGGCGTGGCTGCTTTCTCTTCGGGGATCTGTTGTGGGCGGTGTAGGTCGGGGAAGGCGTGTCCTAGCTGGGCAGTAAGCTGGTGAAGCTTTTGACTGATGGGGTAGCGGCCATTTAACACTGCATTGCTTAGATGGGCATCAGCGTCAGGCACCGCTGACGACACACCAAGACACAAACTAGAGTCCTCCATCCTGTAAAAACAAGCAAAAAGAAAGATACACGTTAAAAATGATAGTATTTATAATTTAAAAGGAAAACATTTGGAGGATTGGAGAAAAAAATGCATCTAAAGTTACTATGCCGTGGTGGGTGCTTTGTATTTGCTTTCCAGATTAAAAAAGATTATCAAACCACATGTTCAAGCCTAATGTGTTACTCCATTTAGGGAAACAACACCTGTGCTGTGTCACCCAGTACAGGGAAATAAAATGTATTGTCTTTGATGCACAGAACACTGTATGAATTGTCAGCACCAAGGGCCTGGAGAAATGCTGTGACTCCTTAGAACTTTTACAAAATGTAACACCATTTTGGATGGAATAATTACTCTGTAAACACAGTGAGCAGTGTATAATTAAGCTACTTGTGCCCATCCTATCAGAATTCCACCAATTACACGCCTTAATGAAACGGAGCAACGGCATTGTCGGGAAGCCACCGCAATACTACAATTATGATATTAACAATAGCACTTAAAACCAAGGGGTTATTCCAGTAAACACAACACTCTTATCTTGTTGCCACGACACTTGTCTTGGCGCAAAATTCCATTAAAGAGCTGCACTACATTTGATGTGAATCACTTTGCTCTCCCTCTGCTTCTTTCTATTTCCCCAATTCACTAGCTGTCTGTCTGTGTTCTCGCTTACCTAACTCTTTTACAGTTTCTAGGACGGTGAAAACAGCAGTTGGCAGCGTTGAAAGGGTTTCCAATGCAGCCAAAGATGCATCGGTTGATAAAGAAAATAGATAGCAGATAAGCTCACCCTCAAGTCTGAGAGGAATGAGCAGGTAGCAGTTACTTTGTTATATTTGCTCTACCTACGGCGTGACACAGTATAATGTTGTAGTCCTGGGCCGCTGTAATGCCACCAAACTATATCATGATTTTCTGAACATGCTGTGCCGTCAGTGAAAGTAGTCATATGTGTAACATCAGTGAATACATAACAAAAAAAAAAAAAAAAAGAAGAAGAATAACATTGGTTTTAATGCAGATCCATCTGCTGTCCAGATGGGGAGGTATAAACATCTATCTGCACACTTCCTCTGGATGCTGGCAGGGGTCAAACCCTCAGAAAGAAAAAACACGGTTCTGCTTTGGTCAACAAAATATTGTATAATATCTCATTAAGCTGATTAGTATGCTGCCTGGTAACAGTGGCAGCCACAGTGTTATAACACATGATTTTAATCATCAAAAAAATCCTTTCATAGAGAGGCAGTGTAAAGCACTGGTATTAGGTGAGTTCACTTTTAAGAGAAAGTGGGATCATTTCAGACAGCTTATGGACCCAATCTGGCAGCACTGGGGCACACCCTCATTAAATATGTGCGCACATGTTCAGTATACATTTTACAGGCATGAAGGGCAACTAAGGCTCTGTCTTTCTCTTTCTTTTTTTCTCTCCCTCTCTCCACCTACAGTGTGTTTCTAAAGCATGGAGGACTCTAGATTGTGTTGGCTCATTTGTTTTCTCGTTCATTTGAATTTTTTCACTCGTTTCCCCTTCTCTCTCCCATCAGTAGGAGGTTAGTAGACATAAGGGGTGCCTGTTCTTTTAGCCACTGGCCCCTCCAACACACTGTCGATGGTGGATTCTTATCTTGTGGACATGAATTAGACACTGTGACCAGTTTCCACTTGTGTTTAAAGGAATGTGACACTTGTGGGCTGCCCTTTGAATTCTCCTTATTTCTCCCCACAAGTATCTTAAGCAGTTCTACTGAATTCATCAAGAATATAATGAGCATGCTATGTTCTGCAGGCTTATGCGCAACAGCTAGATATGCGTCTGTCAAAGCCTACTTAAATTTACGACTGATCTTATGATCGAGTTGTCATGCGACTTGAATAATGCTGCACTCATCTAAGAAATGAAGCATCTTAGAAGCCGAATAATAAAAAGTTTATACTTGAATGAAAAATATATATACAGACTGTATATGTGTACATTTATTGTGGGAATAATATTGGGAGAGAATGGCAAGGGAAGATAAAACTTTGTTGGACTGCTTTAAATGGCTTAGGTTTTAAATTGTATTTATGTGACACCCCAGCTTCCATCACCAGGCGTGCTTATATCGGTGAAGACCTTATTTGAATGGGCCCTTTTTACAGAGGCGGCTGCCTTTTGGAATAGAAATCTGTGATTTAAACTAGGCTGATGAGCTGTTGCTCATTTGGGGAGATAGCAGCTTGCCCTTTTCTTCAATTTGATTTCTGCCTTTATCTTTAACATATAACAAAGGCAGATAGACAATGGAATAATGTGAAATGAACTGACGAATCCAGTTTGTGTTTTTTTATAAACGTATCCTGGCTGACGAGCGTATGCAAATGAGGCACATTAATATGCTTGCCTTGCTCCCGAGTCATTTTATATTTTTTCCCCTGATTAAAAAGGACATTTCTTATGTGACATCCCCCCTCTGCTCATATCAACACACGCGCATGCAAGGGAATTTGAGGGTGGTGTACAAGTAGGAACACATACACACACAGGCAAAGACAAGCACTCAAACACAACCCTTTGACTACAGACAACAATTCAATATGCGCATGCCCTCTAAAAGACACCGTGAGTATGTCGCAACTCACCCAGCGCTATCAAATGGCTGCCCACAGAAATCACATCAACACCTCTTTCTATTTTGACATCCACCTAACTGTTAACTGTTACGAGTCTCATGCAAAATATCCATTAAATGTCTAAGGAGAAAACAACTCTATGCAATTTTAATGTAACAGAGTTATGCTTTTAGAAGATCAAGGCTCAGGTTTGTTGTTCTTACCGGTTGTGTGAAGGAAAGACTTGATACCACTTTGTCCCTCATGTCTTACCGTCTCTGTCATGGCTGTGTAGACTCCGATATGAACAACACATCCACTCTGTAGCTTAACACTGGTACAGTATCTATCTGCCGTTATTCTAACCTGTATAACCTTATCATTTCCTGGCATGTGCAGCAATGCTGCCTCATTAAAACTATTGGCTCTTCTGATACCTCTAAAACCACAAAGACTTCCTTTAGCATTTTCTCACGACAGTTCAGTTGTTGTCTTTATAGTTTGTGGTTTAATATTCAGCAAAGCACCACGTGCACCCATAAACACGCCAAATCCTCTGCGCATTCATGCACGCACACACACACACCACACACATGCGCATGCACGCGCACAGAAACCGATTTCACTCACTTTCTCTAAATGCATTTTTTCTTCTCTGCTCTTTTTTTTCTCTTCAAGCCTCAGCTTAATTATAAGTGGTATCTGTAACACAATGGAAGTGTATTTCAGTCAGCATTTGAATGTGCTCAGTTCATTTCTGTCTTATCAATAGTACTATGCATCATAAATGCTAAAGGGATTTATATGTGTTTCTGTCTAATTGTAATCATATAAATTATTGAAGTATATGAAAGGCGGTGTCAACATTAGGAATGGCTACCTATTATAAATTCATATTAAAAGAAGCCATTTCAAACAGACTTGTGAATACACTTCTTGAATTTACTGTCAGGAGTTTTGTCACAAAACTTTCCTCTGACATTTAAGACAAGATGGGGAGAAACTAAGGGATCGAAAAGCCATTAGTTGAACTTTACTTTGTTATTTTGACATGTATCGACACAAAACCCATCGACTAATCACAAAGCAATACCTCATTAAGTCCTAATGAACAAATTCATTGCATTAAACAAATCAATCATTATTCACAATGTGCTGAATTCCATCATATTTGCACCAAATCATTAATGAGACGAGGGGGTGGGGGTTTTTGCAGCTACAGCAATCTGACGTTGAAGGGACAAAGTGGGTATTTGCCATATGTTACATGCACTGAGAGTTGAATGCTAAATATTTCGTGACTACACGAGCAGCAGGGACATTCAGATCCATTCAGAATCTGCGAGTATGTTTTCAAAGTACAAACAGAGCTTCCTCGTCTTTTCAAAGATCAATTACCTCTGGGTAAAAGTTGGTTTAGTTAGAGTTAGTGCTTTGGTAGGTAGAACAGACCCAATATGAGTTTCTTCCTGGCTTGTATTTTGCTTCTATTGCAGGTGGTCTTTGCAAGGCGTCTAATTAATCCAATAAAAAAATCTGCCTTGTTTTCCTTCCTCTCTCTCTCTTTCTCTCTCTCTCTCGCTCTTTGACTTCACTGCATTATTACTTTCTGTAATGAGGCGAAAACACTCTGAACTGCACATGGAAGACAGTCACACAACCTCTGCCAGATTCAATCCTAACTCCCATCCCATGCCTAGAGCCTCTTGATCAAAACTCATAACCGCACTATTGAAAAGATGTGAAGCTTCAGAGATGGATTGCTTTATCTTAAACGGGAAAAAAGTAGACACACGGACATGCCCGAGATCCGATCTCATCTAGTTTTAAACAGGGAGGATTTCTTTCTTTTCTTACAAATGCAAAAACATACACATTTATTTTAGGAATATGTGCCTCCTGTCCCAAAGGGCTACTGGATCATTGGGGAGGTGTTTCCAGTGGCTTCAAACAGCCAGAGCTCTTCTTGCCTGGCCAAAAACACCAATCACACAACAAGCACATTCTTATGCATCAATTTGGAGCGGACACCTTCTGTAACACAACACTGGAAAGACAAAAAAAGAGTCATCTTTTTAGGTTTTTTTTTTTTTACAAACTATCCAAAAATGTAAAAACCCATGAATAAAACTGGATTAACATTGCGGCCTGCTCCTCTTTAACGCAGAGAAAATAATGCCAAAGGAGCAAGGATTTGATGAGAGCAGTGGGCTCAATAGATCAGTGAGAAATATGAATGAACAGGAGCCTCTGCCTCTCCCTCTTTCCCTTGCACAATATGTCATTGAGGGCTGTTTAAGAGGTCCTGTCAACAGGTAGTTCAACTTTCAGCTCATCCCCGCTGATCAGTGGGAGCCCTCCTGACAGAGAGAAAAGAAAGACACCGGGAGGGAGCGAGAGAGAGAGAAAGAAAAATGTTGTGGGTCTTTTTATCTGTCCGTCGCTCTGACAGCCTTGCAGGGGATGCCATGGGAGGAAGATCAATGCAGGACAAGCGGATTCCCACAGTTCATTGTTCCGGGCCAGCCAAATCATCTTCCCAAGACGGCCGGGAGCTCAAAGCTTCCCTTTATGATAACCATCCCTGGTATTATTCCCACTATGATGATGGTGACCTGCAGATGTCTCTGTCTGTGTGTGTGTGTGTGTGTGTGTGTGTGTGTGTGTGTGTGTGTGTGTATGTGTGTGTATGTGTGTGTGCATGTACATCTGTGGGCACCTCTCCCCTCCCGAGTGCGCTACAATAGTGGTCACAGCAGCGTGGACAGACCCCTGCAGCAGCGAATAAAGCATGGCGATGAGCGTTGGATTAATAGCGCCAAACATTTGTTAAGCAGTGTCTGTTTAGTGAAGCACAATGACAGGAGCGAAAGGCAAAAAATAAATAAAAATTATAGTAATTGACATGATAATGATAGTGAACGTGGCTCATCTTATACTTATACGCTGCATCAATCCTGCTTTAATACTGCAACTACGGCAGCTTATTCTGTGAAGTGGCAGTGACATTACAGTATCAGATTGCTGATACTCTCCTATTCAAAGCAGATACATTAACATGAAAATATGAAATGATTTATATACATATATTAGTCCCACTATGATGTATTAGAGGAACCGAATGTAAACACATCACCTCCTCTCAATGAGAGAGACCACAAGATGCCTGAACTGAAAGTTCTTCTTGAGTCAAATGTTGCTGCTATTTTGTAGTTCAGATTTTGAACATGTTCATTCTGTCTTCCATGCAGCCCTTAGGTGCATTCATTTCTGACATAATGAACATTTTCTTGCATAAAAGTTGCTTTAAGAACGAGGTTATGTTGACGAAAATAGATTCCCATAGTGTAGTAAAATGAATGGAAACCAATTGCTGGTATAAGATAATTGACATTTGATGAACTGCATTGGGCCTTAGAATTAATAAGTGTACCCTATTAAAAGTGAATCATGCAAAAACCACAAGCATGATCCTTAACCTGCCCCAACATAGCCAACAGACAAATCATGAACTTCCACAGGATGGATAATCCACTGTTTCCTCCTGACAGTTTGTATATAATCTTTGCAGGCCCAGATTTGGACTAAGAAATCTTCTTTTACTGTATTTTGTCATGCTGGTTTTATGTATTGGTACACAAATCCATTTGTGGTTTTATTTCTATCAAGTACGGGTCTTAATTTGCACTTTCAAAAACCTCAGAACAATGGTGTGGCCTCTCAGATCGACTTCCTCAACTCAGTTTGAAAAAGTGTCTCAGATGTTTTGTAATGTACCTGTGTGGTCTGGTCTGCTCGGTGTCTGGTGACTAAACTCTTCTTCCTATCAAATCAGTCATAAAACCAGGACGCAATACTGTGTGTGTATGTGTGTGTGTGTTAGACAACAAACATGGCAGTGTAGAGCGCTCACGCATGGTTAGACTGCGAGAAGAAAGAGGCCAGAGAGACAATGACCACAGTGTATCTGTCATAGCTTACATCACTGGTCACCCTCTGCGCTGCATGTCAATGCAACAAACACACACACACACACACACACACACAGAAATCTGTAGGTCACATTATGGGCCAGTGCTGCCTTTGTGCCTCTTGCAGAGTGACTGCAGTGACGACACGCAAAGATTCAAGATTGAGACTAAAACAAAGTCAAGTTCAGTCTCACTCCGTTTCTCAGGTGGCGGCAGCGAGAACGAGACAAACAGAGAGAAAGAGAAAGTAGTTGAATGTCAATACGGCCTAAATAACAGAATATCAGAAATAATTGCTGTTTTCTTCCGCTCATGCTGGGCGCATTCTGGTAGAGTTTTGCATAATGACTACAGTCGGGGGGGGGGGGGGGGGCGGGGGGCGGAGGGGGGGGCTGGTGGTGGAGGTAATGGTGGTGGGTGTGTGGCGGCGGTGGAGGTGGTGGTAAAGGGAGGGGTTGTTGTGACAGGTGCTGAAATCAAACTAGGGAGGCAAGGGAGACAAAGGTTCAATTTACTAAGAGGAGACTTTAATTGTTACACAGCTAATTAAGAGAAGAAGGATCTTTTTTTGACTCTGCTCTCGACTATTTACCGTGAGCTGTGTGTGCATACACTGGGAGGTAAATTGTGCCTCCGAGCCAAGTGAGCCTATAGTAAAAGAGTGTGTGTGCGCTCTGTGTGTGTGTGTGTGTGTGCGTTTGGAGAAAGGATGGGGTGCTACCTCAACATACAACATATTTTTTCACAGCTTCTCTGCTGTTGGGAGTTTGGGACTTTCTCTTTCTTTTTTCAACTAAAACAAAAGTCTATGGCTAATTAGCAGCACTCATTACAGGAAGCGAGTCAGGTAATTATTTTACATCATGCTGCCGATAATTGAATGATTCTTCAATGTCTGAATGTCTGTTTGAAAGTATCTCTTTTTCTCTCCCCCCTCCTCCCTCCCTCCCTCCCTCCACTCCTTTACTCCTTCTTTCTCTTTGTCTTTGAGGCAGATAAGAGAGAGAGGCTGGATACAGGTACTGCTGCCATATGCTCTTGAATGAAAAAGCTCTTCTGTCGAAGCAAATGGGATTTTTAAATATTGAAACTGCCGCATGTCTTTTTAATATGACCATGTTAAATCTCTCTTTATTCCATCACTTTGATAAACTCCCCCCTTTCTGTCTCTCTCCTCTCCCTCACTTTGTGCTTCTCTTCTTTCTTTTTTCTTTTTTTTGTGTTAATCTGAAGAGTTTGAAGGGAACTTTAGCTCTCTGAGAAGTAGTTAAACTTATTATGCAACCATGCTGTGCCTTTTTTTTCTCCCTTTAAGCAGCACACTTCCTGTTTAAGAAAGCAAACTAATCTTATCAAAGCCATCAGCTCAGACTTGAGTGGAAATGCTTGCGATTCTCTGCATATGTTACAATATCTCTTAGTGGCGTTTTAACTGCTATTGTTCTCACGCGGTTTTGGCGTGACTGGGGAAGACGAGAAAAGAAAAAAAAAATCACACACACACACACACACACACACACACACACACACACACACACACACACACACACTGCTGTCTTTCTCTCCTTTCACCTCAAAGTCAGATATGTACAGCGAGCTAATGTGGCACTTAATATGAAATGAAAGAAAGAGAGAGAGAGTGAGAGAGCATTATCTACTTTAAGGCCAGGGTGTATTTATTACAGACTAATTGTAGCAGAGGAAGTGCTTTGGAGGGGTGTGCTCTCGGGAGAGAGGGCGGAGGGCCTCAGGGACATAAGAGAGCATGTTTATCTATCAGGCTTTATCAGAAAAACACTGTGGCGACTGCTCTTAAGATCAGAGATGGGGTTTGGGAGGAGTGGAGGAGTGGAGGAGGATGAAAAGGTTTACAGGAGGAAATAAAAGAAATGAGAGATGGATAACGAGAAAAAGAGTGAGAGAGGAAGAGACATGCCAGTGAGGCGGCATCGATGCCAACGCCTCATGAAAAGCAGCCGTGATTAAAGCAGGAAGGAGAAGTTGGGTGAAACCTCAGAGGAGTTTGTTTTGTTTTTTTTCTTCTTCTGCAGGATTCTCTGTGAACCGGACAACAAAACACACACTCTTACACACTATACACACCCATATGTTCAGAGCATTGTCGGTGCAAAACTCCGACACACATTCCTGGGTTCTCGCACCAGCAGAAAAGTATGCTGCAACAACACCTGAAGTCCTTTAAAGCACTGCTTCTGAACCAGGGGTGCTTATACCCCAGGGGGTACTTCTGTAGTTGCCAGGGGGTAGATGGGAAATTTTAGAGCAGCTCAGCTAATTTGGAAAAACTGGAAATAAACACCTGATGTAGCAGGTGTAGTAAAAGTTATTAATAAACAGTTCAGTTAGCTTAAAGTGATGAATACATGTTGGAATATATCTGTAATAATACATCAAATCATTTCAAACACATTTGGAACGTGACAGGTTGTGTCAATAAAGTTTATCTGTCAGTGCTATAAAAGTACATCAAACAAAAAAAGTTTGGGACTGATGAGGATTAGGATTTATGATTAAAACTTACATTTAAATTAAGTTTCATGCTAAATAAATCATGTCAATAATTAATAAAGATGCTCACGGGTAGCCTATAGTAGCATCAGTGTGTGTGTCATGTGTGTGTCATGTGTGTGTCGTGTGTGTGTCGGTGTCTCAAGGTACGCTCTGGCCTGTTTCCCAGGATTTCTTGCGTCTGTCTACACCAGAGCCTTCAGCTCGGAGCTGTCTGTCCCGGCCAACACTGCATTTCTCTCATTCTTCTGTGCCCTGCCTGACCTTCAGCATCGTCACCGACTTATCTTCCACTACAAAGGCTACAGTACACACACTCATTAAAAAGACAGCGTGCACACACACACATACACACAAACGCACACAAATGTGTGTGTGTGTGTGTGTGTGCTCTGGCAGGGGGTTAAGTTCATTAAGGCAGTGGATATTTATAATGAAAAATGACCTCTCTGTAGTACACTGTATGAACTCCCTCGAGACACACGGAAACACACACACACACACACACACACACACACACACACACAAACCTTCTGTATTCAAACTTACATAAAAAGGCTTTCCTCTAACTATCCGACACACAAACACACACAAATACACACACACACATATACATGTGTGCGGGTTATGTTCTGATGTAATGATATGTTGTGCTGTGAATTATCAAAATATGTAAAACAAACACGTGGGAATGCTGCTGTGCAGGGACGACATGCTATATGTATCTCTATCTGATTAGGTGCTAACCTGAAACAATACGTTACTGCAATCCAAAGCAGTTCAGCTGTGGCCTTCAGGGAGGACTGATCTGTATTTATAAGAGGCACAACCGCTGTCATCAGTGTCTAAATGGTTGCTAAGGGTTGCTTGGACCTCACGACTCGTATTGTTTATGACAGAAATATCTTGACATTTACAGTAGCATTATGAAAATGTCTGTGACCGGCACTCTGGCCAAGCACGAGCTAGCTCGCTAGCCCTGCTGCTAACCGCTCGTAGCCTGGCACTTGATGGAGCACTGAAGAGGCTGCATCCGTTTCCCTCAAATTCCCTCTCTCTCTCTCTCTCTCTCTCTCTCCACACACACACGTGTGCGCACACACACATCTATAGAGCGTCTCCTCCATGAGTTCCAGAGCAGCCCCAGGGTGTTGGATGTGGACAGTGGTGGGAGGTGGAGCTGGGGTGGTGGTGGTGGGGGGGCGTGGGTGGTTATAATCTGCGCGCCCTCTGCCGTCTCCCCCATCACCGCAAAAACCCCTCTTCCTTTCTGCCTCACCTCCTTGGCAATCCCCCCACCCCCTCCCTCCCTCCCTCCCTCCCTCCCTCCCTCACCCCCTCCGCCACCCTCCCCTCTCCATATTTTCTCCCCCTGTATCTGATTAAGTTAACAATGTGGTGTTATTTGCATGCTGATTTCGCAGACCCCGACCCCGCTCCCCCCACACAACACCACCACCACCACCCGCTCTCTCCCTCTCTCCCTCTCTCTCTCTCTCTCCCCCTCTCTCTCTCCTCAATTCTCTGACAAACAAGAGAGGCAGGATCAGAGTAATGTGATAGCACAGCAGCCAGCCAACGCAATCTGCCTCAAAGACCAGGTGTTCGCAATCCACCTCCCTCTTAATTCCTGCCCCCATCATTTCTCTTGTTTTTATTCCTGTAATTCTTTTCTTTTCTTCCCTCCCCTAGTTCCTCTTCTTCTTCTTCTTTTTCTTCGTCTCCTCTCATCTATCCCTGGTGTGTTTATAAGGTTGTATTATAATCAAATCTGGAGCGAGGGAGGCCTGTCTTTTTTTATTAATTATAGGCCGCAGATGATGTGAATGTATTCCGAAAGCATCTTCAAAATAGGTCGGCGGTACAGTTTGCTATTCTTATCACATTTAAATGTCAACACGGTGCAAAGCCCTACAAATTAGTTCAGGCAGGCTTCAACCCCCATTTAACATTTAAAGCGCCATTCTGTAGGGCTCAAAGAGCGATTTAAATCAGTTTACACACACACATATATACAGAGATAGCGCTTCGTCTTTCAAACTTCTCATTTCAACACAGACATTTAACTGCCAACCTTTGCCTGAGAGAATTCAGTGCACCATCGAGAGGAAGCCATGGAGGGGAGTGTTGGGGGGGGAGCAGGATGAGAGAACAAAAAAGAGATATAAAGCAACAGAAACAATGCATTAGCTTCATGAATAATAAATCTGCCCGTCTATCCGTGCAGAAAAGATCCAGGTTTTTCAGCATCTCTGCATAAATCCACTGTCCGAATGAATAAATCAGAAACAGGGGGACATTTTCTTGAGCTCTAGCCTATCACTGGTAAATAACAACAATGATTTGAAACACATCTGTTCATATGCGGTGCCAGCTAACCCCTATAGAGCAGCGCAAGACAATAGAGGCCTAGCATTGTTGTTCCACATATTGGTGGCTGGGCATACCAAATAGAGTTTACTCATCTTACACACACACACCCGCACATACACAGATCTATTGATAGAAACAAACACAATTAACAAATAGGAATCACGTACAATCCGCCATAGAACAGTCGACATTAGTATCCTCCACAAAATTGCAACTGTATTATCCCTGTTTCAATAGGAAATCGGAGACGTCTTGCTATGAATTAAAAGCTTGATCCGTCGGACGTGACGGCTGGACATAATTGAAGGAATATAATATGAGTGAAGTTAAGAACCGTGGCTTGAATCCAGGAATGAAATAAAAAAAAAAAGAAAAACTGATTCAAACTTTTCTAAAAGTCACGACACCTCTCGAGTTTTATTTGTGAACCATGAGTCTATTCATGCAAATCACACTATGGTTAAGATTAGCAAAAGGAAGTAAACTATCATAGATGTGCAGGTTGAGCTAAGGTGAGGCAACTCTGTGTCCTGAAATGTACATGACTAATTTATGAAATGAAACGTAATGCAATCGGGAAGAGATTTTATCATCGTAATGAGGAAATGCTGTTTATGAACGCATCCTCCAAGATACAAAACGCTGATATGAGAAGAAGAATTTCATTTGTTACCCCCCATCTCAATACAATATCCACTTATAGCGACTGAAGCTGCAAGATCATATATTGTATACTGGCGTGCTTAGGATTAAACAAAGATCACGGTCCTCTTTAAATACCGAATGATCAAAAGTGACATGAAGCATGAGATACGGCACGTCTACTGTACTGACATTTAACTGAAACCACAATCTTTTTCTAACCTGAACTGACGTGCTTTCGTCGCCTTAATGTGACCACACATGGGACTCAGGACGCGGGACACCTCTGCTGGTAGACAGAGGAAGATGTGGTTGAAAGCTCTGCAAAACTGGCCCTCAAATTAAGATTTGTTAAACTGCATCCATGTCATTTATCTACACGCTGTTCTCTCTGCGCAGCGTGAATCTTAACGCACCGAATAATAATAAAAAATACACCAAAGTAAAAAACTTCAAATGTGATTCGGAGGAAGACAAACACAGTGTGTCATCTCTTACAGTGATAAATCATTAAATGTGATATGATGCAGAAATAATACCACAGAGACACTACATACACACTTTTAACCTAAGTGGGTGCAAAGTTGCCTTCAAGATAAGCGTGTGAAGTGTGCTACTACACACACACACACACACACACACGAGAGCCCCCAAGTCAGAGGGGGTATGACAGGAGAAAGGGGTGATGTTCAGCCTTAAGGAGAAGTTGGCTCTGTCAAGCTGTTTCATGCCATCGAGATGCAGGATCAACTACGAGCCTGGGAGACACACTCTCTCTCTCTCACACACACACACACACACACACACACATACAGACTCGCACAGAGCCCTAGAGCAGTAGGCTTGTTATGAGACTTGCTTTGCATCGTTACACTGCTGACCCCAGTTGTTCCAATGACTGTATGAATGTCTAGGAGGGACAAACTCAAGCAACCGAAGCAGACTATCACAGATTTACAGTAGATAAGACAGAACATAACAAAAGTCCCTCGAAGGACATTCTGAAATTTTAAGAAGCCTGAGACGGTGATCCACAACGCTAATACACTTGTCTATTGAGTTCAGTCCATTTTAGTTATTTATTAGTTAGTCTATAGTTACAGTATATACGCATAAGTATATATTAGGTAGCCTAATATGAGAACAAGAGCCAGTGTAGGGGTCACAGAGAGACTTCAGTATCAGCTTACAATTGCCCTATTACATCAGCATAAGTAACTGAATCCAAAGAGCTAACTAGCTTATAAGAGACCCAATCCCTCTGACTGGCTTCCCTCTACCTCCAGGCTTGGCTATGACTCTTTCTCATCCAGCTCAAAGCAGAATGCTCTATGGGTGGGCCTAATGTGGACTCTCTGAAATGTCAAAGCATTATATATCCTTTTCCGCACAGAGTGGCCCCTAAGGGTTTAATTGACTATGCTGTAAAGTGAGTTTGAGAGCCGCGAGAGAGCGCGATGAAGATGAATATGTTTCATTAGAGGGCAAACAGAGCCTGATGGCTGGAATTGGCATTGAGAGAGGAGGAAGGGTCTAATATGGATAAAACACACATTTATCCAGTCGCAATCCACAATGAAATGTACAGGCGGAGCTGTCCACTGGTTTGCTAATCACCTTTGGTGAACTTAACCATGGTAGCGATTCATATTTAACATGTTAAGTTCGCCTCTCCTCGTTTTTCCTCTCTCCAGGTTGGCCTCCGTCTTCCTCTGAACCAAACATGGAAGCTACGAGCTTCCAACGACTGCCTGGCGACTTCAAATACTTGTCAAACAAAGAACGGCGCAGAAGACAGAGAGAAGAGAAGGGGGCCCCGCTACTATCCCGCGGCCTTCGTTTACCAATTATACTGAGTACCTGCTGACAGGTGGGTTGTCACAGTGTCTGCTTAGCCACCCAACTCCCCTCATCTTCCCCCCTTCAACATCACATCACTTTCCATCCTGCTCTGTTACAGTTTACCACGTGCTGTGGAGAGGAAGCTCCTCGCACCTCCAGGCAAGCGCAGGAGACAAAAGAGAAAAAAAGGAGAATAAAGAGGATGAAGGATGGAGGAAGGTAGAGGAGAGTTTGGCTTCGAGACGCGAGGCTTTGATTTCGGAAACATTTAAGAGCGACAAGACAGATGATGAAAAGGTTGAGGGAGCTATCTATTTCTGTCTGCTGGCAGGATTAGTAGGAATTGTTTGAGGGCCAGTGTTGCCAATATTTTGTTAAAGTAGAAAAGACTCATGAAAATTATTTAGATCAGGGCAGTAACCGCTGACCTGACCAGGCCTAACCACATCCAAACTTTGTTCTTCCTGTAGTGTGAACCTGCAACATGCATGCATCATTGTCAGAGCCCTAAAACTCTCCTTTGAAGCTAGGACAGTTAGATAAAAGTGAATCAATCAAAAGTCCACAAGGAACCCAAGAAATCAAACAGTAACTGGCTCCAGTTTTCAATAAAATTCCAATGTATATATTGTCCAAACATTTTGAAATTTCTTCCCTCATTAGGTCTCTCTCCGATAGCGTCTCTATCCTGAAACCCTGCAAGGAGGTTTGAAGACAGGGGGCCTCTCCCCACCGCCACCCCCCTACCCATTTATCCTCTGTCTTGCCATCTCAGAAACTCAGCCAGCCAACGAACACGACTGAGACAAAACATAACCATAATGGCTCATTAAAAGGAATGGAGACGACTTAGGCAAACAAAGCAGCCTTCACTGGGCTGTCACCGAAACTCCTGTGATGGTACGTCCAAACTCACGCTGGTGACAAGGAGGCGAAAATGTCTTCCTCCCACCGAAACTTGCATTGGTTTGGAGTGTTTTGACTGCGCCTGACGTGCCTCTGTATTTGTTCAGTGACAAATCTAATGTGTGCACAGCAGAGTGACAGACCACTGTGCTCCAGAGAGACGAGAAACGTGTGTGTTCACCCACTTTTTCCCTGCTCCCTGAGAGAGAAGGTGTAATTCAAGAGGAATGACTCAAGTATTGTGGCCGAAAACATCCCCCAGAACGTCCACAGGGAGTCCGGCTTATTAGTGTTAGAATCAGGGTAAGTTAAGGTTAAGATAATTGTTGAGCCTAAACTGAAAATAAGTTATAGGGTAACAGCTTGGGAGTATGGTTCAAGTCGAACGCTTGTGTTTGGGGCTCAAGTGAAGTTCTTTAAATGCAGATGGGTGACAAATTGGTCCACTGCGAGCCTCGAGAACAGCTTCAGTGCTTCTTGTAATAGCTTCTCCAAGTCTCTGAACTCCGCTGGAGGGATTAACACCATTCTTCCAAAGGATATTCCCTCATTTGGTCTTTGATGACGGTGTTGGAGAGAGCTGTCAACACGGTCCCCCCGGAAGCATGTAAAGCTGAACGTGACGTTGCTTTGTTAAAACTTTTGCAGTGGCCGCACGTCCCTATCATTGTTTGGTTTTTTTTAAGAAGATTTTTTTGGCCTTTTCAAGCTTTATTTTTGACAGAGACAGCTGAAGAGTGACAGGAATGTGGGGAGAGAGAGATGGGGAATGACATGCAGCAAAGGGCCGCGGGTTGGATTCGAACCCTGGGCCGCTGCTGAACCTTCGTACATGGGGTGGATGCTCTACCCACTGAGCTGATCGACACCCCCCATCACTGTTTTAAAGACATGTTGGCATTATCTGGTAGGCATTTCGGAAAGGGGGCAGAAGAACTGACTGGGTTAGGGTCATCGCATGGACCAACAAGCCAATCATCAACAAGTAATCACAGGCAGTCGGCGCGGTCTCTGACTGCGACGTTTCGAATTTCAAGAGGCATGTGCCAGAACTGCTGTGACAGCACTCTCTCTTTCACACACATACACACACACACACACACACACACTCTACTATTCTTTTAAATAATGGAGTCCTGTGTGTGTTACGTCCAAAAGAGGCTCCTAAAGAGTTTATTTACTGGAGTGCAGACTGAAAGTTTTTGTAGATATCGGAGAGGTCATTAAGCGTATTCACGGCTTTCACTGCGAGAATGTATTGAAAAAAGATCGTGTGCTACTCATACCAAACGTATGGCACTGGACAAATGGGAAATGAGCAGCAATCAATCTATATCAGTAGCACGGTGCACTCTGTAAACTCTCTCACCGCTGTCTTACACTCTACTGAAGCTTTTCAACTTCTATTCAAACATGTTTCCCACTTTTTTTCTGTCTGAAGCCAGTGTGTACAGCTAATCCCATAGGCTGCCACTGACCCAGCACCTACTGCAGTGAAAGCACAGTCATATCTGCTTAGCAATCCCCCAGTAATT
Source organism: Sciaenops ocellatus (assembly GCA_033000465.1). NCBI lineage: Eukaryota > Metazoa > Chordata > Actinopteri > Sciaenidae > Sciaenops > Sciaenops ocellatus. The sequence continues at coordinate 4,090,936 of CP136888.1, read as the reverse complement.
AAGGAAGGCCCGCACCATGCCTAAACCTCTCCCTGACACAGTGTTGTGTCTGCGCTGCATGGAGACAAGGAGTCATAAGAGGCTTAAGGCTCATGTACCTGCTGCTCTGTGTGTGTGTGTGCGCGTGTGTGTGTGTGTGTGTGTTTCAAGAACAGAGGGACAGAAGATTAAAAAAGTGATCGGAAAAGTAGAATTAACCACCTTTACTGCTTTCTTAATTACTGTGAAGTCCACCTCTGTGTGAGCAGCACTTTAAATACCCTCCAACTCCCAAGAGGCCCCTGAAAATCCAACTTGTAAATGAACGAACACACTCACATACACACACACACACAAACACACATTCTTTACACACAATGACCAAAAACTGAACCCGGCACTTCTAAGAAACTGGGCCAAACCATATGTCCTACTGCGTATTTTTGGGATCAGACTAATTCATTTTAATGATAGCATAAAAAAATCTAAATCTACAACAACAAAAGAAAAACAGAGAATGAAAAAAAGGGAAATTTGAAGGCAGCAAGAACATACAGAGCTACGTGACAGAGAGAGAGAGAGAGAGGAAAAAAAAGTGAACACACTAGGAAAGCCTGTGGGGAATACATGTGATAAATCCAGGTCTTAAGGGGAGTTCCAGGCGAGTGAAATAAGGTTGAACCTCAATAGGATCTGAATTTTTTAACGGGGATAAAATGATCCGTTTTTACATAACTGGTTTGTTTGGTTTCCCAGGATGGCAGGAGTTAAAAGACGGAACAAAAAAAAAAGAGAAAGAATAGGAGATGGAAAGACATATGTTCTCTGAGAGGGAGAACTGAGAAATGTTAATGCTGAGATAATGGATCTGAGAAAGAGCGAGGGAAGGTGAGAAAGTGGCCTATGTGAGGTTCAGTGTTTTAGAGAAGGTAGACAAGGTGAAGCCTGCTGTTGATGGTTAGAACAGCGGGGGAGAGAGAAAAAAGAAAGGGGGGAGAAAATGAGAAACGGAAGGAGGGGGGGGTAACAAAGCAAGGAACAGCCCGGTTTAGCCTAGAAGTATGGCAAGCAAGGATGCAAGGGAATAAAGGCATTAAAACAAGGTGGAAAAAGTTGGGGTACAGGAAATGTAGCACGCTTCCCTTTAAAGAAAGACGATCCAAACAGCTGTTCTGATCTATTCTCTCTGTACACGTTAAGGCAGCACCCTCGAAAAAAAGGCGTAACGTGCACCATCATTGCAAAATAGACTCATTAATGTGTTTGGTTGTTTAACAAATTATATTAATATAATGACGACTAAGCATCAAAATGCTAATGCTAATGCAGCATAATGGAAATCAATTTTAGTTTAGTGTTTAAAGCGCAGAGCGATCTGTGAATCCTTTCTGGTGCTGATGTGCTGAAGTGAAGGTCTCATGTCAGAATTCGGCCAATCAGCTGCAGTGTAGAACCGAATTCAGAAGACATGGTGTTTGGAAACTCACCAGGGGATGCATGTGATTATCAGAAATTTGACAATTGTATTGAATGGTCTATCGAAAGATTATTTTGCTGAATGCAAAGTGGGAGGCACATCAGTGCACCATTCCTCGATATGTCGAACTCAGCTGTGTGCTATCATTGAATGATAAGAGCAGAAGCATTTAAGAGGTAAAAATTAGAAAAAAAGTGAATGTGTTGTGTTGTACAGTATCGGTTTGAGACAGACTGAGGAGGAAATGGTGCTGAGGCGAGACAGAGAAAGGGCAAGAACAGGGAACACTGTTGCTACATCATTGGATCCACCAGAACAGCGATCTCTGGAACCCAACAGATGGCAGCTGGTGGTGCAGTTGTAACACGTTCCAAACTATGCAATCCACAACAGTTTTTTTTCTTTTTTCTTTTTTTGGAACCAGAGTTAGAGCAAGACAGCAATGCGATGAATGAACCTATATGTGTGACAATCCATCCTGATTCCAGTCTTTCAACTACAGAGTAAAAGTTCCCTCCTGGCTGGAATGTTTGGGTCAGAACTGTGGTGTGCTTCACTGGGAAGAGAGTTGGCATAGCTCAGTGATCCAACAACAGATCCAACTACACAGAAGGAATGTATATCTCTGCCATGGAAATTAATCTTGGGATAAAAGAGGAGCCAAATCATATGATATCATATTTCTAAAAAATGTGGATATGTATCTGGGAGGAAAGCACTGACTTTGAAGGTGCAAATGATAAAACATGTAAAGACTTTGGCAAAATATTACAAAAGTTAAAATTAGGATATTTGGCTTAAACATGGAAAACCACACGCATGTTCCTTTAAGCAAACTTTTGAGGTATTTGTACATTTTATAATACTTTATATATTTATTATATATTTATTATATTTACTCAATTCACATCACAGCTATAGTTCCTTTGCAGATTAAGATTTTACATGCAGATCAAACTACCGACTTTGTCCACTTCAACCAGTTTCAACATTAAAATGTGTTGCTGTTCACTTGCACACTAAGTCAGTCTATAATCTAATCATATGACATGAATAATATTAGACACATAGTCAGTACTTTTGACTGTACAAACATTGAACCGTTTATAAAAGACTACTAAACAAAAACCCCAAAATACACTCGGTGAACTCCAGATTCAAATTGTGTTTAATTCAGCCTTCTCCAATCTGAAGTCTTTGCCATGTCAGAAAACACAACATAATTGTCTTTCAGTTGACAAGAACTAAAAATACTCAGACAATAGCTTTGAGATGAGCAGAAAAAAAAAAAGGAGAGAAAATGTTTTGTCCTTCAGCCATGTTTTCACTTCACTTTCCCACCCCATGCCAGTGACTGCAGAATAAACGGATATGTGAATTAAACCCCATTGTTTTAAAGAGATCTGCTGCTAATTTTAGGCACTGTTCTCCCCCCCCCCCCCCCCCCATGTGAAAGAATGTGCCAGTTATGTTATGTTTGTGTGTTTTATTTTCTCCCTTTCCTTTATCCCTCATTGTAATCTGGGGCTACATATATTGCGTGTTGTTTGAACAAGTGTGAGGGGTGTATCTATGCATGTGTCAAAGAATAAAAAAAAAAAACACATACACACACATATAGTTCAGCCATGCGATTTTTGCAATTAGAAAAGACACAAAAATAATTATTCTGCAGCGCAGTCAGTCGACATATCCTGAGTCGATGATGCACGGATCACGTGTTTAATAAAAAAGGTTAATCAGTTGTTAATCAGAGGATTAATAACTTGTTATTTTCTTTACAAAACCATTAATATTATGCCATAAATATTTAATGTTGATAGGTCTTTTTTTTTTCTTTTTTTTTTGGTGGGAGAGACAGCGTGGGGGTGGGGGTGATATGTGCTTGGTGATGCAGGGCAGAGTGAGCAATATCCAGGCATTAATGTGCATTAATCATGCTTTGGTGAAGACAAATAAATTCATTCATGTTTATTAATACAACCTTGGAGAAAACAATACTCTTTACATTATTCACTGAGTTATTAATAAAGGATTTATGAACAGGAGGACCACAGGACAGAGACTGGGGATCATGGAGGAAGAAAGGCAGACAAAAAAGGGGAAGAAATAAGAAAAAGAGAGCAGAGAGAGGGAGGTCAAAGCCCAAAGCCAGGAGCACAAGTTCATTAATTTTTAGGACGGAAGGGGCACAAACGTTTAGGGAGGGGATGAAGTGTGTGTGTGTGTCTGTGAGTGTGTGTGTGAATAGTCCACCACTGGAAAGCTGGGGGTTAAACATTTTCTGCCCTCACTCTTTCTCCTTAACAAATTACCCTGCCCGTTTGCTAATCAAAGCAAAACAAATATTGCTTTTCATTCGCTCGATTTGTTTGAATGAACATACAGACATTCCCAAAATACTCATTCCCAGCTCAAATGTAATTAAATTGTGCCTTTAGTGAAAACATGCAGTGGTACTCCAATTAGTTGTGTTTTTGTCGTTGGGTAAAGACGGAGAATGGCAGTGGGTGCGCCCCGGGCACCTCGGGGTCCCAAAATAGTATGTCTTGGTGGGTGGGTGGGTGGATTGGGGTAAGGGAGGGGGGCAGGGTTGTTAGACAATGTTTGGGTGCACAAGGCTGACTGCAAAGTGTTTGCAGAGCTGCGGAGTGATCGGATGAGATTTTATTTGTTGTCGTACTGACGAATGTGTTGGGGGTTGTCGTGACTGTCCTTGGCAGTACAAGTTGCATGTTTGAGTGCTTAAAGGTCCAGAGTGTAGGATTTAGTGGCTCTAGTGGTGGCAGACTGCAACCAACTGAATACCCCTCGCACACTTAGCTTTGACTCCAGCTTTATAAAACTAACATTTACTCAACAATTAGATTAGAAAAGCAAATGCTTCCAACAGCTCAGCCCTGCGATTAAATCTAAATTTCTCTTTTCTTACAAAGCATTGACCAGTTACTGATATCAACCCAGCGTTTAAGTGATTTTACGGCACTGTCTTCTGTGCACTTGTTACACCTGTTTGTGTGCTGAATTAATGTGTATTGCATGGACAGCGTCCATTAGAAACGAGAATTTAGGGTTCATTTCACACTGTGCAACTTCATTTGAAGCAATATTTAGCTTAAAAGTAAAATATATTAATTTGTTCATTTTAAATCTTTGAGAATAATGTATGAACTTTAGTGTCTCTAAATTAAGATTTGTGGTTTACCACATGTGCACCTTTTATTGACTTGTCACCACTGGATTAAGGTATGATTAGGGTTAGGCAACAAACACTTGGTTACAATTCCGATGGTTATGAAAATTCTCATTATAGATAATAATAAGAAACATCTGTGATGCGCTCATCCCAGGCCCACAGGCCGATTGAGCACCTTGACCTCCGCAACCTTACTTTCTGCCTAGAAGGGCACAAGATTTCTGAACGGTTGTTTGATTCATACATGTATCTATTACCAACATTGACTGTCAGGCAAAATGCCAAAAGGTGATCTTTCAGGACAAAAGACAATGCAGGCTGTATATATATATTTTCTAAAAATCACTTTGGCGTTGTAGTGCTAGCTTTCAGCAATGCCGCCAAGATATCATATCAACATCAGTCAAAGTGAAAAAATGGAGAATGTGTTATATATGATTCTGTCAATGTTGTGTTAATGCTTCATAGTGAAGATGTGTTTTGCAGTCCATCTGTGAATCCATCTTCTAATCATTGTCTTTCTCTCCTTCTCCATCTTAAATGCCTTCTTTTTCTTTTTTCTTTCCTTTGTCTTAAGCTCCAAATTGTGTTTTTATTGAAGGCCTATATGGATCGCTCGGCAAAATGTCATCCGTCAAGCTGTCGATGAATCCATCCTTTCATTTAATGATCAGCCTACCTGATATGCATTTTACATGGCTCCATATACCTTTAATGGGAATCAATGGAAAGCAAATAACGCTGGAAGCCAGTAAGCCGCATGTCTGACGGACGGATGTGGACGCCGGTTATTTGTCAATACGCACAGCTCTGTTCTTAGCCGCGTGGCTTTATACTGTATACGCCTGGATGAATGTGGCTGCAAAGGTGGCTCGCTGTGGGTTAGACACTGGCTTACATATGAATCTGTACAATCCCGCTGCTACATTCTCCCGCTTGCTTTGTCTTCATAAACTAAGGAAGAGATTGAGTGAAAGAGACAGAAAGAAAGGAGAAGGTGGAAATGATGAAGGCGGAAAGGGAGAAAGACAATTAATGAAACAGGAGGAGGAAGAGATGGAGAGCACGGGGCTTTAAAAAAAAAAAAAAGGGGATGAAGCGAAGTGGCCAAGAAGGGAGAGGGGAAGGGAGGGTCGGCCATTCGACATGGTTTCAGTTAAATACTGATTTCATCATACGATTGGGGGGGGGGGGGGTGGCTGGTGGCTGTGGTTGTGGCAGCTCTAAAACACATAACTTTTTACGAAGTGAAAATCAAATATTAAAAATGACAGGCCTTATAAGTGCGCTGAGTGAGCTCGGGTCACGGAGGGAGGGAGGCGCGGGCGGCTTGTCAGCTACTATCTGTCAGGGCGAATTAGAAACAATCAGGGCCGAGTGAAAGGGAAGGTGATTGTTATTAAGCGGCGGGGCCCTGCGAGCGAGCGCCCCAGATGTGGCCGTGCATATAAAAGAACAGGAAGCCGGCAGTTTAATTCAGGAAGCTTGCCGAGGCGAGCGAGCAATGCCACAAAGGAGGAGAGGGAGGTGGGTGGGTGCTGGTGAGAGGAGTGGAGGTGGTGGTGGGTGGGGGGGGACAAAGGATATGAGGGGGTTGGGGCTTCTTGTCACTAATATGCTGGAAGTTACTTTGATAACACATTAGGCCTTTTGTGGAATTGTGGAATGACGCACCTTCCTTTTTTTTTTTTTTCCCCTCTCATCCATCTCTGTCCATCCCGCACAGGGAAGTGGCAGGTCAGCCCATAGAGAGGGCAATGGGAAGAATCACGGGTGCAATCTAGATAAGTCGACTTTAACACAGACTCACACATAGGAGAGTGAGATGGGGGACAGACAGCCAAGCCCATATATCAATTACAACCTGATATCCTGGGAGGATGATGGGACGTAGAGAGAGAGAAACCCCTGAGCAGATGTGTGTGTGTGTGCATGAGTGTGTGTGTGAGCTCCTGTCTGAGCGCCCAATCCCTCTGAACACACTTTCAGTGTTTTTTCTTTCTTTCTTTCTTTTCATAATCACCTGACAGTCCCTCGATGTCTCTCCCCGAGCTGCTGTCGATGTTTGGTCGACGCACGCGTTTTTTTTCCTCCTCCTTCGCGCTTGTGGACAAGCACATTGATGGACACGGACATGACTCGGTTTTGACTCCTATGGTAGTCCTGTTATCTGTCAAGTTGCCCCCCCCCCCCCCTTACCCCCTTCTAAAACTCCTTGGAGACAGACATCAACGCCCACAGATTCCTATCAAGGAGAAGGGGAATGAGTGGGGTGCAGTAGTGGGGCAGCGAAGGACGGGGGTTGATCTGTACAATATGTTAGTCAGGGGACGGCGAGGTATTTGAATGATAGGGAGTGACAGTAATCTGCCGAGAGGCTGCAGGCTCAAAGGCACATTGGCCACTGTGAGACGTTAAAAAAAACCACACTGGCACACACACTGTGAACGACTCGCAGCAAGAAAAAAACAACTCGATGTCTCAATTTAACTTTTAATTTGTTGAATGGATATCAAACAAAGTCTGATCACATAATTGGGAATAATAAAAACACAAGTACTAGATTTACTAGATTATTTGACCGCACTACGAGCCAATCACCAGCCCCCCCTTACTTCCAAGATGGAAAGTCAAGTGGATTCATTGCCTCTCAAATAGTTTCACTTAACACCAGTTACGTGAAATCAATGGGAAGTACAGAAGGAAGAAAGAGCAGAAATGAAGGAGGTTGTTAAGATAGTTTCTTTCATATAGTGCTTCTGTCTGGGAGCGTGAAGGGCTTTGATTTCTATTTACTTTGTAGTGAGAGATATCGCAAGAAATTATCCCTCCCCTTAAGAATCACTGATCATCCAATAGGTTGAAATAAAGCAGGCTTGTCACATACTCCCTCGCTCCCCCTCTCCCGCTCTCTCTCTCTCTCTTTCTCTCTCCCTCTTGTCGTCTTTATTGTGGTGATCAGTCGAACACTCGCCTAACGCAAGCCGTCTCTGGTTTCCACCTCCCAGGTTTTTCTCTCTATTGCCGCTGCTGATGTAGCGGAGGTTATATGGTGTTAAACACAGAGCTGCTAAACGTTCCCCAAGGTAATAACAGTGAGTGTATATACACTACCGTGCTGTATGGTGGCGGGGAAGTTGCTGCCAAGTGTGGAAGCGACAGAGACGGAGAGAAAGAGGCGAGAGGGAGGGTGAAAAGTAGGGGAAAAAAAGGAAAGGAAATGGAATAATTAGGAGACAAAGAGGCGAAAAAGACAGAAATGAAAGGTACAATTAGAAAAGGTGGAAGGTGAGTAACTGCCAAAGCAGAGGTATAAATAAAGTCAATGAGAAGTGATACTGATGTTGTGACACTGTTATATGCTGGTTGGTGAGTGAGCACAGGTGCATGCACTATGGGTGCAGTTACATGAGTTTAAATCCAGCTTTTAGTCATGTCAGCCCTTTCATCTGTTCATTAACCACTATTTTCACCTCTTTAACAAATCTTGGATATGCACTGTACTTAACAGTACCTAAGACCCTGTGATGCATGAACACCAAAACAAATTTGGGTGTGAAAACTCATTCTTGACCTTACTGGAAAAAGAAAGTAAGTGGACTTGAGTTAAGATACTTTTGAGAAAATATAAATATACTGTACTCGACTATTTTCTGCTTCTTTCACCTTTGTGGCACCAATTTTATTGTGCAAGGTTTGGTCAAGTTTAGGTAAGTAAAGCAGCTTGGTGAGGGTTAAGGAAAGATCGTGGTCAAGCTTAAACAAACCAGCATTGACTGTGATTGACTGGGATACAAACCACTTCTTGCATGCCCTCCAACCTCGCCTCCTTGCTTCTTTTGTGGCAAGGTAACAAACTATTTTCATTTGTTTCAATTACCTGCATTACCACTGGAGATCACGTTTCAAAAAAACACAAACATACGTTGTTTTAAAGTTTGAATAAACATCAAATTATGTCATTTAGCCGGTGAGGACGGCCTCAGAATGCAGCTTGATTGCAAGTCTGGTTTTATAAATCAGGTGCCAGGAAGACTTAAATTCTTTGAGCTCCTGTGGTCTCTCTCTCTCTCTCTGTTAATCAACTAGCTTATTCTCTTCTGTGAAGAGATCAACTAAATTAGATACTGGCTGACATCAACCAAACCATTAGCAAACCCGACATTTAACATATTCAAATCAGAACCCGACCAATACTGGATTTTTGGGGCAGGTGTTGATACTGATATCAGGGAATAAAAAAATCTAAAATCAATAATGCATTGGTCTACCTATATATCAGTCTGGCTCTGATTGAAATATATGTAATGACAGTGTGTTTAGTACGAGTACATATAGTTTTATGATAATAAACAGATCTAGTAATACATCACTGGTGTCTAGCGAATGTTTTCATATTATTTCTTTGATTTCATATCTAGATCAGCATATGGAAGTGATCTGTGCAACCTCATAAAGAACCCAGATATATGTTCTTCCATTACGCCATCATTTTCCATCATGTCATAGTTTTGTTTGAAGTGAATTGTGGTAGTTTCACATTCTCAACAATGTACAATCGCTTCAATCTGTTCATTTTGTCTTCATCAACAAGGTGTGGAAGTGTAAAAGGATGTTTTATTTCTAAGGAATGTAAAGACAGGAAATCAATAATGTAGTCAAAAGTGAAAAAAGCAGATGATATAGATGCTGTGGGAGGTGGAAATTGTCCCCCCCCCCTTTTTCTCCAGGAAGCCAAATCCAGGCCATGTCTAAGATTTCACAACGATTAGCGAGGGAGGGATGAGGAGGGATATAGAGATGTACTAGAGCAGCATTAGCCATTAATCACCAAGGAGGGAGGGAGAGGGAGAGACAGAGAGAGAGGACTGTCCTAGCATGGCTCAGCATGGGACTTGTACTTTTGCTGTCTGGACCTATCTTGTGTTTGACTGCTGAACAGTGGCTCAGTGGCGGAGTTTCCTAATCCTGGTCCATTGGAAAAAGAAATATACGACATAAAAATGCATCATATCCATTTATGATCTAAACCTAACACATTTCTGTGTGTATGGTGTATTTTGCAGCGGAATTGCATTTAATCATGTTTATAATTGAACAGAATGTAAAGTTTACATTGCTGAGTATTTTGTCTGTAATGACAGCTGGCGTTTAAGTTTCTAATCTGGATGGATGACAATACTGGATCTTGCTACTCTACATCTACAGTATTTCTTTTTTGTCTCTCATCAACATGCAACTCAACTGTTCTGTACGTCTTGTTTTTTTTCCAAAGCTCGTTTTCAGAGAGCCAAAACTGATCCAAATCTCAAACTTCAGATTCAGGCTCTCAGCTCCCCCCATGTACGACCACCTGTTATCAAGTGACTGAATTACTGTTGGTCACATGAAAAGTGAGCAACTCCATCCACCGAGGAAGGCCATAAAATGTGTCTGAAAGCTTTGGGAAGACAACATCTTGTAAGGACCAGTATGTAGGATTTCGTGGAACCTAGCGGTGTAGCTGCTGATTGCAACCCCCTGGCCTCACCCTGTCCTTCCTAGCCTTAAGGTGAAACTACGGTGGCCCTGAAACTTAGGAAAAATATAAAAGGTTATCTATCTAGGGGCCAGTGTTGGCCAGTTTGTCTGTTCTGGGCTAATGCAGAACGATGGAGGTTCAACAAAGGCATATGTAGATGTAAAAGGTTTTTATAAGCTTTAAAAACTAAATAAATATTAAAATATATGAAAAGAAAAACTATTTTGAGGAAAAATGGACTACACACTACATACTATACACACACTATATAATCAGCTTTGAATATTGTTATTGTAACAGATATTAGCAGTTAGTTAAATGTACTACAAGGAGTTTTTAACCGTTTTTTTCTATAAGACAAAGTTGGCCATTTTATATATAAAATTATAACATTTATATAGTTATTCTAAACAGGTTGGATTCAGTCGGATTCCCGAAAATTAGACTGCGGAAAACAGTACCACTTTTGTCCACAGGGGTCGCCAGAATCAACACAAAATCAAAGTTCCTTATCGTTGCATTAAGTACTGATTTCAGAAAACAGTGAAGGGTGTGGAGTGCAGTAAAAGCGGGCGATACAGGCTTTCAACACTACTACACAACATTGTGTCAACAACTTTTCAACATGTAAATGTCATCCTGGCTATTGGGTTTGCACTTAGACTAATCCATGAGCTAGACCTTCATAAAAGTGAAGAACTTTTTGCTGGACAACAGTTTCCACTTGTGTCGAGTGTGATCGTTACAAGCAGCCCTGTCATATTCGACTGAGAAGCAGGCATAAAAGGTATAGTCAAACCCCCCGCCCCAGACTCAACACTGTGGTGGGAGGCAAGGTGAAACAGGGTGACCATAAAAGCAGAATGGCCGTCACTTAGTGTTCCCTGCACCCCCCGTTTCTATCTCCACCACCCCTCCTTCCGCTCCCTACACCCATTCCTCTCTTCTTATTTTTTTTATTTTTTTTATTTTTTTTCTGTACTATGAATAAATTTAGTCTGTCCCGGACATGAAAATGTCAAATACCTAAAATACACCTAGGCTAAATAGCATATTAATTTTTAATGCCTGCTCATCCTATGCTGCTATTCTCATATCAGGCCTGTCTGCCAACAGCTGTTGCTGGCTCTCTGGCTGGGAATTTATCGTCCATCTAGCTAAAGGAGGGGAGAGAGGGAGAGAATTAAAAAAAAGAGATGGGAGACATTGTTCGGAAGACAAGGAAAAGGGGAGGGACAGATCTGTGTTTTCATGGATCCCTACCTTGCATGTATATCACCTACACCTCACAACTTTCTTACTTTGATATACGAGTGGGATTCAATTACACTAATGCCAAACATAAATTGTTCAAGATTTCTTTCTTTTTTCCCCCCTCCGCACTGTGTTATAGCTCGAGCCTCCTCATACATAAAAGAGAAATAAGGAGCAGAGTGGTGACATTGACGCTGGAGGTAGTGACATTGGGGAGAGCGGCAGAGGGAGACGAGATGCACTGAAGCAGCGTGCCAGTGTGGGTGTTGAATGCCACCCATGTGCGTTTTTAGGTGGCATGTGGTGGATGATTATCATAGATTATCACAATCCAGATTGTTACAAGTTCTGTCTGCGCACATAGCAGCAGTGTACTGTAGCTGTGTGACTGTCTGTGTGTGTGTGTGTGTTTTGGTTTAAGACAGAGTGCCTTTGGGGATAAGACTAAATGGTGAGTGAATGACGAACAGTTGGAGTGTGTGAGTGTATGTGTGCATTTATCTGTGTGTGTGTGTGTCTTGTTCTTTTATCATTATAGTGTGGGAAGAAAATGTCGTACAGGGTTTGGAAAAGTGGGAAAAATCTTCCAAGTTTTGATGTTTTACTACAAGCTAAGGTACGAAGTTTGTGTGTGTGTGTGTGTGTGTCAGCTTACCTTAACACTCCAACTGCATACTGGAGTGCAACCTGTCTGTTAGGATCAAGTGGCGTCTCACTGTCACTCCTGACTGACTAGTGTTTGCTGGAATGGCCACCTAGAGAGAGAAACAAGAGGAAGGGGGAAGATTAGGAAAGGAGGTGATAATGAAATATAGTCCTGAGGAGGCGAGGAGGAAGATGGACAGGGGATACGGCATGAAGAGGAAGACAGTGATGGGTGGAAAGAGGAAGAAGAAGATGAGGTGGTGGTGGGGAGGGGGGAGGGGGAGGAGGGGGTCGATGTCAAGATGAAAATCTAACAAATTCAGCGAGCGACGCTGCAGAGGTCAAGGGAACGCAGCCGAAAAAGGTTAAAGATGAAATCAAAGCCAGAGCGCTGCGGTGCCCGGAGGCACAGCTGAAAATCTATCCCTCCAGGGCAAGGCCACCGCTGACGCGAGGCAGACAAGAAGCTAAATACTGCACGCCACTCGGGGATCTTTCATTTTCAACCGATCAATAAGGGCTTATATTTATCAGGGCCTCCGAGCAGCTGCCACGTCTGACAACCTCCACTTCATTTTTGCACTCCTCCTCTGCTCTTTTTTTCTCCCCTCCTGCTCCTCCTCTTCTTTTCCTCCTCCTCCTCCTCCTCCTCCTCTTCACCACCCTCGCACGCTAAATTGAGACCCATCGACCATGAAAAGGGGCAGAGACCCTGGATTGCCATTAACCCCCCTCGTGTCACTAGACTGTCTTACACAGACACACACACACACACACACACACACACACACAAAATGCCCTGGAGATACAATTCTGCTAAAGGTCTGTCTCCCCCTGCTTTAAAGAAACATGCCTTATCATTATGGCCTTGGCACAGACACCAGCACCTCTTCATGTCTTTTGTTTCTCAAGCTGCCCATGCCACCCAAGACACACATGTCTCGCACACACATGCACAGAGACAAACAAACACCCTGCCACCACTCGCTTTCACTTTTAATTTCTACATTTTGTACATCTCTTTTGCTCGACAAATTTATTTCAAATAACAAAAATCTCAAATCCCAAATTACTACTATAAATCTGAGGAGCATTATGATAAGCGGAAGATTGGGTTTAGGGGTCTGAGTTAAAATAACTGGCTGTCTAATCATCTGCACAACAATATTTGCTGTGAGGCATTCTAAATAGATTATCGCTAGTCCATCTGTGTCATCATTGATTTATAAGGCATTAAGCTGCTTGGGGAAGAGAGAGGGCCTTGCCTTCTCTGCTGTTAAAGGGGCTTCTTGTCGAAATCAGGGGCAAGGCAATGGAACAACTGTGGCACTCGTCTAACCTCCCCTTTAATCGTCAGGCAAGAGGAAGTGAAAATAGGACGGGCGTATCTGTTTTTTCTTTTTTTTTCCGAAAAGGGAAGTATGAATCCAAATTTTCTGCATCTCTTTTTGTTTGGCGATACAAAGAGAATGGGAGGAGGGGAGGAAGTACAGGAAAAAAAATACAGAGAGAGAGAGAGAGAGAAACAAATAGCACACACAAACACACATGCACATACACACATGCAGAAAAAAAAAAAAAAAAAACAAGGGACATCATTAACATATGAATGCCATATGCAAATGGTAGGGAGAGAGCAGATGTTGTTGCATTTAATTGACCTATATGTGAATTGCATCCAAACCTTTCAGTGTGTTTTCTGGGCCCACTGAGTACAGTTTTGACTGGCTTTCTAGTACCACTCAACATATGAGCAGGGAGCACAGCCATTTTAGCAGTGTTTAAACATAAAGAGGGACATGACTAAAGATAGAATAGAATAGAATAGAATAGAATAGAATAGAATTCTAGGGAGCTGAAAAAATCATTCAAACCCATTGTTTGTTCACGGTTCTTTTTCTGCTATGCTTCACTGATGACATCTCTACCAAACCTGACTGTTTGCTGCTCGCTAACAGGTGGTGATGGAAAGTAAGTACTGTATATATACTGTATACTGTAAGTCAAGTACAATGTTGAGTTGCTCCCCTACATTTAATACATGACAGTTTTAGTTACCAGTGCCTTTCACAGATTCATATTTTGCATACAAATCGTGCGATCAGCTGTAAAAATATGGATGTTGTTATAGGCTAAACCAAAATGTCAGTCCTGGCAGATTAGGTGACACCTGTGGTTGCTCGTGGTAACCGCAGTAGTGTGTTTTCTTACTAATACAGCTCTCAGCAACCTGTCTCCTAATAATTATGTGAGTTTAGGCTTGACGTTAGGGAAAGATTGTGTGGTTAAACACTGAAAAGGCAAAACTGTTCTTAAAAATGTGTCAGCGTTAACAACACGACAATATTGACAATATTTAAACAGAAAACACAATCTTTTTCAAACCATATCGAAGTGTTTTGCCTAAACACACCCATTGGTTGCGGATAGTGGATATTTACCTGGGTGGAGGCTAAAAGCGCTAAAGGTTTCTGCTCACTCAACAGCTATGTTGTTGTCTAGGTGCGCTAAGCTTTGACTCCAACTATAGAGGTCTGTTCTATTTATTTAATTCAGTCAGAAAAGAGAAAACAAAAACTCAGCACACAATGTGTCCCCTTTGTGTTAATAACACAAATATTAGACCTAATTTAATACAGTATTTCTTCAATCCCATAGTAGAATATCAAAATGCTTGAAAAGTAATTTGTTCATTTGAAATGGCTCATTTTATTTATGAAGCTTGCTGGCTCTGTATGTACACTGCACCAGCAGACTTCACCAGTGACAATGAACATTATTATATTTACAGTAGAATGTAAATACTGCTGGGAAAATACTGAATAGCATCAAACACAGAGTCTGATATCATGAACATGTTCAGGTTAAGAGTCTGTCTTCCACTGGACTAGTTGTATAATAGAGTATATTTCCATTGTAGCATTGTTGTTTTTACTCTTCTTTCCTACTTGGGCCAATGAAAGTGATTTGTGAAGTCTCTTCACACTTTACTACAAAGCCCCTGGAAGCCCCACAACTACATTTTATTCAGCAGGTAGAAGCAGAAGAGGAGAGAGAAAGTCACGCATTTTACACTGCAATGTTTGCATGGGTGAGCCATGAAAAACACAGATGCTATTTTCATCTGGGCCTCTGCTTTTCTTTTTTCTTTTTTTTTTATTCTTCTTCTCTTTCCCCTTTCTCTCCCTCTCTCTTTTATTCTCTCTTCTCTATCCCTCTATCCACCCCCCCTCACCCCCCTCCCCAATCTTGGGAATGTCATTAAATTGTATTAAATAGCCTTTTGTCCAGGGGGCAAGGACCACCCGATATATGATAATACATTAAGGCCCCAGTGTAGCAGCCACTGAGCCGAGACCATCTTAAGAACAAGCATGGTGTGTGCCATTGTATGTGTGCGTGCATGAACGTGCGCGTGTGTGCTAAAGAAGTGCATGGCAATGCGGGGAGAAAATAAGATGGAGAGAGGAGGATCAGGCAAGTTGGGGTTAGAGGAATAGAAAGAGTGAGATATAGAGAAAGAGAGGCGAAGGGAGGGAGAGAACAAGGTGGCATGGCTGCCTGCCTGCGCATGTGGCTCCCTAACAACTGTGACACATACTAATAGAAACATACCTAATAAATTACGAGCTTTCAGGGTCTGGCAAGCTGACATTTTCTCTGTGCACGGGACAATTTCATATCTGCGGCGCAAAGTCGAGGGGCTGCTGGACCAAATTGCATCACACAGAGATGCCAGAGGATTAGCATAAAAATTAACACTTAAATTTCAGCTTATTGTCAACCCCACTCCTGCACCGGCTGCCTCACAACAATCAATTCCTCTTAGAAATCTGATTAGATTCCATGACGCTTATTATCCCAGTCATGTCTGCCTGCCCCCTTCACTTCCACCGCCACTACACACACACACACACCACTGGCATAGTCAGAGCACTGGCTGCCATGACTGCCCAGACCATTTGTTTAAATGGAATTAAGGGGGAAATAAATCTATAGGTGTGGCATTTCTTGTGACAGATGATGCCTCATCCTCTCTCCGGGTGTTTGTCTTTGTGATTTTGTGTCTTTAGGCTGCACTGAATTCCATTCCGACATGTTGATTATTGTATCTTCTGCAAGTGACGTTCATTTAAACTCCCTCCGAATGCTTTGTTGCAGTGATGGCTGGTGGTCAACCACAAAATATGAGCGCGTATTAGTCACAATTTTTTCAGTAAGAATGAGCATTAAATTTAAGTATTTAGATTACGATCTCACTGATTTGCCTCAGTCTTACTTCTAATGAAATGCCACCATGGTTTTATATCTCTTTTTATCCCCCCCCCCACACTTCAAAATGAACTTCATCGCATCTCATCTATCCTCAAGTACACAGCCGTCACAAATGCTTTATGTTTACAGCAGAAAGCTGGAATGATGCAAAGAAAAAAAAAAAATTCTCGTTTTGAGATCTCATGAGGCTGTCGCAATGAAATATTTGTCAATAACGCTTTCTGTTGAAGCACATTGCACAAGTATGTACTAAAAGCACAGCGCACGTTGGGTGGCTTTGGTAAGACTCTTGATTGTTTAGACAAATGGCATTTCATCGCATCCAGATGTCTTTAAGCTGTGCTCAACCACCATCTCCGCTTTCCAAGGCGCAGGCTGAATGTATACAAATATCTCTTCATAACTGCATTCCTCATCTGGGCCTGCAAGCGTCACAGCGCTCGTCACAGAGCTTGGATGACAGCCCGCGGTGCGGAGAGTTAACATTTGATATTTAGATTTTTGAGGTAATCCTCGCAGGGGCTGAATCCTTCACTGGAATGGGGGGCTTGATTAGTTTAGCTCAGTTGGACATCACCCTTGCCAACAAACAACAACAACAAAAATCAGACTCTTTTTTAAGGGGTTAAAATCAGATATGGAGCTGCAGCAGGGCAAAAAAAAAAAAAAAAACACATTTCCAATCTGAATTTTTAAAAAAAAGCAGCACACAAGTGGCGGGGAATGAGGTGCACCCTGGCCGGGACAGGCGTTATAACATAACACTGGTACAAAGGGTCCCGAATAAAGACACCCACAGGGTTGAGAGAGGGAGAGAAGAGAGAGGGAGAAGGAACAAATCGTCTGATGTTCTAAGTGGATAACAACAGCTCCTGCTATGCAGCAGCGGAGGCGCAGAATAATTTAAACCAGCTACCCGGCTACCCCACCCCTCCCTCACCCCCCTGGCCACCCCTCTATTCTTATGTTAACACGGCTAAAGAGGAGTGGGCCACCCAGCAGCAGAGAGCAGAAACTTAAGTCCACGCTTCAGGAAAAATAATCCATCTCTCGGCCTCTCTCTTTGCAATGTAACTTTACTCACTTACACACACACACACACACACACACACATACCGCTTGGTAAGGGGAAAGGCTGAAACAGATACAGAGGGGAGAGCACCAGTACATTTACTGTGCCTTTAAAGCATATTACTTTTCAGACAAGAGTTTGAAGAATAATAAACCGAGTGCTTAACTGGGCTATTTTCCCTTTCAGTTAACGCCACGCAACGGCAAGGCGGGGGCGAGAAGAATTCATAAGTCTTTAAATGCAGAGTAAACACTGCTTTCTTTGTTGATTGTAGAGCTCTGTTGTGTTTTTTTGCGTATCGTGCCCCCCCTCCCTCCTTCCCTTCTCTCTCTTTCTTTCTTTGTCTGTCTATCTCTCTTTCTCAATCTCCGACCAGAAGGGCTGCTGTTGTGTTTGGTCTCCAAACAGCACATCTGAGGTACACACCTCGCTGACATTTTATAGGTTCAAATCCCCAAGAATGGGAGAGGGAGGGAGTCATATTTTATACCGGCGGTTTATTTTAACGGGCGCTTGTAATTAACGCAGCATGTCCTCTATCTCCCAGCCATCTATGCCAAGGCCTTTATTTAAACAACTTTATTGTGAAATGTTTGCGTTCTCAGCGTTCGGCCAGGGCCCACACACAGAATATTATTTCATACTTCAAGGGGAGGGTGGGGAGGGGGTGTGTGTGTGTGTGTGTGTGTGTAAGGGGGGCTTTGGAAGAGTTTACGCTTTGAGCGGTTATTATTTTTGATTACAGCAAGACTCCTTTTAAAATGGATCAAGCACAGCAACCTTGCACACACACACACACACACACACTCACATCTACCGACTCGTACTGAAGTTGTGAGAGTCTGAAAGAGAACCTGTTTACAGAAGGGGTGTGCAAACCTGAAGCCTTTGCCCGGGCCAAATGCACAATCTCAGAGTGATTTATGAGAGTAAGATCACACTATTTATGTCCAAATGAGAGCACTTGTTTAATGCCGCTGCTTGGGGGCTTCTTTTTGGAGTGTGTGTTTGTGTTCTTACAGGGTTTAATGGAATTTGATGGGGGGAGATTGAGTGTTTACACTTGTCAAAATGACCCGGAGTTAACACAACGCTCAACATATACAGGCCTTTCTCGCAGGCTATCAATGCAAAGATCAAACTGTGCGATACGAGCATCCTATCAAAACCCACATGTGCCGAGCATGCTGCTGCATTTCTGTCTATTTTTGGAGCAAATTTCTTGCGCTGAACGTACGATGACGGCCTATAGCGCTTTCACAATATTTAACATTTGAGTTTTTAAATGTGGATGGCCAACATGGTGTGAGCTGTCAGCACATTAGCGGCTACATTTCCACACGTCGCAGTGCTTCTGATTCGCCCCTTGTATATCAGCAACTGCAGAGACGGACACTGGGCCGGAAGACAAATGTATATTGAATCCAGACAATAAGGCACATGTATCTTATCTTCACTGCGAGGTCTTATGCACATTTTACTTAAAGTGTCTCTCATAAACACAAACCATAAGTGCATATTAAAACCACATTCGGGCTACATTATGGGTTTAAAATGAGAATGCAGCCCATGTGATGATATATATTATGCAAAGCAGTCCAGGTCAGCGCTGAAATATTTCTGATTCAATTCTTTGACCTTCATAAAACACTCAGAGCAGATATTCTGTTCTTATCATCTAATAATAGAGCATCCCTGCTTATAATATAATATCTTACAGTGCCATACAGTTTCAGTGCATTACCATGCCTGCTGTCCAGCAGATCAGATGGATCACAGATTGCCTTGGGGAAGCTAAGTTTAGTGTATTCTGCTTTTAGCGGAGATTGACAGGAAAAACCTGCGAGAGGGAGAGCATGACTCATGACAAAGGATGTGAGCAAGTATAGCTGCAGCGCTTCAGGCTGCTGAGCCACCAAAAAACACTTAAACAAATGGATTTTGTGTCTTCTGACATTCGACTATTTTCCTTTTTAATACATATCCAGGAAAAGCGGAGCGCCAAAATCAATGAGTTACATTGGAAGGGTTGGTCACACTTCACCAGTGCTTCAAACAATGCCAATGCAACACAGGCAGAAAGGCAAGCACTCTTTAAAACCAACTTTTTTTTACACAATGAGAAAGCCACAGTCATGTTTTGACTGTGATGCGTGCACTGACCAGACAGCATCTGCACCTTATTTCCCCTTTTATCTGCTGCATCTGTGGATGGGCAGACGACATAACAAGTGTATGATGTTCACTCCATTTTCTTACAAATTTCATTCATATGCCACATCTGGTTATACAGCAGCCTATGACCAGGAGCCTTATCTATCTCAGCTACATAACCATATTTTATTTGCAGCATGCAGATCCTGTAGAAATAACAAGAACATGCCTACTGAGATGTTCATTTCCTAATTATGTTCAGAGAAAACTGAATTCGCGATTACGCGACCAGCACCTCGTATTTGCTGTTGCATATTAGTTATATATAAATGTAATTTATAGGAGACGGTGCTGAAACAACAGAATTTTCACTGCAGGCTGCTGGTTGTTGGTGCCCTCGTATCTCATTTACACAGGAACATGAAATATGACCTTTTAACTCTTGATGCCAGCCAACTTTCCACAGCAACCCCAAACCAGACTCTTACTGGACCTCTCTGACTCAATTTAAAACTATTTGTCCAAAAACATCCCATGTTAACAAAACAGCTGTTTTTTAATTTAGTTTGGGACTTGGCAATTTGGATAGGATGTGAAAAAAAAGAATCGTTTGATTGCATTAACATCTAAAGAGTAAAATAATGGTAAATTCCTGAAGGAGTGACAGCCAAACATGAGAACTCTTGAAGGACTCCACATTGAGAGCCGATGCTTTACAGTGCAGATCTGATTTTTTCTCCATCACATACAGGTCATCTTGGGGAAGCTGTTCTAAAATGGCCTTTTAGTGTTGTTAGCATTCATTTCAATGATTTATAGTGGTGAAGATGTATACACGGAGAGGAGACAGGACTTTACAGTGCCACCAGAAAAAAGCCGCACTGTATGAAAAGCTTGGTGACATCATCATGATGAGAAATACATATGCAAAAACATTCTTATTTTCCCCGTGGATTCAATTGAGAAAGTAGGAATCTGCAAAATGATTTTATTCTGAAAGGAAGCCATCAGCGTGACCCATGCTGGCCTTTTCACTGTATGCTCACTGTAGCTGTATAATGTACGCACTGCTGCAACAGGCTGCATCTCTTCATTGTGCCTTAAAGCAGCACTAAACTTTACTTAAAGGAACAGTTCTGGGTTTTATGAGGTATGTATCCATAGTCTGTATATCATCTACAGTAGATGACAGTTGGCACACCTCCAGTTTGGAGAAGCAGACAGAGAACAAGCCCAGAAGCTAACCACAGGGCAGCAACAAAACATATTTTAGCTACCTAAAAAAATCAATGTCAGTATAAGTGTATGCTATGTGTAGAATATTTTCACTGCTTTACACTGCCATAAGACAGTCTGTTCTGACCAGAAAATCAACTGTTTATATCACTTACTCCAAAGCACCCACTCTTCTTTGACAAAAACAGTCATTTTACCTCATGGTACATAGGAGTTGCTGGTTTACCGCATCCTTGATCTGCAAGCAACTAACAGTCAGTTTGGGTCCAAAGTCACGCGCAAACTGATCGAGGCAGCGGCAGGTCAACAACTGTTTTTGTCCAAGGAGTGTGGTCCCTTTAAGGGATTACAGATCGTTATAAAAACTTTTAGACAGTTTAGACAGTTTCTTGTCGTAAAGGCCTGTCTGATGGCAAGATAAAGCCGTGAAAATGTGGCTAAAACACATTTTGTTGTTGCTCCATCCACAGCAGTGCATTTCTTAGCTACTTCTCAAAGGTGGGGGCGCGCCGACCACCATCATCTAATACGTTGACGATTCATTCAAGTACTTTATACAACACCACTTTGAAAGATGCTAACTAAACCTTTAAACATATGGCATCTGACCCGGAAATGTGTGTTTTAGTTTAGTTTTAAAGAAACGTTTAAAGCTGCTTGGGATAAAGAAGCTAATGGAATTTAATGGAGGTAGCTAGCATTATGAAACTGTAAGTTTTCAAAGCTAGCCTGTTGATCGTCCTCATAATCATTTAAATTATCAGTGGAGTTCTTGTATTGGCATAACGTTTGCATGCTAGCTAACCTGCACTTAGAAAATATTGGTTCTTTGGCTTTCAATGATTGGGTGCATCAGTCTGTCCCATCCTAGTTCACTCCCACCACCCTAATTTCTTCAGTCCTACTTGCCATCAATTTTATTTCCTTGCCTTTCCTCCCTCTCCATTCAGCCTTTCCTCAGTCTCCTCTTCTTCCCCTCCCCCATATGTTGTGGTGTGAGAGGCTATAAGGGGATGAAGTGAGATGTAGACACTTCTTTAGCCCTGTGGAGGCCAAACAGATCGAAGATAGAGAGCACCTGGCTGCTGGGTAAGCTGTGTGCTAAGAACTCCCACCCCCCCTCCTCTCCTTTCTTATCATCTTTCCTTCTCCTATATACTGTCCTTGCCCCTTCTTCTTATGATTTTACTCATTCTTTTCCCAATGAATCAGATTTGTTGGGTTGGCATTTTCTTTAAAAAATAGCCACTGTCAGACAGATGCTTACACAAATCCAGACCTTTTCTAACATTGTGGCAGGGCTGGTGTAAAACAAACTCAAAGTAAAAGTGCTGCGCTGTGAGGAAAACACTGTCTTTTTAAAGTGTAATTGGTTTACTGACTATTTAAATGCATAATATACACACCTCACACACACTTTCTCTACACACACACACACACAAAAGCACACATTCCCAAGTGCTCTCCAGCCCAACAAGTAGGGGTTGGGGCCATTCACCAGAGCTTTATCGATCGTACCTGGCTCCGCCAAACTCTGTGTCTGTGTCTTTCAAACCTATTCAATTTTTAATCACCAAGCTTCAACATCAGAACAAGTCCCTGTACTGTCAAACCCACACACACACACACACATGCACGCAGGAAATAATGTAAAAGCGACAAACACACACAGCTGCAAATGCACACAGAAACTTAAAAACATGCATAAACATCCCTCTACTCTTACTACCCACTTCAAACACTCTCATCTCCCCCATCCCTACACACACGAGTACACGCCTCCCTCTATCACACACAAAGAATACCACACACAAATTGTGGCTCAGGAGATAGAGAGGGTCGTCCACTGATCACAGTATTGGAGGTTTGATTTCCTTGGGACACAAGACACCCCGAATTTCTCCCCATGGTCAAGCCGGCATCCTGTGAGGGAGCGCGCTGACATCAGTGTGTCTGTGGGTGAACGAGCAGCAAAAACTTTGTTTTGGGAAAAAGCACTATATAAGTATGTAGCCATTTACACACACGCGTTTAAGCCGTAAAGAATATTTCTGCAGACAGTTTAAAACCAGGGATTGTCCTCTCAATGCCAGCTGACAAATAATCGATCTACGTACATCTACATGAATATTGAGACTGTGTGTGTGTGTGTCTGTGATTGTGTGTGAGTGAAAGAGAGAGAGAGAGTGCCATATAAAACCATGTGTTATCACCTGGCCCTGTCTTGTGCCCAGCCCCAGACTGTAGCCAGCTTTGACCTTGGGCTCCGCTATATTCATTACATCATTAAGTTACCTCTTCATTAACTTTTCATTGTTTATGGAGGAGGCATCGGGAAGGAGAGGGGATGAGGGGGGGTGAGGTGGTGGTGGTGGTGGTAGGGGCTCTTTATCAAAAAAAAAAAAAAAAAACCTTATCCATGGCTAGGCATCTGGGTCCTGTTCTGTCTGCCCAACAGTCCCTCCCCTGCAGTGTGAGGGGTGGGGGTGTAATCTGGAGATTAGACGAGAGGTTTTTGTGTACGGTTGTTGGTTTGATTCTCCAAACTGAAAGGCTGGATAAAATGGGTGGGGGAAATTCAGAGAAGAATATTCTGCTCTCCCTCAGGACCATTTAGTAACCAAGAGCCCGACCAGCTATGCTAGTCAGGCAGGGTCCAAATAACTTCGTAATCAGCCTCAGATCTGTGCGTTATATGAATGATATCCACATGGGCAGGAGCAGACTCGTACAATAAATCCCCAAAAAAGATGTTCATGTTCAAATGACGAATCCTTTCACCTGCAACCATACTTATATACTTAAAATCTTATGACGACTGTTTGTTGGGAGCACAAGAATAAATGGTGTGACAGTGTCCGCAGAGGAAAGAGGTTGGGGTGGATTCGTAAATGTTGCCTTTATTTGATAGTGACTGAGATTGCACTCTAACCATAACCATGTAGTTATTGTTAAGATGCTTAGAAGGTTCATCACATGATCAGATTTCTTCTTTCCTTTGTCTACCTGATAGGGGATCACCAAGTCAGACACCCAGGTGTATTTAGAGATGTATGCTGATGTGCATGTGGAACAGCATTGAGGTTGACTTTATCGAGCTCCTGTTGGACTGAGAGCTTACATCTGTTTGCCTAGTTGCCTTTCCCTTCTGATAATCCTTTTTCTTTAACTCGGAGGACTTTAGCTCCTCTCTTCGTCCGCGGCTGCTCGTTAAATGGTGGCGTATCGCGTGTCTGTTTGGGTCGACCACATTTTGAATTGGGTGTAATAATCCTCTGGTCTATTTCTGACTGAGTGTCCACAGATCCGTTTTTTGGATGAGATTGTCAAAAATGTACCTCCGCGCTCCAATTTTCGGGTCGGTCCTCTAAGACCTTCACCTCCAGCTGCTTCAGTGTTTTTAATGGGCAACTACCAGTGAGGCTGTGTGGAAGAGTACGAGCAGAGTGTTACTGGTAAAGCGCACAGAGCTCAGTGGATAAATAAAACATTTGGCATTGTATTTAATGTCCTTAATGTGCAACGTGACTTTTGCCCACCATTTTTCACTTGTGAAAATAAGCACTTGAAATAGAAAGTACAGACAATTCTCTGATCCGTTCCCATGAAACATCATCTATCCATCTATCTGAAATCGTATTGTGAACATATTTGCGAGTGCTGGCCTTGTAGCCACCAGGCGCTGTTGTGCTTCCACACCACTCTGGCTTTCTGTCATTAGCGATGCATCGCCCCGACCGCAGGCACAGATTGTGTTTAAAAAAAAAAGAAAAAAGCAGTTCTTGCCAGCCACCATCTACCATTGCAGGCCAATTATAAATGGCAAATCACTATACAGCTTTGCTTACTCACTCTCCCCCTCTCACTCACTCTTTTTAACAGCAGTGCCTGGCCAGACTCCACCGCTTCTCTTGAATAACATGTGTAGATGGCCCTTTGTGTTACAAGCTGCTGGACGCTTGTTAGTTCACACTTTTTCACCGAGAGAGCTTAGAGGGGGAGAGACGGAGCGACAGACACGTTTTAGACGTCGGGGAAGTGTGATTCTAATTTTGTAATCCTTCTTGAGCATTTTTTAGGTGACATGAGCTGAAGTCAAATCGCAGTTCTGTGCGAGTCTTTAGGTAATATTAAAATGTAAAATTACTATCCAAATACTCTGAGTACAAGGCTGGCTCTAAAGATCACTTACCATTTGCTGAACTCTAATAAATTGAGGAGAATAAATCCTTCAGGAAAAAAAGGGGGAGATCTCGAGAGATGTTAATATAACTTTAAACATGCTGAGTGAGAGTTTTATGCACAAAATGGGGAAAAAAAAAAAAAAAAAAGAAAAACCAGGGTTCAATTCAAACTGGGGCAAGGCAGCGGTAATGGGTTTCTCATACAATTGCTACACAGACCTACCCATCTTCCTCGGTGTGTTTTAGTTTCCACTTTTACTCTTCCTGCACACTCCATATAAAATATAAGATTCATGTTTAAATAATTATTTTATTAGCAAGAAAAATAGAGAAAGAAATAAAGACACAGCTCATAGTGATTTGTTTGCTTGCGTGTTTTGGTTGCTTGTTTTTGGATACCATCGTATCAGTCCGGACTCATTGCTCTTTTTTAAAAGTACATGTGATCTGAGATGCATATTTGCTGTGATTGTAAACATGCCCTTCCATATTGGACTGACACTCAGATGCCAGATTGTTACCTGATTGCTAATGTCTCCCCTCTAGCTGTCCTCTCTTTCTCTTTGCATTACCTCCATTTCAATCAAAGGCCATGGAAATGGTGATTTATGTCATGTGACCGGGTAGCTTTCATCTTATCAGGAACAATGACTGCTAATTGTTATTTTGATATTGGAATAGACAGATTTTATTCCTTATCTGATGTCTCATCTGTTAGTTAAAGCTTTTATCTTGGCTATAGCCGACTCTACACCAGTGTATATTGATCGGTGAACGCCATTATCAGGCTAGCTCTTTATTTAGCTACATTAGAGCCTTACACTCACACCCTCAGACTGAAAATGTCTTTTCTCCAACTCTAGACTTCTTCCACGCTCACACATTAGTCTGCTTGACATTATTTACCACATTACCTCTCTAGAAGTGCTCAGAGACAAACAACAAAGTACAAATATGTAAAGTCTCTGAGCCAAAATCCACAGACTGCAACTTGTAACTTAAACTGAAATGTATTTTTTAATTAATAATCCCTCTACAATATCCTATCATCATGAGAGACAAAAACAACGAGGGAAGAAGCGGGTAAGTAATCTGACCTCACACTCAGCCCCCGTGTTTCGGGTATGAATTAACATAAGCCATTTTTTAGACATCGAGAACGCCTAAACGTCAAAATGGATGATTGCAAACGCTATGTGTGCATGCATGCATACCACACACAGTCAGTCAGTTGATGTTATCTTGCAGGTCCTGTTTTCCAGTTGCACTGCTGAAAAAATACGTGCAAATGCACCGGGTTACTTGTTTTAGTCTGGTTTATTGTGGTAACAAATGAGATGTGGCGGCCGTAACCAATAGGCCAGATCAGCAAAAAACAAAAAGTTTCTGCCTCCCTCGATTCTTTCCTGCTTTTCCCTCCTCTTTATATTCTGAGCTGCCTCTCTCTTCTTCTGGAAGAGCGCATTGATCTCGACATACAAGACTTAATTTACTTACAGTAAGAGTTTAAATGATTTTTTTTTTTTTTTTAAATGTTTTGAAGCTTTGAAATCAACAACAAAAATCTAATTCATGTATGCTGGCCAAATGATGATGGAAAATGCCAAATCTCTTGACCAAATGTAAGAGGATTAGAAAGACAAGAAAGAAAGAAAATCAGGCCAAGTCTGGCCATACAATACTTCTCTCAGCAAATTTATTTGCTCGTGCAATTTAACCACCCAACGTTGACGAACTGATGGACACCAAAACTGAGGCACAGTTCAATTTTCATCCAAGCCAAAGAACTGAAATATTCATGTTGTAATAAACATTTTTTTTTTTTTTTTACCAAATTTTCTCAAAAAACAAGAATTTAAAAACAGCACTTCACTGCCAAGTGAAGTTATGTATTGTGCACAACAACAAGACGTCATATGACCCTCTCTCCACATTTTTACATCCTTTGGTCATGATGCTTGACACACGGGGTACGGTAAGTCATTCACCGACAACAGATTACAGGTACGCTGGGTACTAAAGCAGTTCTCTCATAATTACCTCTCTGTCTGCGGCTGCCATTTTAGCCGCCAAGGTGTGAAGCTGCCATATGCACCTGTAAGGTGTCAAGGTCTCTCTATTTATTGTAACCGCACACTCACAAAAAAGCCAGTGCTCTATCCTCGCCTGATGAAAACGCTCCCAACAGCACAATGGAGAGAGAGAGAGAAAGTGAGACAGAGCATCAGAGGGGATGAGATGAGATGGATTTTTGTCTGTCTGACAGGTAACATCCCAACCTGTTTTCTTCTCTGTCTCGGAGACAGTTGCGTCTGCCTCACAGCATTACTGTCAAGCTAATCTATGATGGAACTTCTCTTCCTCATGTTAGCCTTACGGCTGTATTCACAGACAGTATGTTCAGCACTTGGAGCAGGCCCGTTTCTAAACCTGTTTGAGTTCTGAGGCTATAAATGCTGTGATAAAAGTATAAAATCAAAGATATGTTCCACTGTTCTCAAAGGTTAGCGTGTGCAGACAGATGAAAACTCTCCAACATTACAATATGGAGGAAATATTGCATATTTAGGAAGTAATCTCTCAGCTGCAGATTTCTGCACTCCAAACCAAGAATGAGTCTGGTTAAACTTTTCAGAGACGGCGTTTTTCAAATTTTATTATCGTACGACTGTGCATGAGTCTTCTTGTGTACTCTGCTGTGGTTTTTCTAGTTTAGCGTGACGCACAACACTGACTGGCTCCAAATGATTCAGCTCGACTCTACAAGTGAAAGCAGCGTTCACAACATTTCAAAACAGGCGTAGGTGGCTGTTACAACTGGAAACATGAGTTGGTGTACCAAATGCAGAGGTGATGACTGGGATCAATAGAGTTAGTGCTAGTGCCGAGTGTACGGTGTGTGTTGTCATTAGACCACACACGGGCCTCACGCACATACCCGCAGCAATCAGAGTGCTGCCTTCGCTATCTGACGGGAAGCACCACTAGGGAAATGAGGGACTGCGTGTGTGTGTGTGTGTGAGTGTGTGTGTTGTGCACATGTGTGTTAGAGAGAGAAAGACCTCAGAGCCCTAGGGATAGTGTGTCACATAAGCTCCATCACAAGGCCGCTTTATTGGGCCTGGCATGGGTCAGACCCCTACTGTCATCTTCAAATATGCCCGCCACCTGCTCACACACACACATACACACACACACACACACGCGAACACGCACCCACATACATGCTCACACATCCATATGTGTACATGTTCACCATACACACACACACACACACACTCATGCATACACAAACCAGCACACATGGCTTGCAAAGAATTCATCTGGTGTTTTCTGGTAATTGCAACAAAAACACCAAATTTGGACGTGTCACATTCATTTCCCAGGACCCCAGAGTGGAGGGCTAATTTCAAACAGCCTCCCCCTCTCACACGCAGACCTCTGTCCTTTTTTTTTCACCACCCGCCCTTCTTCATCTTTTTTTTTTTTTTTTTTTCATCCTGTCATCTCAGACGGGGAAAAAAGGCAGTCCTTTATACACCGGCAAGTTGTGCAGACGGTTATTTGCTTAAGAGAGGCAAAACTGACTGAAATTCCTAATTCGTCTACCCGGAAAATGTTCATGCCACTCTGCCTTCAGATTCCACATGTCTAAGATATACGCCCAGGCCTCTGTGCCAGGGACTCAGCCGCCAATAATATAAATTAGCAATGCAATAAGATTTGCAGCGCCGCCACAATCAGCCCCGAATGCATAAGCAAATCAGCCACTTTCTCCCCTCTTTCCCAACTGATGCCAGTCTGGTTCTTTCTGCAGAATAATTTCAATACAATGTAGATTCAGTTCATTTGATAATACATGCACACTCTCCACATACTGTGTGTGCGTCTGTATATTCTGATGTTTGTGTATTACTTTGCGATCTGTTTCGTGGTCCGTTCTGTAGCGTTTTATACATATGTGAATTCATTTATTTGCTACCCACATACAGTTGGCACGCTGAACTCTCCATTATCACAAAATTAGCCCACGTGCGTGAAAGTGCGAGTGTGCATGTGTGTGTGCTTTTTTTTTCCCCCTCTCACGTGCACAAATATGGTTGTGTGTATGACCGTGTGAATTGGTGTGTGTGCACGTGTCTGTTCTGTGTGACAGCGTGTGCCTGTCTGTATATGTGTGTGTGTGTGTCTGTTTGTGTGTGTGTTTGTGTGTGTGTGTGTGTGTGTGTGTGTGTGTTCCCTGATGGAGATAAGTCTGAGTGGTTAGGAGGGAACAGATGTCAGCTGGTGTTGGCTGCCAGGAAGACTGAACAAAGCCAATCACGTTACCTTCCTGTCCAAAACGCATGGCAGACGGAGACCTGCATCTAACAACAATTTGTGGCATTGACTCTGAGCATGCCACCCTGCCTGCACCCCCCCCCCCCCCCCCCCCCACAACACACACACACACACACCCGCCTCACACACACACACACAGACATACATAAATACACACACCATCACTATCCTGTTTGGAATAAATCTGGTAAACGACTGGTGGAGATATGAAAGATTGCAGGGGAACTAACAAAATGGCGTCTGTAATGTGATCTGCCCTTGTTGCTACAGTAGCTTAATCATTCATAAGCCTGTACAATGGAAGGACTGGCAGGCATGACTGAGTCTCTACCATGGGCCTTTGTTCCTTTACAAAAAATTATTCTTAACTGTTTTTCTTTGCAACCTATCATGAAATCACATGTCTGGATGCCATAAATTATGCTGTTGTTTTCTTTCTTTTTTTCTACAGCAGTATAAGCTAATCAAAAAACAGCATTTAAATGTTAAGTGACTCACAGCTTCAAATAACTAATACCCCCCCACACACCCCTCCTTTTTTTTCTTTCCCTTTAGTTTCTCTCTGTCCCTCCTTTTTTTTCAATCTCTCCCTCTCGTTCTTTCTCCGTCGAACACAATCACGTTAGCAGTAAGTTCCCTTGTGCGCTGGGATAAAAGTGTAAAAGCTAATTTGGGAAGAGAAACACACTGATCTTAATTCTTTTGGAAGAGCAGAGTGAGTCATGTAGGAAAAGCATATTCGCCATGTATCATAAACAATAGGGAGTAGTGAGAGAAGAGAATAACACGCCCACGCATCAACACGCACAGAAACAAAAAAACAATGTAAGAAATATCCAAATTACATTACAAATTAGGACATATGTCAGAAATGCCCAACACCATTACCATTTAATTACACAAATGTCCAAACAAAGACGAGAATCTGCATATCTCGATTCGAAATTCTCTCAGCTTTGATAAAGACTCATTTTTACAAAGCTTGCAAAACCACATTCCTCTTTGTCTGTAGCCACAGTTTGATCTCAATGACAGTATGACATGAGTACAGTTGGGTAGGCACACGGACACACATGTGAACTCAAGGTCCAAACTGTCATAGCCAGCCCCGTTGGGCGTAGGGCTAAAATGGATAGCTCTGGGACTGAGGTGTCCCACTTGGGCTAAACGCACAGAGGTGACGGGCAAGACCAAAAACTGGCTGAGGCAACTCTAAAGTCATGTGATCCAATCCGGCCTGTTTGACCAGACTGGATTACAAACTCTCCCATCCATTATCTAATTCTACCACACACAGCGGAGAGCAGAAGAAGAAAAACAACAAACAAGACACACTTTGAGACAACAGAGTAAGCATCCAAATATACGTGTGTGTGTGTGTGCGCGTGTGTGTGTGCGGTAGTTGCCTTGGCATCTTAGCCTTGACTGACAGATCCTTAGAGATTGTTACAAATCTGTTGACCTTTGACCTCCCCACTGAGTTGTAAAAACCACACTCCATTTCCCTTAAGACTTTAACAGCCTGAACAAATGGTGTGTGCGTGTGCATGTGTTTGTCTCTGTCTATGTGTGCGTGCACCGTGTTTGTGTGTGTGTGTGTGTGTGTGTGTGTGTGTGTGTGTGTGTGGTGTAACCCTGAGGTTAAAGAGCAATCTGCAGCCAATTAAGCGCTTCACTAGGAGGGCCCTGCTTCCATGAATGAGAGGAATGCTCTACGAGCTTAAGAGAGAGGGACTTGACTCAGTGCTTTGGAAGCAGTGTGTGTGTGTGTGTGTGTGTGGTAGCTGTGTGTCATGGTTGAGACGTTTATAGTGTAGGTTTGTGTGCTGGTAACAATTAGGTGTCAGGGAGCTAATGTAAGGGTTTAAAAGTTCACCACATACAGAAGGACCGGGTAGAGAGTTAGAAAGCAGCAGTCCTGATCTAAAATGTAGCCGTTACCGAGCCAATCACAGACTACCACACCTCTAAAGAACATCAGGTATGGAGGGTCAAACTTTCTACTATATCATGATGCGCATCAATGTGTTTGTTTCCCCCAAATTATATACATAAAAAAAGAAAGTTATGCACTCTGCCTGCACTCTCTCAACTTCATTATCTTTTGAGTTGGGTCTTATGCTCTTGAGGAATGTGTAATTACTGTTTGTGTGTCCAGACTTTTTTGACTGGGGTGGCCCAAGAGGGGCAACAACTTACACACACACACACACACACACACACACACACACATGCATGCATCGAGATATAATTCAATTACTGTTTCACATATCTACTTGAATTACTAACATTACAGAATCTTACATTCCTGTGTTTCTTATTGAAAAGATAGAGGTGCCTTACAAACGTAATACGAAACTCCCAAACTTGGTTCTTTCAAGTCCTCAAAGAGAATTGTAACCCTGACAGTAGGTAACCTTGTGAGGCAGCTGGACTCACAAGATCACGAGATCACACATCCATCTTGCCCTGCTCTTGCGTCCGAACACAGTGATTACAAACCAATCAGCATCCTATGAGAAACTACTGGCAGCATGAGCTCCGGCTGTGGTTTTTACACTAGCTTTGTGTCATGATGTGTGTGAGAGGTGACGCTGCTAACATCAGTTACATCAAAACTTCTTTGATGAAGGAAGAGAACAAAACTGAAAGATTTCACTCTTCTCCCGATGGGCTTCAGTAAGAGTTTGATTACGTACAGTGATAGACAGACAGACAGACAGACAGACAGACAGACAGATAGATAGATAGATAGATAGATAGATAGATAGATAGATAGATAGATAGATAGATACATAGATAGATAGATAGATAGGTAGATAGATAGACAGACAGATTTTTGGGGCTTTTTTTCAGAGTTTGTGATGGTTTTTTTGTAGAAAATCAAACTTAAACTGTCAATGGCAAAAAGATGAAACCAAACAGTTACCTCAGTTCTTAATAATTACAAGCAAAGGACTGAGACATCTGCTGATGTGTTTCAGCATGAAGCCTTCAACAGCCCCAAACCACAAATTTGCCTCAGAGTACAACATTTGACAACCTCTATCCTTAGATGCCGGTATCCTTAGAGGAGACACATAGTAAGTCATCACAGTATGACAGTAAACCAGCTGGCACAACACCGTGACCCTGAAACTGAAGCAGCTAAATTGAATTCAGCCATCATTCATTTTATTACACCTGTGCTTTTCCTACTGTGACATGTCAAAATGTCAGTGGTGAAAAAGGCCTATTGTATAATGTTGCATTCAATACTTGTCCTCATAATGTTCTTCATTGTGTGTTTTGTTGTTTGGTTAGCATAAAGTAGAATAAAAAAGTACTATTCTATTTCTCCCAGGAAAGACATGTTCAGATCTACAAATAGGTTCCATGAATTGCTTCCAGTTTACTCTTTATTGAGTGTTTCTTGTGTGTCAGTTAGTTCATAGAAAAGATAAATATGAAATGAAATGAAAATTACATTGCAAAGCGAGGAAAAAAAGGAGCAAAGTGAGGAGAGGAATAGTGAAAGCAAGGAAGGTAAGGAGGGAGGAAGGGAGGCAGGAAGGGTCGATGTCCATCCCGCTCTCCTTCTCCCCCCACCTGCACCTCCTCCCAGCAGCCCCTGCCATCCATCAGTGGGTGAGCAGAGAGGATCGGGCCCAGAGTAATGAGCCGTAAGCCCCCTTACACATGTTGACGCGTCGCTAAATAAGATCCATTTACCTAGGCTACCGCGCCCCGCCGACGACTGGAGGAGAACGCACCGCCCTCCCCGACGCGCCCCGAACACACCTCTTGTCACACACATAGTCGTGCACGCTGGCTGTTTTCTGCGCGCAAGCGTACTTCTGTTCCTCTCTGGTTAGTAGTATCTATCTGTAAATCTGCCCGTGTGTGTCTTCGTGAAAGAATATCTACGTGTTTGTGCTGCTGGCGTGCGTGTGTGTTAGTGTGTAACAGTGATTGTGTAAGTGAGTGTGTGTGTGTGTGTGTGTGTGTGTGTGCCTGTGGGCAGGGAGGACGGCATGGCGATCCAGTTACTCAAGACAGACAGAAGCAATCGTTCTCCAGTTACAGAGTTTTCTCCGAGACTTGAGGGCATCACTGTCAAGTGTCGAGGCCATCAGGGAAGTCTCGCTTTAGACGATTACACTCAGTCTGGTGTGTGTGTGTGTGTGTGTGTGTGTGTGTGCCTGTGTATGTGTGTCATGGGAGGGGGAGCATAACATGACCTCCACTGCTCTGCATGTGCTACACTGAGGGTTACTTACTTTCTTTATGAATGAATTTGTAGGGTTTTTTTGTATTTTAGATTTCAATATTATCAAAGTTGCTACAGCTGCTCTTCAGTTTCTCCCAGGACTGCAGCCAACAGGAACAGAAACTGAAGTCAAAAATAATAAGGGCCAGTGAAGTGAAGTCATTAGCTGAAATTTAACATCATCAGTAGCTTTCCTCTTAAAGCTTTCAACCAAAAATAGACGTGCATGACAAAAATTAAAAGAAGGAAAATCAAACTCACAAAAGCAGACACAAACTCTCCACACTCCGAGAAGCATTTGAACTTCAAGATTTATAAGTACGTTGCAGAGGAGGGTGGAGGACGGGGTGGAGGGGGTAATGCAGGGAAGGAGAAAAAAAAATCACAATTGCTTTAGACGGAGTTATTTCCTCTTGGTTTGTCTGCCCGTCCACTGTCCTGCCACTTTCACAGCAGCCTAACCGACTAATGATGCATTTAGAGGTGGCATTAGGGGGGTGTTTACACTGGTAAAAAGGTGTGTGTCATGCTCAGCCCCTATGCGAAAACGAGCCACTGTATGGGAGCGAACGCTTGCTCGCACAAAGCATCCTCACATAACAAAGGAGGAGAGTGGTGAGAGACACGGAAACAGAAAGAGGTGGAAAGAATGAAGTGGGAAAAATGTTTGCAAATCACAGTAAGAAAAAAGGTACGAGAAAGAAAAATCGAAAAGCGAAAGGAAGGAAAAGAACAGAGGGGGAAAAAAAGAAAACAGGCAAGAAAAAAAAAGGGACAGATGAGTGAGCAAGGCTTTAGTAGCGCTGTTGGGGTGAAAGAGAATGCCACTAATAATGAGATGTCTATTTTACCCACCAGCTCTCTGTCTCTCTCGCTGCTACGCCTGTTTTCCTCTGGCCCCCATTATCAGTGCACTTGAACCCGGGGATAACAATGAGTTCACAGAGATTGAGAAGTGCCTAGGCCTTAATTGTATGTATTTAGTCACGCAAACAGAGGCAATGGCCTGAGAACGCCTAGTTAGCCAATGACATCATTTAGCCACACAGCCACTTTAACTCAATGGGGCTGCTGTGGCGTACAGCTCTCTGTCACTTTACCCCATCCCTGCCTACCATCGCTCTATGTCTCTCTCTCACTGTTGAAAAATCCCCCTCAAGTCGATTCAATCTCTATTTTTCTTTTGCTGTTATCTGTTTTTTTCTCTTCTTCTTACAAGGTCATCCATCTATGACCTTTATCACACCCTTTGGCCTGAAGTTTATTCACCTTTTTGCACATTTAAGCTGTGATAAAATGGAATTTATCGCAAATACCTAACACAAAAACACAACTTGTGTCTGTTTTTCTCCTTCTCAAACATGCTGATGTTTTAAAAGGCTACTGTTTTTGAGTCCAGGACTGCAATTATTAACAATAATTTCCATTATGGATTAATCTGCCAGTAATCTCTTTGATTAATTGATGGATCTGTTTAGTCAAACTGTCAGAAAGTACTAAAAAAGATGCCTGTGACAGCTTTCCAGAGTGCCACTATCAAATTACTTGTTACATCCAGCCAAAAGTATTCAATCTAACGTCAAAATAAATCTAAATCAAACATATAATGACATAAATCTGAGAAAAGTCTGGAATCCAGTAGGCATTTTTTGCTTGATAAATAATCCAAATCAAAAATGTTGATTAATTTTCTGTCGATCATCTAAATTGTTAATAAACTAATAGTTTCAACAGTATCAGAGTGGAGGCTGATTTTCTTTATGATTTCTAACATTTCATTTTGTTTTATTCGCTCTGTGCTCGTGTGTTTGGACGACTGTGTGTGTGTTCTTGTTGTCTGTGTGTATGTCTATTTGTTTGCATGCATACTTTTGTCAATCAATGGTGGTTGCTGGCAGTCACAAAGATGATGATGGCACCGAGATGTTAGTGTGCCTCACTTGCTCGGCACAAAGAAGGGTGTGTGTGTGTGTGTGTGTGCGCGTGTGCGTGTGTGTGCATGTAGAAAGGAGGGGTGCTTCTCAAGCAGGGATGTCAGCACTTGAAAAATCAATCACCATCTGGGCTCATTTCATACAAAGGACAGAGGGAGGGGAGGATAACTCACAAACACACACAGACACAGACACACACACACACACACTTCTTGCATCTTTCATTTCATGCAAAGACAACGGAGGGCAAAAAAACGTACAGCAGAGACGTGCCCCTCTTGTCTCCTGCCTTTCTGTTTTAAGTGAACACTGAAAAACACTCTTCACCTGGATCCTGCTGGTATAAAAGCAGGTGCAATTTCCTCCTGTGCCTCGCACCTCCGCTCGGCTGTTTTCAAATCGGAGGTCGCGGTCGGTTGCAGTGAGCAGTGAGTGTACAATTGAGGAGGGACGGGTCGAACATGGAGGGGTGTTTTCAGTGGAAAGTACTGGCCACGCTGGGGCCTATCTAAGCCATTAGGCCTGTGCTATGTGAACACACTGCATCGAAGCCGGTGTGCAAGGTCACCCAAAGCAAACAGGGGATAAGAGGAAAGAAAAGCAAAGATTCATCTGCTTGAGTTAGCACCTCAGGTCAATGGGTTTACCTCCTATTCACCGCAGCACGCTCCTCTTTTACAGATGCTGCTTTAAGTCTCTTTCAAAACCTGTTTTCAACTTCGCATAAGGCACTTTTATACGAGAAAAGTGAATGTTTTATGCAAACAAGAATTTTTTTTAAAAGTATACACAAAGAGCGTCACAGGTTGAAAGCGTGTGTGTGTGTGCGCGTACGTGTGTGTGTGTATGTATGTGACATGATTTTTTTTGCTGCGGTGCTGCCTCCTTTCAGTTGCACAGCTGTGTGAGAAATACCAGTGGCAGAGGCTGCTGAGGCAGCGAAAGCATTTAATACTCGACAAACAGTTATCTAAGCCCATGTCCAATAGCTAGACATCACTGTAATGTGACCTACATACTAAGTGAATAAGAATTTTTTTGTATGTCGGTTGGGGTGCAGTGGGGGTACAACAGGGCACGGGGGTGGGGGGGTTTCAGAGGGGATGTGAACAGAACTCTTTTTCTCCTGCCAGAGCAAAAAGAGAAAGTACAGTATAATGTAACAGAACATATTGTGCCCTCCTAGGCATTGAACTCTCCCTCCTTTGTTCATTTTTACCCTCTGGAAAGAGGACTTTCTCTCTTTTTTGAGGAATTAATGAAATGAGAAGTGGAGGGAGGCGCCGTGTGTGTGGGGGGGGTCTGTTTTCAGAATAGTGTCTACTTACTGTTTCTTCTCGATTCTCATTGTAAATAAATAGCTTTAAAAATATTAATAAATGCCACCTTTTCTAACACTTCATCATCATTTTAACACTTCATGACTGCATGGTTTGGAGTTTCTTACTATTTCTGGTGCCAAACCTTGAGAGGGGCACTGTTTGGGCTAGTCACAGGGCGCGGAATTAAAAGCCCATTATGCATAATTTCAGGCAGAAATGGACAAATTCACTTCAGAACAATTTTGATAGGTTTGGTCCCAGTCTCAGCCTAAAAATTGATGAATGAATAAATGCACGCATGCACACAAACACACACACACACACACACACAGCACACAGTCAATCTGCCTGGCCACATCAACAGAGCAGGTGTCCTTAGTAATGCACCATCGCGCACTTGGATCTCTGCATCTCGGAACAGAGGGAAAAGAGGGAGGAGGGGAAAGCAGAGGAAGAAATAAAGGACGGTTAGAGGAAAGAGAGGGACGAAGCGTCTGCGGTGGTGTTTATGTTTTAACTGCTGGAATTCAGAGGCAATATGAGCATCCGACGCTAAACTAGAGGTAACCCAAACTGTGAGCAATCTGACGCACCAGTGAAACTTCTTTGAATGCACTCTGCTCGAGAACGCAGACTCCTACAGTCGTTATTTTGAGGATGATCAAAAACATCGAGATGATGTATTTTCGGCATCCGTATGAGAAATATTTATCAGGGAGACAGGCCGCGAGCCCAACTGAGGAGAAACTAAGCAGAAAGACATGTACTTAGTAAAGACCATGCCTTTGCCCCCTGCTGAGTCTTAGCTACATGGTACATAAATAACCATTATGAATCACGCTGTTTGGTCTCACCCTGCCGTTTCTCAAACAAGATCCAGTTTCCATTTAGCCACAATGGTGATGAGAAAGCCTCCTGCGACGGTGCACCATTTTGAAGAAAAAAAAAGCAACAAATAAAACAAGTTATGTGTTTATCTAGTGCTTTAATTTGTGAAAAAAAGAAAAAAAAAGTACAAAATCGAGTGACTATTCAATTTGGACAATCGCATTTTCAGCTGCTTGGTGTTTTCTTCTCAATTCGTCTGCCTAATAGGCTCACATCCAGTCTAAACCTACACAAGGCCAGAGGGCCAACCGGCAACAAAAACAGCCATGCAGCTCAGATGAAAAGACAAACTGCTGCTCAAACAGGACCATTAGTTTGCACAAAAGAAGACGTCTGAGAGGTTAGCCATCTATTATCAGAAAGAATAAGACTCTGACAATCGTGAAAGTTTACCTGGGTCAAATGTGATAAAATGGGGTCGGGAAAAATCCAATATGTCAATTAGGAATGCTCAATCATACCATTAGCGGTGTCATAGATGCACGACCGTGTTAGACGCTTGTTGCCTTTCCTCCTTGGCATCAGTTCAGAGGCGATGTCTTGGGTGGTTCACTCACATCAGCTTCTGTAGCCTAAGAGATTACCCTACACAAACTTCATCCCGTGGCAAATCTATCCTTAGAGCACGCATTTTTAAACCTTGTAGCAGAAATCAAGCCTCCATTCAGGGGATCTCCTTTGTAGAACTTAAATACATCCCAATGTGTCCATAAACAAAGGCCTCTACCCTTCCTCCTCGCTCTCTGTGACACTTTAAGTTTAGGATTCTTCAACAGGCCTGTGGGTGGGTTTTTTTATTCTTTTCCCATTCTTCCTTTATTTTGCTCCTTCTTTAGAGCATTAGGGCGACTAGCCATTGAACTACAACCGCTACTATAAAAATTCATCAGGATTAAAATGACCTCACACACAAAATTAAAGTTCCCCAATGTACACAATAAGGGCCTGTATCTTTTTTAAGACATTCTCAGCTTCCTTGGGAACAGGATTGTTTCTTGACAAAGTGGTCTCGACTCAACAATGAGCACCTTTCAGACACACACAGGGACTGCCTTTAGAGCTGCGGAGAGAGACGGATTTCACATATCAATCAAAAGAGGGAGGGGAGGGTGTGGGGGGGAAAGGACCCTCGTCTGGTGAGAGTGGTCCTTCAGGAACCATGAACAGATTCGAATGGAGTATATGCTTTTCTCTCTTACCGCGCCACTATTCATAATAATAGAGGACACAGGAGTAGTGGAGAGGGAGGGGAGTCCTCTTAACACCTTTTTTTTTTTAGACTTGTCTTCCCTTATATGGGGACTGAAGCATGGTTCCTCAGCCTGGGCCTGAAATAATAAGACTGTAGTGGATGCGTAGATTGTACAACATTGAAAAAAAAAGAAAAAAAAGTTGCTTTGTGAAGAGGCCAAAGAGGGCCCGCAGTATTCAGTCTGTGTGCAAGCTTTCATGTTCTTGAGTTTGTACATGCAAGAGCTCGTATGTGTGCCTGCCTGTCTGTCTGTGTGTGTGTGTGTGTGTGTATTGGGGGTGGGGGGCATTCCATTACACCTGTGCGATGGCATAATGAGCCCATGAGTGTGTGCACTGGGCCACAGCCACCCACTGCGCCAGCCATGCACACCACTGCTGCTAATCGTGTTGAAAATGAATAAGGTGTCAGAGTAGGTAATTCACAGCTGTATTAAAGCACCTCAGCCCAGATATAAGGTACATAAAACAAATTAAATTATATATAATATTCTATTATAGAATATTTCTGACAGCTATATTAATGGGCACACCTCAAAGGTCTTCTTATTAGGTCACTGGCTGCATGTTTCACCTTCTACACTTTTTGAGCCTGAGGTTTTTCAGATCAACTCTGACTCATAGCTCATAGGAATACAGAGAGAGGAAGAGAATTGGATAAAATCTAGTTCAAGTTGCATCGCAATTATGGGACATGAGAGTGATCGTCTGTGCAATAGCCTCCTAAACAATAAGAGTTATACATTTTTAAATAAATATCAATATTTCTCCTTTCTATTGGTGATTTAAACAATATTTAGCCCATGTAGAACTATCCAGAGTAGAAATAAAGAGAAATGATTACAGCTCTGAAGTCAGTTTGGTCTTTAAGTTGCATCATTTAAGAATTATGAGACAACAGGAAACAGATGAGATATTGTACTGTAAAGAGTACAATCAGGAGGCTATGTTCCACTACACTACACTAAAGTAACTGCTGATTCAAACAATATATGTCAGTTCATCAAGGCTTTTGTGTTTCCTGGACTCACAGTATGCATGTATGTACAGTAAGGTGTGGAAAAGCTTTGCAAACTAGGGGCTGTATTTTATTTATTTTTTCACAGATTACACCAATTTCTCTTTGATGGATCGTACTAACATGCATCTCCACGAGAAGAGGAACCTGAGAGATTACACCACACTTGTTCATTGTCGTGAATTACATCAGTTCTCCCTGCTTAGACCTCAGTCTGACATTAAAGTAAATCTCAGTGTAACTGGGAAAAGAAGAAAAAAAAATATTAGTATTCACTGCATGTATGTGTGGCACATGTGTGCTATTTTTATATAGGGATGCTGTGAAAGTGTGGAATTGGGGACAAGGGAGCCTTGCACCGGGCCGTGACACAGACTTATGTTAAACCTAATTAGATCATGATAATAGCTTTAGGGCCCCAGTGATCAATGCTAGAGGTCTGTGGAGATGAACTTTCCTTAAGTTTCATGCTGCACGTTGGTTGGACTCATTTTTTTTCATACACACACACACACACACACACACACACACACACACACACACACACACACACATCAAAGTGGTTTGAAGCTCTGTGTTATAGATAGCATTATCTTAAATATGTTTCTGCATGTCCTCTGCCTTTTTCATCGTTTGTCATTGGCAGTGTATAAAGTAAAATATGGTTAGATCAATAAATATGGTCAGTGTTGGACTAAATACACGTTTAAATAGCCTGCATCAGTGATAATTTCACCACCAACATGATGGATATGATTCAGAATTCCACAATACTGGAAATTCATAAAGCCTGCTCAACATCCCCCGAGTCCTCCAAGCCTCTCCCATAATGCAATGCACCCACAGTGTCTCCACATCACTAAAATACACTTGCTGATTGGGAGCTGCTTTCCGTCAACAACCCTATGGTGGAGTCTAGTTTACAGCTTACAGACTCCTTGGATCACTCTCGCTGAAGACAAAGAGGATTCCTTATGCTTCCATTACTATCTAATGTGATTTGTGTAATGTAATATTTCAACACGTCTGCGTCTGCTGACATGCTAGCTAGCTAACTTGTGATTAGTCTTGATACTGGATGCTTTGGGAATCCCTGCACGTATCGGCTGTGGATGCACCGGTTGTTGACTCTCAAAGCTTCCTCCTTCTGTCTACTTTTCCCCACCCCATCTCAACGAGAGGTGTAGAGAAGCACATTCAGGAGACAAGACTATAAAAATAAAGATGCTGGTGACCAACCAACAGAAGCTGACGTTTACTTGCATTATGTTTGTGTTTTGCACACTGTAATTACTTTTGGACAAGCTCCGGTTTGGAACCAACACTCTTGGCTTTTTCGAAAACTCACCCACCCATTTAATACTACAACTGTCAACTGTTCAGGCTGGTCTGCACTCACTGAAGCTCTGTATATCTGCGTCTGGTCAAGATACACAAAAAACATTGTCTTTGAATGCACAAAGTAGGGCTTCACCATTGGGTCAGGTCGTTTTTTGTTTTTGTTTTTTGAGAAAATTAAGAGATTAGAGATTAATCTCTACGAACCTGTGCCATTACACAATTTTGTAGAATTGATACACCAGTGTTTAAACCTTCTATACTAAATTGATTTGAATGTGACATTTTGATCAAATGTCCCATGGTCCAAGGGCACTTTCAGGGACTCATTTTATTCCGATGTAATTACACCGGCAGGCCGACTTAATAGAAAGAAAACATTCTATTTTAAGTCCAGTAATGACAGACCCAATGAGTGGGGGATGCCCGCTTTGCTGACCTCAGGGTTGTTGCCAAAACTGTAGGTCTGTTGATTTCAAGGGTTGGGGCGACCAGATATCCATAAGGAGTTTCAGAAAGAGCCAGTTGGGTTGTTTTGGGTGTCTAATCGGGCTGTCTCCTGGCCACCTCCTTGTGGAGGTATGTCAGGTACATCGATATTGGGAGAGACCGCAGGGCAGACCAAAAACACACTTGAGGGATTAAACATCCTATCAGTCCTGGGAATGCTGCGGGCTCCCCCAAGGAAATTTGAATGATGTGTCTAGGAACAAGGACGACAAGGCTAATTTGCTTAGCCTGTTGCCACCATGACTTGGCCAAGACCCAGATTTGGAAAAGCTTTGCAGCATAGATGCATGGATGAAAATATTGGCAGGAAATTGGCTACCAGTACCTCTGAAAGGATATTCTATATTGGCCTTTACGAACTCATTTTGTTCCACATTTGATGCATTTTTGGTAAAACCTGTGTGTGGTGTGGATGCAGTACTTGCTTGCCACCCAGGCCTTATCCCCCAAAACATAAAGGATATCATAAACACTATTCTCTGCCAGGGGTCAACTTGATTCATAATCTCTTAGTGCTGGGTCAGTTTGTCTTTTCAGTACCCAGCCTGTTCTAGTTTGACAAGCCAGCTCAGCACTGAGATGATGAGTGGTGTTCTCTCATAGTTGTTCGAATTTGATTGATACGTTTTTTTTAAAATCATGATCAGGCAGGAACTCATCATGTTGGAAGTGGACAACATGGGCTGAATAATTTACTAAATGCCCAATCTCAGCCACAGATGTATCTGTCCATCGATAAAACAAGCTGTCTAGACAAAGGTGTACTGGATGATATAATGACCCCCTGAAACCTTGTAATGAATAAAGGTTTAACATCATTTAAGATACAATCTCCCTGAAAGCAAAAGGCATCCCTCTGCTTGGTGTTGAATGGCGAGGTGTTAAGCTTTCCATGGCGACATCTATCTCTCGCCACCACCTTGAGGGCATCTTTTAAGCAGAGGAATTTAGCCATTATGTGGCATTAACCTCATTAGAAAACACTCTTTAGCTGCTCCAAGATAAAATTGATTTACAGCTGCCATTTCCACCACTGCTCTCGATCAATGGTTAAACTATCCCTTTTATGGCCCTGTGCACACTCTCTGCTCTTTTCTCCAGTTTTCTTTAACTGCTCTTTAATTTCACACACCCCCCCTCGCTCTTGTCCTTGTGCCAGGTATGTAGTCACAGAGTGGAAGAGGGCTTTTCTCTATTGCCCCATGGTCAAATATCAGGCCGACTACATTTTTTTTGAGAGTGGATAAACACGATAGGATCACTTGGTGGATTCCTTGAAGCAATTAAGTGCAAAGTTGCTGTCTTAGTCTTTTCTA
Source organism: Sciaenops ocellatus (assembly GCA_033000465.1). Taxonomy (NCBI): domain Eukaryota; kingdom Metazoa; phylum Chordata; class Actinopteri; family Sciaenidae; genus Sciaenops; species Sciaenops ocellatus. Next base: position 4,047,776 of record CP136888.1, on the reverse strand, counting down.
GATGTGACAGTTTCACCATGATGAGCTAAATTTGCGTGGATGGTCTTAACTGAGGTTATATCTTGACAAAATATGTTAAGATATAACCTCAAAGTGTTTTTCTTCTTTTCACTCTCGACCAAGGTTGTAATAGTTGCTGTAACTGAGGAATGTGATGGGCCTGAAGCTGCTGCAGATACACAGCCATGTTTAAAGAACAGACTTTAAGGGAGGGTCTTGGTTATTATAGCGTGGATCTTGTAGGAATATGGGGAGTTATATTGGTGTCAAGCTGTGATTGTCACTGAAGCTTGAAAGTGGCTGGGACAGGTAGGTGTTACAGGAATGGAACATTGTTCTTGGAATTGAACTTGCATAGGCACCTGAAATCCCTGGAAGATCATTGCTCAGTGCTCCATACTTCTCATGAATCATGCATTTTGCATTAATACACAATTTTTATAGTGAGAGTAGGCTACTAGCAAGATCCTATAAAATAGACAATGGTAAAAGCAGCAGAAAAAGCCTCAGAGTTAAGTTTCTCTCAAAAACTGGTAAGATGTTTAAAGGGATTGGCCAATGTGACTAATTAAAGGATTTTTTTGTAGAAAATTGGGGACGTTGGATGCCACAAAGCACAGTTTTGAGCAAACAGGGGCCACTTTGCCTGTTTCCCCACAAGAAGTTGATGGGTAAGACTGCGTACAGCTAAGCCAAGCAGAAAATCCACAATCCATGTCTGTGTGGCCAAATGTCAGTATATGCCCGCCCACCTCTGACAGCTCAGGTTTATGTGGACGTTTAAGCAAAACACGCAACGCTGTATTTCTTTGACAAATCAATACGACCACCATTTCAGCTCTCCTTCCTTCTCCCCCCTCCGTCCTTCCCCCACTCGCGCTCGCTCCTTTCTCATCTCCGTCTGTCTGGGAGAATTGATCCGCAAGGATGGAATGATATCAACCAACGGATAGAGTGATATGCCCCGCTCCCTCCTTCCTACCCTCCTTTCACCGCACTTTTGACACATAAATAAAATATGTGGCCTTTTTGTTTCGATTCACCATGGCGTTAGTTTTGAGAAGGGAATATGGTGCACGGGGCTCACATGGAGCTGCTGGTAGACAAGAGGGAGCTGAGAGTCGGCTGGTTGCCATCACTCACTGTTCACAGGCGCCCTACAAAATCCCCTGAACTTTCCGACATGCGCATTTGTTAGAGTGACGCAGTCAGATTCTAAAGAATGGCATTAGAAAATAATGTGAGTGCTAAATTATTCAGGCTTTTTTTTTTTTTTTTTTGCCATAATGCTTCACTTTACAACCACACACAGCTGCATACACACTAACACACAGACACATATTTATATATATCCTCCCACTCACATCTGAATTATGGCAGATCCATTTAGTGTCAGTGTCCAAATTTGGCAAAGGAAAGGATGAGAGAAGGTGCTGCGAGAGGAGAAGAGTTCACTAACTCTGTCATGCTTCTGCATTAAGATGCCAAACCAGCATCACAATCAATCCCCACTTTAATATCAACTGAAATAAATCACTAACACAGCTACATGTATTACGCTCTGCTATTAACAGATAAATGCAACATGTTCATCCACACCTCGGCTAGATGTTCCTGATATGATGGCAAAGGCATTTCCACAGCTGGACAAGAAATAGCTGCTAGGTGAACTAACCTCGCGTCCTCGGATCATGCCAGAGCGTCAGGCCCGGGTCACACGGGCCTGCAGGGTTCTCCACTTCAGTCTGTCAGACAGACAACGCTGTAGTGATTTCACAGACTCTAACTTCTCCTCACACCTTCACAATTGCACTCTTTTGCACTCCACTCCCTGCATCTGAAGCCCCTCAAATGTCACGCGCATACCTATATTACATAATGCAGGCCATGCTTAATACATGCCTTCTGTGTCTGGACGCCGGAGAGAAGTATGACAAAAGAGATAAGAGGCAGCCAGCTTGGACGTTAAGACAGAGTAACTCTATGACGGATAACTGATGGGATTAAATAGGAATTATCTGTTCATATGCCCATGCCGGCCCTCTGTACGTCCACATATAACAGACGTCCCAGCCAACTGCTGCGTGCATGAGTGTGTGTGTGTGTGTGTGCCCTTGCATGTGTGCGCACGTGTGTGTCATTATCATGATCATCCTCATCATCGCAGCGATCGTCATCATCACCCACGCAGATTGCATCTTAGTGTGGATAACTGTGACCTGCTGCACACTTCTCCTCCCTGCTCCTGTGTTTTTTTTGTTTTTTTTACCCCGTTACAGTTTCACCCATTCATGTACGACTGCCGTCGCTCAGAAATTCCTGAAAACCTAAAAATATGTCCACAGTTATTCCTCCCAACTTGTCACCCCCACTTCCCTCCCTCGCTCCCTCTTGCCTGAAAGCCCTGAGTCACCTCAGACGGTGGGTGGGGGTAGTTTCTTAGACAGCGTGATAGTGCGCTTAGCCCCGTTAAGCCAGCCTCAGCTTCAGCTCCGCTTCTGGTCGGCACTGATCAGGGAGCCCTGGGAGAGAGAGACAGACAGAGAGAGAGAGAGGGAGAGGGAGAGGGAGAGAGGGAGAAGATAAGGAAAGTGCTGAGTTCACCGCCACCGCTGCTCCCCTTCCCTCCCTCCCTTCCTCCCTTTCTCTCTTTGCTTCGAGCATCCCCTCCTCAGGAAGGGGTTTCCCCCCTGGAAAGAGGAGGGGAAGGTGAATCGACTGCTGCACTGCTGCACTGCTGACTGCGCTGCAATAACCACTGAATACACCTCCAGCTCTCTGCTCGCTCTCCCCCCCCTCGTGTTCACACACTAACTTTTCTTCACTCTTCTTTTCAAGCCTTTAAACATTTCATTAACTTTTTAATGTATGTAGTTCTTTTTTTTTTTTGCCATTTTAGGTGTCGCCAATATTCCAACAACAACATGTAACATCTGAATTATGAAATTATGAATACATATTTTTAATATTTAGTATAAAAAGTGTGCTTGCTAAACTGTTATATGGAAAATATAACAGTTCAGTGATGCAAGGCGGAGCGACCTGTGTTCGAAGCTCTGCAGTGATGCCTCCTTATATCAGGGAGATGGATATTGATGTTCTATTGATGTGTTTTTGATTTACATTTGCATGTTGTGAAGGCCAGCAATATAGATGAAATCAATGTGATGATACAGAGGAATATTTCTGACACTTGTAATATGGGAAATGTATTAAAAAAAAATGCCCATTGCAGTTAGCAGGGTTCCGTTGTTTTGCATTACATCTAACAAAACTCTTCATACTCATAAAGTTTGGAACTTTAATAAATGATTATACAATACAGTCATGTAAGGATAATAAGTTGATGGTAAGTTAACATCATATCATTGTCCAGCCCCACATTATATCAAATGTGACTAATGCATAAAGTAAATAAGAGTAAATCATGATGTCTTATAATCAAACAGGATGTACGCAGGCCTTGTTTTAAAAGTCAAGTTCATTTTATTTATACAGTCTGAAATCACAAACCACAAATATGCCTCAAACAGTTTTCCACACTGAGCAGCATCGTCTATCCTTAAGAAAAAAAAACCTCAGAAAACTTTTTAACAGAAGAAGAGACCATGACATGTGCTGGTGGGTTTGGATTGATCGTTTCTGTTAGAGGTTCTTATAAATGCTCCTTCAGCTGCAGGCACGAGCTTAAAAAAGTATTATGTGTGTGTACTGTCTGTTAATTAAGAACAGACAGCGATGATAGTGTTACTACTTCTTATATGGCTTTATATAAAAGCATTTAATGCAAACTTGCTTTCCACTCACAGTAACTTGTTTTAAACATCTGAACTCCCCCTGCACATTAAGGCATTAAAGCAAAAAAAAGGAAAAAACTACAGCTCCTGCTTAGATCTGCAGCTACATATTTCATGCAATAGATATCCAGGTCATTAAGCAACATTCTGACACCTCTGTTATTTACTACCCCAACCGGTTTCCCACCTCGTTTAATCAGACTTTACTAAAACCCGCTGACTCAGAGAGAAACCTTCTTTCTCTCTGCTCTGTTTATGTTTATCTCCTCAGCTCCATTCTGCTCTCTGCTTTTCTCTCCTCTTTCTCTTTGCTTACTTACTCATATTTTCCAAAACGTCTATTTCACATGTGTCTGGGGTTCGGAGGGGCTGAGCCACAGAAGAAAAAATAAAAAATCACAAAAGAACAAATAAAGCGGAGGAAAGCGGAGTGTTTTCCTCCGACATGAAAGACTACAGTTATCAAAGGCACAGAAGGTCTCAGCCATGTGTCACAGCGGCCAGATGCTGAGTCTAACTTATCGCAGCGGTCAGGTGTTAAACGTGTAACTTTGTGATTTTTGACGTGTTTTACCGACGGAGCCATCGCGGCCTTGCATCTCCTCATCCATCAGAGGGTGATATTTAAAACATCCAAAGTGGAGCGCACTGTTTTTTGCCTTAGAAGTGGTTTACCTTCGATTTTCTCTGCTGGGAAGGGATCACTTGAGACAGGAGGGGGAGGCGGATTGAAGTGAATAAGATGTGGCTCAATACAAGTTATCTTTAATGGAAGGATCCTGGATGGATCCTGGATGGAGGGATTCTGGAGGGGAAAAAAATGAGGGGAAAAAAGAGGGACGGAGTGGGAAAAAAAAACATAGATGTAAAGTGTTGACAGCTGTGTTTGGTGCGGTCAGACTCCGGGGTCAGGTACCGAGGAACACGCACACAAACAAATGTTCAAACGGCACACATATATTAGCTGTCCCCTGCTAAATGGAAGCTGGATGTAATATTGTTCTTGTCACGACGGCCATCTGATGTCAATTTCACACAGCGACGGGACCCTCCGCAAGCTGCTCCGTACACCAGCCGCCACGGTACCAAGAGAAAGCAACACACATACAAAAGGTGTACTAAAGCTACGCACTCATGTGTACTCTTTTTCTCTCTTCCCCTCATGTCTCTGTCTAGCCCTCCCTCCTCACACAGACACACACACACACACACGCTCACACACACACACACTGGGATAAGTCATGAGGAAATGGATGCCCATGTTTTGTGGGACCACCTGTTCATCCTGGATACAAGTCTAAGAACCCAGTAAGGGTTAACCCTCTTTGTGGGAGGGAGCCAGGATTGTGTGTGTGCGCGTGTGCACGACTTCATACATGCGTGTGTGTGTGAGTGTGAGTGTGTGTGTGAGTGAGTGTTGGCACCGCCCCGTCTGAAACGTGCCCCATGAGTGGCAGACTGGCTCAGGCTGTCCGGCTGGGAGGGAACAGAGCCCGTTGCTGGACCACCTCCCCAGCAACACACACACACACACACACACACACACACACATACACAACCACACACACACACCTAATCCTATGCACATTCCATGGGGAGCATCTTTCCTCTCCATCACCCATTCCAAACTACCTGCTCTAAAAGAAAAAAATGAAAGAAAGACAAAAGGAAAAAATAAATGATTCATTTGTGATCAGGGCTCTGGACAGTTTTATAAAGGTAGCTGTCTTCAAAATCTGTGATTATGTACATTAATAGTGAATTTTATGACTGAATCAGGCTGTAGAGTGTCTGCATTCATTAGTAAAAAAAATGAAAATGCATGTTTATGTAAGCTGTATGTTTCCTTCTTTCTCTGGAACAAACTAACATCCTTAAACTCAAACTGTTCTCTCAGGTCGCTGTGAGTATGTGGTCCTCACACACTCACAGCGACCTGCAAGACACACTTCCACGCACACAAATGCGTCCATACAAACCACTTTGAATCATGGCACCTCTCATCATTCTCATGCACCCCCACCCCCACCTCCACCCACCACCCCCCAACAAATAATCACCTCCTGGGAGGCAACGAGATGGGGGGGGGGGGGGGGGGGTTGAAAAAAAACAGCAATCTTGTCTTTCAAACGAAAAGGGGAAAAATATTTTAAGGGGCAATGAATTTCATGGAGCTGAATAGGATGTTGGTACATGTTTTACTAAAGGAAATATAATGGCAGACTATTATTAGATCACATTAATCACGAGTGTGCCAAAGGCAGTGACAGCCGCGCTGAAAAGGATTGAAAACGCTGGTAATGGATATAAATTACCCATTGTGTGATAAAAGGATTTTTTCTTCACTAAGAAGGTAAAAAGGAATAAAAACACTGAGAGAGCCACTAAACGCTGTGTGTACATATTTGCATGTGTATATGTGTATGTATGTGTGAGTGTCCTGCCGCCTGTGTGTGTGTGTATGTGTGCAATATGTAATAATACAGGGTTATCAGTGCGGGATTAAAATTTTAAGGGAATCAGATAGTGACAGTGAGGCCTTGCATTAAAGGCACCGGCGACAGAAAAGAGGGAAGGATTAAAAACAGATTAAATTGGTTTGTAGTGACGGAGATGAAAGGAAGGAGGAAGAGAAGGGGGGAAGGAGAGTGTGTTTTGACAGAGGTCTGTCGGGGCTTTTGGCACGGTGATAATGAGTCACATCTCCCATGCACTGTTATTTATCGCCGACTTGGCTCACAAACAAAAGATCAATAATTTTGAGCAAATCTAATGTTGTCCTCGCCGCTAATGTGCTCGTCCATCACATCTGCCATCTCCACCAAGGAGATGGACTGATTCCCTGTTTATTTGGAGATCAAATGCAATTATATCACATGGCTCTAATAACAGAGGAAACCCCCCCCATCTGCCCCCCCACATGAATATGTGTGGCGCCTTGGATCACGCCCATGCATATGTATATATAGACATACAGACATGCACAAAGGTGTCACGTATGTGTAAATGATAATATATGTATCGAATGGGCGATGAGTTGCCGCGCCATTTTCCCGCATCAATCTTCATTTCTTCCTCAGACCTTGCCTTTGAAATATGAAGTGTGTCAACGGCCCGTCCCCCCGCAACACAGGAGGCACACAAACATCCGTCAAAGCAACACACCCGATGTTCACCAGTTAGCCCTGCAGCACAGACAGATGAGAAGACAGCAGATCCTTCACTGACAACTAGCCCTGGGTGAGACACTTTCCAGCCACCTGAACTCAATCAGGCCCCAGTGGAGGCAGCATTTGGGTATTTCATTTCATCTCCATCCCCTTATTCACTTGAGCTACGTTTGATTTATCTCGCGCGCAGGAGCGTAAATCGCATTTGGAATCTAACATCGCGTTCGTTATGGTTATCTCCGTCGCAGCTGCTTGTTTTGGTTCTTTTCAACATGGTTGAGGGTAGCTCAGAGCAGACACTAATAGGAGGGCCATTAGAGGTTCAAACCACTGTATCCAAAGTGTACATGATGTGCACCCACTAAGACAGTGATACTCAACTTAATGCCCGATATGGTGCCAGGTGGCACGCCAAACATATTCAAATTCATGATGAAAATAAATTGATTCACATTGGGAATTTTTTCAGTTCTAATTAGATCCTGTTACTTGGGAAGTTGCACATTAGCCCATCAGTGACACGTACAGTGCACAAGTTCACCACACCCGACCAGCGTAGGGCTGCTGTGACTGGATTTTGCCTTTTGGCAAACATGAACGAGAACAGCAAACGTGAAAATATTGATCATGAAAACAGGCAATTCAATGAAACATGGACATCCTAAACCACCTAAACCGCTGTGTTTGACTTGCCAAATGACAATTGCTGTACAAGGCTTCTAACATCAAGCACCATCAAGAGTCAAAGCTTGCTAGCTTCAGTGCATTTTGGTAGCACTGCAGGAAAAAAGATTTCTTATTATTGTCAACATCAACGACTCTAATGTTAATTCATTTTTTCTGATACATTTTTTTGATGTTAGTTTATTAACTGGCCCCTAACCTCCTGTCATTTTTGAAACGTGGCCGCCGAGGCAAAGCAACTTGAGTATCCCCGCTCTAAGGTGTTTAATATCTACCAACTGTTGGCTACATATATAAACCCATTGGGACCCTCTTGTCCTTGGCACACCACAATCAAGCGCACCCCAGCACTATGACAGTAAAGCCAGTGGCAGGTGTAAGGCACTAAGCTCCTTCCCCTTCTCCCTGGGTGAGGTGTGAGGAGCAAAACAATGACAGACAAAGGTCACCTGGCCCACAACGACCCACCTGCTGAGGTGTTGACCTGCCGAACGCACCCCTGAGGCAAGAGGAAGAAAGAAGAAGGAGGAAGGGAAAGATGGGAAGGAAGAGTCGGCGAGCAAATACTTAAAGACAAACCTAAGTAGCAACGAAGAAGACGACAAATACCAACCAAAAGAAGTAAAGGACTTCATCATATTTGCTTTAAACCACTGGAAGTTTCTTCTATTGTTTCACCAAGCAATACACGAGGCTGGCAAGTAATAATTTTATTCATGGTATATTTGTATCAATTTTGATTCATCTTTAATGAATCAATCATGTTTAGTCTATACAATTTAGAAAAATACTCAAACGTGCAAATTAAAAATTACCTAGAGCAGAAGGTATTTTAATTAATTTTATGATTTTTAATTGTTTTTTTCATTTGTTGTTCGTGCTTCTCAATGTTCGAATAAAATGTATTTATCTTATTGCGTTGTCGCAGTGCCTTACCTTCAGGTTGCTACTTTTGTACAATCAAAAATCCAAAGATATTCAGTTTAAAACCATAGAGAGGAAATACTTGCAAATTTCATGTTTTTTCAATGAAAGACTTAGAACAATTAATGAATTATCTCTGTTGGTAGACTGTTCAATTAATCCTTTCAACACTACAATGCACACTATCGGTGATGTTCCAGTTCCAGTTTTTTGGGGGTGTCTTGCATTTACACAGGTTTTCAACAAGCTGTTTCCTGGAAAGTGCGAGAAAGACAGATCCCGGGTATATCAGGTCAGGACCTTGGCACATGAAATAATAAAGCCTTGACATAAGGCAGAGAGCGGGGAGGCACACCACGATCCAGTGCAACCCAAGGCACCTCCTAACTGCACCTAATTCTCTCTCTCACTGTGTCTTTCTTCCCCACTGTTAACATACCCAGACACCTACAACCATGGCAGACTTCCTAGATGTTCAGAGCAGTGTCAGGGCACAGCTAAAGGTCAACATTCCTGGAAGGCGTGCAGAAATTAGCAACAATGTGCTGTTTTTATACTAAGAAAAAAACATATTTTTAATGCAATCAACTAAGCTAATGCTATGTGTGAAACAGACAACCTCACCGGAAATAGTGTCAAGTGTTGTTTTCGAGGAGCAGGCCATGAGGAAATCAGGGAGGGGCTGTTATAAATAGCCCACAAATGCATGCAGGGATCGTCACCTAAACTGTTTTTTCCTTCCCCTGTTTAATTGACATCCGTATATCAGTTATGAAAATGCAAATATACAGAGACAAACGTGGTGTTAATGACACAGCTGCACACTCTCATCAGTTCTCTGGAACAGGAGTGACACGGGCTTGCACAAACACACATAATAACAGGTCAACGTCTCTGATTCACCCAAAGTCGCGTGAAAAGATGTCGTAGTCGATGCTGAAACACACATTACACACCCAGATTTTGATCTGTCTGTTGAAATACATTTACACCTACAGAGGAAACGCGTCAGAGCTGTAAAATTTAGGTGTATCTTAGCTGAATATGTAATAATTCACTTGTGAGGGATGATTTCAAGCATCAGTGTAATGACAACCTTCTATACTGTTGTAATCATTATTGCCACTGACAGCATCACTATCATCATCAACACCGTCATCTGTAATCATCAAGCCCATCACAAGCCATATTTTTTTACAATGAGTGTGACATGGGCAGTCAGTGGATGGTGATGAAGCGGTGTTAGGATACGTTCACGCCAAGCATTTCTGCAGCAGTTTATTTGAGCTCTAATGCATGCAGAACTTCAGTTCTTTTTTGCATACAGTGGCAATATATGCATTCAAACTAAACACAGCAAGATTATTTGGTGTCACCAGACTTCAGTTTGTAAAACAGACCTAAAGTCTAAGCCACCAAAGATTAATCTAACTGCTAGTGCTATTTAGTCATGCAGTTTGTTTTGGTTAAATTTGTTGAGAAATGAGTCTCTGAGATTTCTGCATCCACCCAAATACCTTCAAAATATTTCAAAGTAACATCTCTATCAAGAAACATGTAATAATTTAAAAATGTAATTTAATTTGGGTAAAACTGCTTTAGGTGATCTGCTTCACTGAAATACCAACATTAACCATTGCTGCACTAAATGAATGCACTACTTGCTGGGTTGTCAGTGGATTTGGACTTCAGGTTTTCAGGTTGGAAAAAGCTCTTTTGGGAGAAAACTGTCAAATTTCACTTATACCCAACACAACAACCACAATAAAGTCTGAAGTGGGCCATTCAGGGGCTGAAACATGCTGTTTTCTTTAAGCCCACAAAGTTCAGGAGCTAAAAAAGAACTCAGATCACAGATTCTAGCCGGCGCCATTTGTTGCATGTCATCTCTCTTCCTGTGTCCTGTCTGCCTGTTCACCTATATAAAAAAAGGTATAAAAAAAAAAAAAATCCCCAGAAAAATCTTTTAAAAAAGTAGCATCCTAGGAATCATGTCTCTCTAAATTTACTTTAGCCTGTCTCAATTGATCATTAAACCAAGACCACTGCCAACATAAAGGCCACATCCTGTTCGCTTGATATCCTTCCCATCCTAGTTTCCTTTTATTTCAATCATAATCAATTTCTCTCTCACATCTGGCACTGTCCCCAATCATTTTCAGTCTGCAATAGTCCAACAACTTCTCGAAAAACCCTTACTAAGCTAGACTCCATTATCCTGAATAACGTTTGTCTCCCAATTCCAATTCCTGGCCAGGGTTCTACAAAAAATAGTTGCAGAAAAGGTAATTTCATTTATGAGCGGAAATGGTCTCTTTGAAAAATTTTCAGTCAGGCTTTAGAGTGGGCCATAGCGCGGTGACTGCACTCGTCAAAGTGCTCAATGATCTTCTTTTAGCAGCTGACTCTGCTCACTCATCTGTTTTAATGCTTTTAAATTATACCGCTGCCTTTGATACCTCAGATCACTCAATTATAATTGAGAAACATATAAAAAAATTGGCGTCACTGGCACTATTAGACTGGTTTTACTCGTCTCTCTGAATTGGAATTTAGTGACGATTTTGGTGATTGAGATCTTCCACTGAATCTTTGTTTTGTGGAGTACCTCAGGGATCAGTTCTTGGTCCCCTGCTTTTCTCCATTTGTTACCATGAGGACACATAATCTGCATCACACTGTGTCCATTTTTGCACAGATGAGACACAGCTTTATTTCTCTTTTGACTCCGTCAGTAGCAACCAATTACTCACTCACAGGACATGCCCAAATAAAGTCAAAAACTGGCTGTTAACTGAATACAGACAAATCCTAAGTCATTATCGTAGGCCCAGACACCACATGTCATCACATCTCACCACAGCTTGGTTCACTCTCCACCAGTATCACCTCTAGCTGCAGAAATCTTGGTGTCATTTTTGAGCAAACACAACCTTTTTTAAACAGTTAAATCAATGCCGTTGCTAAAATCCTCACAAATTCTACCAAAAGAGTCTATTTAAGCCTGATTTTAGTTTCATTACACTGGCTACATTTTAGGACTTGTTTCCTGTTATCTTGGTCCTACTGCTCTGAAATGACTTATTGGGACAAGCCACATGTCTTTTCATGTCTTTTAAATCTCTTTTGAAACTGCTTTTACTTAATGAATTCCTCGCTGTGTGTGTCTAATAATATATTGTTTTATTTGATCTGATCATAACTTTCTTTCTACTCTTGCTTTGAAGTTCTTTTTATGTTTTTATTCTATTGTCATTTTATTGGATTCTGTTTTTTTTATTTTATTTTTTAATTTGCTGTGTTGAAAGGGGCTATATAAATTATATTGTTGTTGTTGTGTCAATCATAGCACTTTAACACAATTCAAATGCATCAATATATTTATTTATTTATTTTTTCACTGTGAATATACAGTATGCAGTAAGTACTGAACTGCCTGAGACCAAATAGCATATCCGGTGTGATGACCTGTCTGCAACAACACTGGTATTTGCTTTATTTCTTTATCATCCATATGTGAAAGCCAAAAATGTAGAACATCTTCTTTTGTCGTGGATTTTTTTTTTTCTTTTTGCCATGTCTCCCCTGGTGGCAACATTTAGTGGAGAGGAAATCCTCTGACACGTATAATCTACTTCAGACTGACATCAGCCAACGTTGCTATCGATGCATCCCTATCTCACTGAGCAGACTGCGTACATGAAGCAGTCTGGGAGCCGGGCTAGACTGACACCACAACAGCATCCTTTGGTTCCCAGCACCTAACGCTCCGCTCGCAGCCCGAATATCGCCTGTGGGATTTCACCGCACTAAAGAGTCATGTCAAAGACCTTGACAACGTGTGACGTCTCCCTCAGCCACTGCTGTCATGTTCCGTCTGCTTCTCACCCACCAACCCCCCCACCTCGTTTTTTTTTTTTTTTCTATCCAAGCCTCTCTTGACTCTGGTTTGAGCAGGAGACTTTCTCCCTGAGCATTTTAAGTTGTCATTTTTTTAAACACACATATCAAAGCCGGGAATAAAAGGGGGGCAAAAAAGACAGATGTTTCTCTTATGCCTTTCTACTGGAGTACAATGAAGCTTTGGAAAGGAAAGAGGGAGAGGAGTGAAAAGACATTTGCAGAGATCTTTTTGCAATCCACATCCTTTCTTCTGACGACTGGCAATATATCATTTGTATTGATGCAATATTAAATTTCAATATCGCATGTCAAAAGGTACAAAATGATAGATCATAGCCTAACTAAATGAATTATTAAAGGCCTACGCCGTCTGTGCTATCGGCTTCTCTTACAATCAGCTGTGTCAGAAGAGTGCAGTTGGTGATACTGGCAGCATTTCAAAGCTTTGTCGTTTTTCTTTCGAGCCGCATCCCAGCTTTCTTAATCTAGCTTTCTGTCACTTATTAATGTTCCCAAGGAACTAAAAACCACAGATCTTTCCCTCCCAATAATCTGAGGCTTAAGTCAGGTCCTTTTATTTCTCTGGAAAAAAAATCTTTTTTAAAAAAAATAAATGAACAAAGTCATTAATTAAATATTGAATATTGAACAGAAGATAAGAAAATACGTTCAGCTTTGTTAGATGTGTTAAGAGCAGAGAAGAAGGGAAAGCGCAGCCATGGTTGAAGCAGTGACTCATTCTGTGTGATATGATTTATGTGCTCTTTATGTGCTCTGCGACCCTGTAAGTTTATCTCTATATTCCCTGTCTGATAGAGTGACTCCTTGGTTGTCTCCATGCCTCGCCACAATAACACTGTGTACCGGACTCGATGGTTGATTCTTATTTACAGCCTGAGTCAAAGGTCACGTCTTTGATAGCTCGTCAAGTTGTGGTTGACGGGGAAAAAAGAGGGTGACAGATGAGAAAGGAAAAGAGGGAAAGAGACGCTTTCCTAGAGAAACAAGTGAATTTAACAATCACCCACTTTTTTGTGCACCAACCTGAAAATGACATACTCTAATTAAAATGGTTACAGTTCTTGGAATCTTGATTTCAGTCATTATCCGGAGCTCTGTTTCCCAAAAGCATCTTAAGGCTAAGATGATCGTAAAATCCATCTTATGAACTTCCTTAAGCTTAAGAGGTATTTCCCAAAAGCATCGTAACCGAACACTCTAATAAATGATCGTGCCCACTCTTTGGAGGCTGAGAGAATCTTAAGCTCCACAATCTGCAAGAGGAGCCAACAAACAGCAGGTTTTAAGTCTCACAGTTGACTTTTTCGTTTATATTTTTGTCATGAACACTGATGCTGTTTGTTAAGGCACATTTCATGTAAAATGAGTGATCTTTAAGTTAGAAAATGAGATCAATAAGTTAATTTGACAATCGATTGACATGGTTCCTATCATCCTACCTTCTGGCTGAGCCTTCAGCTTTTGTATCTTTTTGTCTACGGTGTGAATGTTGAGGAAATGGCATTCACATTATGACCTCCATGTTTATGAAACTTACAGGACGTGGCACCGCTTCATTTTATCTTTGATATGAGCTTAAGATTAACGTCTGCCTTTAGCAGTAGCTATATCAGTCAGTTTACTTTGTTAAACTTAGCTGCACCCTGGGCAACAAGCTGAACATTAAGCTTTGTTTTCAGCCTGTATAAGTATAAATCATTGATTGTGCCATTTACAACACTCCATGTTTGCATTTTTAAGATATAGCACTGCTTACAGACAGTTATATATGCAAAGTTACTTTATGGTGTATTCAGTATCATCTTGAGCACCACGGACAGGCGACATTAAGAAGCTCTTGACAGCATGCATATGCACTCGTTCCTAAGCACTGCCTGGGGAGATGTATCAAGAAATTTAAGAGCATTTGCAGAAACACTCTTAGAAAACGCTCTTAACTTCTAAGATCGATCAGGAAAACAAGGCTGGTTTATGATCAGAAATTCAGACACTGAAGCGATACTGAACCACCTTTAGAGACAAAACATGGAGGGGATAAACCTTAAATTTTACTGTTGTGTTGTGTCCTGTTACGATATAACCAGTCAGTGATCTGTGGATCTCAAAAAGGTTTACTCGGATAAGCAATGGGTGTTGCAGAGTGAGAGCTCAAGGGTGACGATTCAACCTGATGCCATCTCAAAGAAATATTAAATAATAAACCCCACATAATGATAAATAAGGGGTTACAAAATGTTTCTTTATTGAGCCTCGCTCCCAAATTTACAGTTTGAATACATGAATGCTGTATCATGTGTACTTAGTGAAACGTTGACCCTTACCTGTTTACACCCAAAATATGTGGCACTGGGAGGCAATGAGGTTAGTAATACAATTTTTATAAAGTACACCTGTTTGGTGTTTTTTTTTAATTTCTCAATTTGAAAATGTGGTTTAAAGTGAGCACATGTAAAGGTGTTAAAGCTTAATGTTCAGCAGTTTCAAGAGCAAGTCAAGATCCACTTTTTTGATTTTGAGGTTGTTTTTTTTGTGTGCTATAACATAATGTAAAAATAGAACACCAGGTCAAAGGAGGAGACTGCTACATTCAAATGAAGTATGTTAACATTAGCTAAGATTAGCCACCGTCAGGCGCTTGTCACGAGACCAAGTAAGGATATTGTTGCAAATTTGGTATGGGTACGATTTCGACGTAGCACTCATGGGAATAGTTGAACATTTTGGAAAATAAGCTTATTCGCTTTCTTGGCAACAGTTAGATTAGATGATTGATACCACTCTGTCTGTACACTAAATATAACACTGGAGCCTGTAGATGATTAGCTTCTGTTAAACATCTCAGATTCGGCCGTAAATCACAATATATTCAAATGAAACAGAAGGGCCTAGCTGCATGCCTCTTTCTGTGCGCTTGTGTCCTGCACGAGTGTTAATTCTCCTGTGCATGTGTGATTTTCTGAATCCCCTAACCCCCCTGAGGTTATAATTGCTGGGTCCAGATTGCCGGGGCTGGTTAGGGCCTGGTGACCCCCATGAGAAGTCACAGCCTCCATTTAGCTTCCAGATCCCATGCAAACGAACACAGGGCCCCCGTGTTAGCGTGCTAGCGCTGGCTGGCAAAAATTCAATTTTCATCCCCCTTTTGTATCCGAGCCTGCTGTCTTGCCCTAACGATGCTCCCCACCCCCCTCCACCACCACCACCACCACCACAACCCAACCCACCACCACCACCAACACCACCCACCACACACACTCCCCTTCTCTAGCCTTCTCCCTTCAACAACAGAACACAGTGGAGTCGTTAGGACCCTCTCTTCATTACTTCAAAAAACCAATCATTAGACACCAGAGTATATACGTAATTAGAAAATCACTTCCTTTGCAATCCCGGCTAAGTAGTTTACATACTGTAATTACAGGGACAAAATCAATTTTTAATCATTTCACTGATTGGGCTCATCAGCTCAGTAGGAACATTGTATCCTGCTTGTTGTGCGAAAGCAACATCTGGGCTAAAACAATTACCCTTTTGTGTTCCAGAGCGGCTCTGAAAATGCCTTGCTGTCACTTCCCCATGTCGTGGACGCTCTCTTTCTATCTCTATCCGTCTCCAGACGCCTTTTTCCCCTCTGCCTTTCGTCGTTCTTTCGTTCTCCCCTCTCCCTCCCTCTCTCTTCTTCTTCTTCTCTCCCTCTCTTTCTCTTTCACTCCCTGCCCTTGACTTGGACATGAAGGATCACATTTAAAGCTTTATAAATCAATACGCTATAATAAGCTGCTCTTGACAGAGAGGGAGAGAAAGGAGGAGGGGGGGGGGAAAAACAACATATTGCTTTTTTAACACCTCTTGTGTTTTTTTGTTTTTTTTCATGCCCCTGTTGTTATTGTCATTGATGTTTTTTTTTTTGTATGTGTTTTCTTTTTTCTTTTTTTTTTTTTTTTTTACATTGTTGCCTTTTAGAAAACAGATTTAGTTTGGCCCCACAGAAATATCACCTTATTACCATGTTTTCTGTAGCAGCAGAGGGGTGGGTGGGTGGGGGGGCAATATGACATAGTCGATAACAGTTTTGACAAATATGTAAAGGCAGAAGATGGCAATTTTCTGTCTTCTACTTGAAGTGAGACATAAATACATAACCCAACTTCAAACTGCGTCTTCTCTCCTGGTATGTTTCACCCTTCACCGGCTAATAAAATGCTTTGTATTCTTGTCTGAGAGAGGCCCGATCGATCCACATTAGTCTGAACTCTCTCTCTTTCACTTTGAAAACTCAGGAAATCAGATTTCAGAGGGGGGAGAAAAAAAAATCGGTTAATGCATTGATCACTCCGGCTGTATGCAAATCACATTTGCTTCTATTTTTTGCTGATCAATAGCATTAATTAACAGCTTCGTTTTAACGGCACCCCGCAATCCCGTTAGACACCACTGTCGACCTCAGAAATCATTCCCCCCCCCAACACACACACACACACACACACCCTTCCTTCAGTAGCCATGGAAATGAACGGCGCGTGGCAGGGGCCATAAATCAGGAAATCCAATTTGACCATGAGCTCCAGTACTAACAGTAAAATAGGAGCGCTAACGCAGCACGCAGGTAGGTCATCCTGTATCGGGCGGATTGTTGTTTACGAAAAGAAATTTGTGGACCGATTTTACGCAAAATTCAGTTTAGTTTAGAGAGTCTGGTTTAAACAGTCGCCTGTGGCTCCGGAAGAACTTTTCCGAAGTCTGAGAAAAATCTATTTTTTTGTGTCTTTTAAGAAAGTTTGAATTGATGATTTCTCCCACTGGACATAAGTATTTAACCACCTTTTAACTGTGTTTAACACTAGTGCAGCACCAGCAGATAGCTAACTACAGTATGCTGTAATGAGTATGTACGTGCGGGGGGTGGTGGAGGGGGCTTGCTGGTGCTAACCAGCCTAGCTGCCGCTGCCAGGGATGCTACTGTGTGGGATTAATAATGGACGCTTTTTGAAATTATTATTATTCCCAAAATGCTCTTTTGTGATTTGCTTTGAAGGCCGTGCGTGCGTGTGTGTGTGTGTGTGTGTGTGTGGGTGGGTGAGGTGGGGGGGTGTTAAGTGAGTAGGGGTGAGGTGGTTGGTGAGGGGGGTATAAGGGGAGGGAGGGAGGGAGGGAGGGAAGGGGGGCGCTTGCTTGCTCATTTGGAGAGCTTTTCCAATTATACAATTAGTCAGGAATGTAGGCCAGCGGCCTTGGTGCTCCTCCTGCTCCCCGACCCTGGATAGCAAGTGCCCTCGTCTCACTTTGTATTTATCTCTTTCCTCCACACTTGTCAAGAAACACACAGAAATACATGAATAGACTTTTAAAAAACATAAATAATATGCAAATGTGGCCATAAAGTGAAAGTGGCACCAGCATCACAGCGCAGGAGGCGGTTGGAGCAGCCGGTGTCCCAGAGGAGCGAAGCTAACAAGCGCTGACCTTCTTTGTGAATTGGGTTGCGTGTGAACGACCATGGCGGCGCACTGTGGTGTTAATAGATAAAGTCATGGGTTTGGGGCTCTCTGGTTAAATACTGTTTGTAGCGTTGAAGGACTCTGACCAACTCCTGCCATGCCCTACAAAACCACAACACTTTGGGAGTGTGTGTGTTAGCGGGATAGCTGGTTTGGGATTGAACACACACACAATGCTAACTACTTTTGATTTCTTTTTTTCTTCTCTGGGATGCAGTGATATGATAAATTGATTTATGATGAAGGACAAATTGTTTTATAATTTGGCCCCTCTCTGATTGTCCCCTCACTCTTGCCTGCTTGCTACCGAGTGTGCTGCACTGGGTTTAATATGAAGCAACAACAACAGCGAAGTGCCATCTGTTGGCATGCGGATTTTCTGTAATCTCTCTTTACTGATTACAACAATGACTACACGAACCTCTTAAATAATTATCCCACAACGTAAAAAAAAAAAAAAAAAAAAAGAAATAAAAAAAAGCAAAATAATTATAATCATTAACTCCCACCAAGTCTGCCACTCCTCCAGCAAATGAAGGCTGTCAGAGAGAGAGACAGAGATAAAGAGAGAGACCGAGTGAGAGAGAGAGAGGGAGAGAGTTTTTCTTCTGCTGTGATGCCAATCATGTCTTATTTATACCAGCGGGGTAGAGTGCCACACAGCAGTGACAATCTTAACCCAACAACACTGAAGAGGAAACTGTGGGAAAATTGACCCCTCTCCACCCACCACCCCTGCTCCTTCTGTCGCCTTCTTACAGGAAAAAAAAAAATAGTAATCCTAAAATGGGAGTGCAGGTTACATTTTGTAGTTTGTCTGACATCATGCTGATATTTCAAGTGGAGTCGATGTCAGGTTTCGGTGTACATCACTCAGAATTAAAACTGATTCTGTCTACACACGATTTGGTTCAGAAATCAGTTTTACTGCTGCCTCTTTACTGAATCCACTGTCAGCAGCCTCAACAGTCCAAAATGAATTGCAGCTAGAAGACAGAGTAAAAAACGGTGATCAGAAGTTCACAAATAAGCTGTATCTGTACTCATGTGGCCATGAGCGCAAACAGCAAAAAGGTTCACACCCTTTCCTTTGGGCTTATTAAAAGGCATTCTGGGAAATGTATGAAATCATTACACAGAATTAGAGGCCAGGCTGAAGGTGCTCGGGTAAATCAAAACATTATTTTACACTTAATCACTCCTGGAATGCAAAAAAACAAACAAACATGAAGATAATTTGATGGTATCTGGAAATAACATCATGTAAACAGTGTTCAAACATCTTCTCTTTGGGATATGGTTTCCAAATAAAAGATTTTAATTTTACACTCCTAACTTTAGGAATCTCTTTTTTGGATGTGGAAGAAGAAGGAGCATGGAGATGGTTTACTTAAAGACCCACTGCATCAGATTTTGGGAGCTCTATTTAAAGAATATGGCAGAAATAGAATATGATATGATACGTAAGATTTTGCATTTTTCACACATTCCGCTGCCACTTTCTCCTTCATGCAAGGAAGGAGAGGTTGAAGCGAGGGGGTCGCACCAATAAGTGCCACTAAATCTTACACACTGGACCTTTAAGTCAAAGCAGATATTTTCCAAAGTGCCCAAAGCATTCATTATGCAGCAGAATGACCTGTCAGTGTTACATCATTAATTCATTTATTGTCACTGATGTGTTATGGTGTAAGCAACAGTTTTGTTATTGCAGCTGTTAAATATGGAGATTTGAACTCTCCCAATGAATCATGATTTGTATATAAAACCTTAATTCACAAAGTATCTATAGATGTCAAATATTTACCTATAAAATGGAGATCAATATAAGTATCTCAAAGTTCTACTAAAGCACTTCAGTAAATGTATTTGGTGTTTACTTGCATCCACTGCTATAGATACACATTTACTGGAAGCAACAGCCGTTTCCCTTTTTTCAGCAGCAGGTTTGCTTGTGTGTGTGTGTGTGTGTGTGTGTGTGTCTGTCGATGCTTGTCCGTGCGTATGTGTCAGCAGGTCTGTTTATGAATCTCTTTCTATATAAGTCATCTCTCTGTGTGTGTGTGTGTGTGTGTGTGTGTGTGTGCATCTGCAAGTTTGTGTGTGAGCGCTTTGTGTGAGAAATGGTGTGAGAATGCATCAAGGGGAGCATGTGTTAGCTCTGCTTCCAATATGAGGGAAATCTGTGGCACATACCTCCGATATGACACAAGCCAAAACGACATGACTCACCCATGCTATATTTGATTAATAAAACTACAGCCGGCGAAATGTGTTTCAAAACAACAGACCATTACCAAGGCACGGCTTGACTGGAGAGATGTAGAATCGTATTATTATTATTAAGGTATGAAGACAAAATATCTGTGCGAAGCACGAAATCTCATATGATCAAAAATGATATCATCTGAATGTTACATTTACAGTTACATAACGTCTTCATTTTTCACTTTAGTGAGGCATATGTGAATCCAGGGTGGTAATTCAGACAGGCCCTTGTCTCAGCTTGTCCTGAAGAGGACAGCTGCCATATATGTTTAATCCCCGCTGCTTTGGATCTTATAATAAATGTTAGAACATGAATTTTCCAGCTCCAAGAGAAAAGGTTCCCATTGATTAGCACTTTGCAAGCAATCAATTTTTACAAACCCGCTTGACCCCCTCATCTCTTCCTCGGTTTCTCGGGAAGCCAACTCTCAGGATGATGGTGTTTTACGAATTAAAATAATACAGAGGAGTGAGAGTGGTAAGAGTAGTTATTGGAAAGAGGAAGAGGAGCGATGCTGAGGAGACGTGTATGGATTTAAAGGGAGCGAGACAACTGTGAGATACCTAACAAGTGAGATATATAGAGAGAGACAGTGTAATTCCTGTTGCATGAGCACAGTGACAACAATGGCAATGATGATGATGATGATGATGATGGTGATGATGGTGACGGCGCGCTGATTACACACAACCAGGCAGGATGAAGAATCCAAAGCAGACATATCCCTCACTTGTACTTGTCATATGATCTTCCATCACTCACAGACACACACAGGCTCACACACATACAGTACACACACTCTAACAGCCCATCACCATGAGAGATGGGGTGGCCACGCTCCTCCAGCTCCAGGAATAATGGCTTGCACCTGTTTACCATGTCACCTCTGTTTGCTAATTGTCTCCTTGAGCTACATAGAGAGGAATTGACGGCGTCGTGGCTGTTTGACAGGTGGGGTGTGTGTGGTGGTGGAGGCATGGTTGGGGAGGCATGAGTATCTTTAGTCAATGTTTTTTTTTTTTTTTTACATAAGTGAGTGTTGACTTAATTTTAATGACACGTGCCTAAACCTGCCACTATTTTTAAAAAAACTATAATTCTCAATATACAAAAAAAAAAAACGTTGCAGCTTGGTTGCGTTCACGAACAAAGGCTACTTGGTTGGGTTACGAAAAGATAACATCACATTAGCGGTAGGTGCACTTACAGTGTCATAGCATGAAGTATAGGGTCACTGACCAAGCTGCCGAATTTTCCAATTTGGGAGCGGGAATGGGCTGGGAAATTTTATTAGAAGGAGCTGTTGGTTTCTAATGAACATAAATAACCAACAAAACATCCAAATCTATCTTCAGATGTCGTTATATCAACACTTTTTGTGATTTCTCTACATGTTCAGTGGACAGATTGGTCAAAGAAATATTTAGCCTAGCTAAGCATAAAGACTGGGGACAGAGGGAAACAGCTAGCATGGCTAGCATGACATGTGACATGTTTCCACATCATGTCTTTGATTTTTTAGGCTAACAGAAACAAAAAACTATAGATTGTAATTTACAGAAAAATATCATCTCAAGAGTTATGATTTTACGGTGTTACATTGAGCCACGTGTTACAATATCACAGTTCCAGAGTTGAGATTGTGAACACAATGCAGGTGATTCTTTAGAGAAACCATGTATTAACAAGACAATTTTAGTTACAAGGCACATTTTCCTTTCATGGAGGCTAGCTTCTTTCTTCTGATTTAACCCAGTGGCAATTAAGCAATACATATCAGCTCTGACCATCACTTTTGCTTTTGAAACATTTTAAAGAAATGATCGAGCTGTTTTCATCATGTCAGTTACAGGAGAATCATCTCAATAGTTCTGCATCTGGACATGCAGTAATTGGTACGAGTAGTTTGTAAAAAATACGGTTGTAAAGGTAAGAAGGCCTCAGCTGTTATTTCAATGTGTCAGATACATTTAATCAACATTTCATATCTTTTGCTGCTCATCTCATTTTCAGGTTATAGCTACAGGTTGTGAACATTAATTAGGCTGCCACTGAAAAGTGGAGTGATGCATTTTCAGCTGACATCAGGTGATCACAGTTCTCAAGTGAATTTTAGAACGGATTTTATTTTTTTTTTAACTGCAGTAACTTTAAAATGTTGAAAACTTGATCTGATCTTGGGCATAAATACAATTAAAAGGTTTAATACCCCAACCCTAACTAGCACTAGAAGCAGTAAGGTGAGTCTGAGGTGTCTCTCTGCAGGTCTTTGTGCTATCAGAGGTGCCTGAAGATAAAAAATATACTCTACTGCTTCTGAGTGTTCATTTTGTAGTCTTTGTGCTATTTAACTGACTGTCAAATCACATTTGTTTGGGTGGTAAGTCCTGTCCCAACTTGATGTTCACTGTGGAAATCAGTGAAACCACAGAAAAACTAACTTTGAAGCAATTTTATGGGATTTTGTATCCTGCAAATTGTGCATGACAAAACTGAGACACAAGTAGGCTAATGGCTAATTTGATGACATTTGGCACGACAATAGTTCGTGTTCACTTGCAAAGTTCAGCCACCGCACCACCCATAAGATCAGTGTGTCATACTCCCACATAAAGCATACATTCTATGTGTTATGTGATGGAAGCCTGAAAGCTTTGTTTGCTGGAATGTCCATTCATTTTATTTGTCTGGCTGATGATTGTGAGTAACTAAATCTCTTCTAGAACTTTGTGGTCCTCCAGCGCGAGCCACTGACCCACCAGCACATGTTGTAATAGGCAGCTCCCATATATGAATGTTTCGACAGTGTGACTAGGAAGCATGGCAGCGCTGAACCAGTGCCACGCTCAATTGGGTTCCCGCGGATAAACAAAGATTTAAATGAAAACAAAAGATGCATGCGCGGGTGTTGTAAGTGTGACAGACACCTTTAATATCCTCCTCCTTTTCCTCCTCCCGTGATCAATCGGTGTGATCGTACCTGCGCGACTGCCGCCGCTCCAACGAATGCCGGATGTCAGGAAGAGTGCCGACAGCTCCACAGAAGGTGGGACGACAAGAGCCTGTAAACAAAGCACACACACCAGGAAATTCACAGTCATCCACATTTGAAGCTTGACATGTTTGCCACACTGACAGAAGAGAAATACCCATTAAAATATTGTGTGCTGATCCCCTCCACCACCCCCCACACATCTTTACTTTTCCTCAGGACTTCCTGTGAGGATGTGATGTCATTTACACATCCCTGAGTAATCTCACAAATATATGAAACTGTAATTGCTTGCGTATATCAATCTTTTACTTTTTCATTTTCTTATTATTATTAACTTTTTAATTTGACACTATAATATCCAGGATGAGGGAATCATACAGGGACACATAACAAGATGCGCAAGCTTTATCATTTCAGAGTTAAAGTACAATGTGTGGAGGAAAAAAAAAAAAAAAAAAGCAGGAATCTTTGTTCTCATAAGCAGAAAACTGTGAGAGGAGCCTACGCAGCACAGCAGAGGATGTTATCTGATCCAGCCTTGAAGCCCGGCCGCTTAACACCAGAAAAATAATCAAGCCAACACAAAGTATGTGAAGTAAAAGACCGCCACTCCCCTTTAAAGTAGCATGTAACCCCGGTGAGTGGCATTCGAACTGAGGCCTCACAGGGAGATGTAAAGAAACTGACAGCGACTGACTTCTGATACGAGCCATGATTTATGAAATTATAGAGAATATTATTTACTAAACCCTGCAGAAAAGTTTATATGCTCCATTAAGGTGAAAAACTTCCATAGCTTTGTTCTTTGTTCAAGAAGCTAATTTATCCGTTTCCACGCAGCTGACTAAACTGCTCCTGATTTACCTTTCATTTTTTTGTGACATTTCAAACGTTTGCTTAAATCTGCCGGAGTTTGCTTAGATGGTAATCTGCGAGATCTCGCTTTAGCGTGTTTACTTTCAATCTTTTGTGCTAAATGTTGGATGCCGTGTTGTTTCTACACTCCACCAACCCAAAGATCATCTGTCAGTCACGGCATGATGAGATGCTGGTGGTTTCTGTAGACGTTCTTTTTTTATCATTATTTGTTTGTTTGTCTTCATTAATGATGCACACATTAGTACTTAAAAGAAGGAAGCATGGGTCCAACAAATTCTCATGACTATTCTGGATGTGGAGAGGCAGCCAGGCATGGAGAAGCTGGCTCAGTCTGCAACAGTGGGGGGGGGGGGGGGGGGGTTGGTGGAGGGGGGGGAGTGGAGGAGGAACACAGATGTGGAGGGTCTGCAGGAGGGCCACCCAGACCTACCCACCACCACCAGCACCACCAGCACTAGCACTACTGTTTCAATGAGGCGTCAAGAGTAGAGCTCACACTCACAGACAGAGAACACACACACACGCTCACACACAAAGCCACGACATTGCCTTAAGTCACAATCTAAATTGGCTCCCAAGGGCATACCGACTACCTTGTTCACCAAAGGCATTGTGTATGTTTTCTGAGTGCTTAGCATATGCTGCCGTAACCTGAGCTCCTTCTCTCTCTCTCTCTCTCTCTCTCTCTCTCTCTCTATCTCTCTCTCACTTCCATGCACACACACACATGTACACACACAACATTGCAAAGAAGTCGCTCTGTTTTCTCCCTTTACGTATTTCCCATCAGGCCCTTAATTAAATTCAAAATAGTTCACATCCACCTATTAAACCATGTTGCACCAGCCGCCCACCAGACAAACCTTGAAAGAGACACAAATACAGGCAGGCAGGGTGATGGGGTGGGGTGGTGGGGGTGGATGGGCGGAGGTGGAGGAGGAGGAGGGTGAGGAGGGGGGAACAGAGAGAGACAGGTTGTCTTTTATATAGGAGAGAAAGTGGTGGGAAGAGAGGAGCAACTAGAAGGAACTCCTCTCAGATCACAGGCAATGAGGAATGTCACGTCTGCTTTTTTATACCGCCGTATGATATTGTAATACCGACGTATGAATTGTACACACGCTGATTTCTCTGTCATGTATAACTTAGCGCGAACATGTTGATAAAATGTGATTGATGAGGTGTCCATCAGTCATTCAAACAAAGGCGCAGGGGCTGTTTTCTCTTGAAAAATGATATTCCAATCAGACTTTACAGTTCCTTTCATATTTAGACGTAAATATGGAGTCACACAAACAGCCTGCAAACTCCATTCTAAGGCAGATATAGACAGCTTACTGCTCTGCCAGAGTGAAATACCACAGAGAAAGCTACTGACACTTGATCGAATCTGCTCCATCTATGATTTGATATCAAAGCGCACTGCACAGTAATGGAAATAGCTAACATTTTAAGACAGGCTAACCTTTCCTGTGTTTACCTTATTAAAGAGTGTGTACCTTAACTGGTAGTGCAATACACATAAGGGGGGAAAAACAATGTGTATAAAGCCGGCAGTGTTTAAGCAGGCGAACAGTAAAGTAATAGGCAAGAGCAGTGAAGTGTTGATTCTACAAAAGATGCGGGGGAAAAATTGCACCTTAGTGCACACACACACACACATATACACACACACATACAAGCAAACACACACACATTCCCTACCCCTCCTCAATATACTCCCACAACACGGCCGGCTGCCTGGCAGCCGAAGTTAACATTTTCAGAGAAAATATTCCTTGCCTCCAATAGTCCGATGTAATTCATTTTCCATCTCTGTTCATTAATCATTGTTAAAATTAGTGATCCATTTCTTCCACTCTGCCATCTGCACTCAGCTTCCTAACAAACATGACACCTCAGCGCATAATAAAAGCTGACAGCTACGAGGAGGCCTTTCCAAGTAGCTTTCTGCATATGTGCACCTCCACGACTTGATGCCGTTGTCAGACAAAAAGTAGGTTATTTAGACCGCTGGCTGAAGAGAGCTGCATATAGAGCGAGCGGACACATGTGCATACTCAAACATATACGGACGTGTATGTACATTCGTGTGCGGTGTATACACTCATGTGTCTGACTGAAGACTGCACGGAGAGATCACACATGAACAATCTCAGAACTTACAAGTCACATGCACACACTTTCACACATGTGCACCAATCATACACAAAACAACAGATGTGCCTAACCTTGAATGGAATGTGCTAAAATCCTGATAAGGAAAATCTCCCCTCCGTATTTCTCAGCAAGGTGGGGGGGGGGTTAAAGTGAGAAAATGAGAAGAGATGAAATATGAAAAATAGGAGCAATCATGAAACCCAAGAGAGCAAAGAGACAGAGAGACAGAGATCCTGTTTACAAGGTTTCTTCTTTAACTTCAGCTGGAACACTGTTGTACTTTTCCATTTGTATTTGCTCCCAGCAGCTGTGGCATTTGTGCATATTTGTTGTGATACTGTATATCAGCTCGGCTAAGCTAAAGGGAGGCTAATTCGGCTAAGAGGAGGCAAGAGAGAAAAGAGCGAGTCACATGGGCCATTCGATTGACCCTCTCAGGTCACGCAGGCCTCATAAACACCCCTCTGATCCACATAAAAATACCTTGATGGAAAGCTATCGACTCCCCAGTTGCCCCTGCAGCCTGAACACATGTGGATTCAGGTGTACACGAAGCAGGAGGCTTAATACACTACAAGAAGTGACATTTTTTTTAAGCATTCCTCTGCATTTATTGGCCACAGACTCACAGTCTAATCAAGCATAAAGCTGGGATGCTCTCTAATATCTGTGAATTTACTTGAAGAAGTGAAATAAACAGGTAGAGCCACATCAGAAACTCACGCTATGAGTAAAATCTTTTACACTTTACACCCTGTCATTACTTATTTATGATCAAATGTGTTATTCATTGCATAATTTCTATTATCACGGAATAACTTTTCCACCACAAACAAGTGTGAAATCATAAAATATATATCAAAAAAATCATTCAGAAATTCACCCAGAATAAATCTGAATGCCACCCAAGCCTCTTTGCTCCCGTCTCTCTCTCTCTCTTTAGCACTCTCTTTAGCTCTCTCTCTCTCTCTCTCTTTTTCTCTCTCTCTCTCACACACACGCACAGCTTACTCACGGTACCTTCCCCTAGTCTCTTGTTAACACCCCCCCGATGCACACAATACACACACTCAGACACACACACGGTCAGGATCCCTCCCTGGCGAGGTGTGTGTGTCTCTGCCTGAGGCACAGCACATTAATCTATATAATGCCCTCAAAGAGAAGGCTTTTTCACACCGCTAACTGCCAAGGACTACGAGGGGCAGCGGCTGAGCCATGATTCAGCTGTTAGCCCAACTGGCGTCCCTGCGCACACACACACGCACGCACGCACTCACTCACTCACACCCCCATACCCCTCCCAACACACACACACGCAAACACACACACACACACACACACACACACACACACACAATATGTTAGCAAGAATACACACACACACACCATTCGCTGGCAAAAAAAAGACAACACAGACACCTTTGTGAGCTCCCACTCAACAGTAGAGCGGGGTATCGAACCTCAGTGTGTTTTCTGGTAAGAAATGAAATGTGTGGAAAAGTATCAAAAAGTGGCATCAAATGCATGCTCAGATTCATACTCTTTAAATCATAATTTGCACAATTTTGTGTTTAATTTCAGCATTAAAGTTCTTGTACAGATGTTTGTGGATGAGAAAGATGTTGGGAAAATTAAAAAAATATCTAAAAATATATATTTAAGCTCAGGTTGTTGTCCATATGAGTTCAATTTCCCTGATTTTTGATTATGCGTATAAAAGTGTATACAGATTTTCAGATTTCAGACAAGAACAAATACATGCAGAAGAACCTTCTCTTTCCAGCGCCTCCTTGCAATCAGCAGCCACCACAGAAGAAGAAGACGTTTTTTACTGATGTTACCTTGCAGGATTTCTGGGCTCAGCCATCCTCATATTTCAGCCTGTAACCTCTCGCCAGTGTGTGTGTGAAGTTGCCCGGCGCAGATTTAATATTCATTTGTTGCACGGAGGGCCACAAAACAGACAGCTCAGAGCGGTGATTGGAGGGCCAGTGCTCAGAGACAGACGGCGAGCAGAAGAGCAGCTAAATCATCTTGACATTCACCAAGAAGTAGCCACACAGAAAGCTACTGCTGCTGTTAGTTCTCCCATCGACTAATTTGGTTCTACTTAACCCCTAAACACCCCGTACTCGTGCTCGCGCACACACGCACGCACAGAAGTGGACACAAGGCAAACAGAGGCTGACACACACACATGCACGACAGCACACACACACGACTCACAGTGACACATTTAATTCCAGGTTCTCAGCACATCTGAATTACAGCAGGCTGATGAGGGAGAGAGGGCCAGGCCCCTCCGGACTGATTAGCATCATTTAAGAAAGCCTTCCTTTTTTTTTTCTGCCCGCCTCAGCGACCTCTCT
The DNA here is from genome assembly GCA_033000465.1 of Sciaenops ocellatus. Classification (NCBI taxonomy): domain Eukaryota; kingdom Metazoa; phylum Chordata; class Actinopteri; family Sciaenidae; genus Sciaenops; species Sciaenops ocellatus. Next base: position 4,019,104 of record CP136888.1, on the reverse strand, counting down.
CTCCCGCTCTCTCTCTCACTCTCTGCCACTCGCCGGGGCGACCCACTCACCTCCCAAAACTATATGGGTGGCAGCCCCGCCAGCACAAGTCAATATGAAGTACACTCATTTACATCTAACTCAGGAGAACGACTCGAGTGCCGGCGCCTCTGGAGCTATTTTATTCCTCCAGGCATTCATAGACAACTGCTTGTTAGCTTTAGATTGTGTTTTCTAAAAGTGTGGACAGAAGGACATCGCGAACGCATATATACGTCTGCCGCCATATGATGCAGTTTTTTTCCGCGCGTGTAAAGTAAATAAGACAGAGCCTGTTTTATTTGTGCATATTTCCCCCCTTCTAAATTATATAAGCCTTGCACATGGCTTAAAATTTTGTAAAGCTTTTCTCAAAATCCTACTTATGGTTGCCATTCTGTGCCAAAAAGTTCATCTGGCCTGTAAATTTAAGCATGGATTACAAATATTCAAATCATGAGCTTACTGTTCAAATAAACATTTCCAACAGGGAGGGGAAAAGTTGCAAGGCATACACTTTCAGCATAATTCCTCCTCTGGCACCTCCCCTCCCCTCGCTCCTAATAAAACAACCACACACACACACACACACACAAAAAGAAGGGAAGAGAAGAGGGGTGGTGGTGGTGGGGGGGGGGCAAGAAATGCAAAAACAAAAGACAGAGTTAAAAGTTTGGCTTCTTCATTTACCGTGCGGCTGGATAAACAGTGTTGATGAAATATGTAATTAATGTAATTGTAACCACCTATGCAATTACAGTCAGCCGGGTGGGCTCGACCGTGGCCCCGGTACACCCTGCCATAGGACAATAGGGCACCTTATTACAGTTTTAAAAAGGGGGGAGGGAGGGAGGGTGAGGGGGGGTTTAAAAAAAAAAAATAAAACGGGGGAGGCTTAAGCTGGTCAGCTGCTCACCACATGGTAGAAATAATAAGGACTGAAGTCACAATCATTTCAGCTTTGGTTTAGCTTCGCTGATCACTGCACTTTATACTGGACAATACAAATACCTGGACATACTATCTGTCATGTACATATTAAATAACCTAACACCGCGTGAGACTAATCTGCAGCGTTTGTATCAGTTTCACAAGTAGAAGTAGAAATACCACACTGTAAAAAATACTCCATTACTGCACTGAAATGATACTTCAAGTATGAAAAGTTAAAGTACTTAGCCGACATGATTAGTGTATTATTCCAGAGGATTTTATGGCTGTAGTTAGTGAAGGGGAAGCACGTTTGGACTGCTTTTATTCACTGTTGGGTAGTTTAATCTGCAGTGCTGCATTATATTCTTTAGAATGAGTTATAATGCAGAATCCTTAATTTCATCTCTAATCTGTGAAAAGCATGTATCTCCACAATGTCAGCTTTTCATGAGCCATGAGAAACAGGCCTGTTTTCAGCCATGCGTGAAAGGATTTTTCAAATAATCAAACAGGTTTTTAAACGCTTCGTTCAACTTCAGAAGTCGGAGGAATTTCTCAACTCACAATGAAAAAACTGAAATCGCCAAATGTGGAGATACATGGAGTAAAATATTCCCCCCTGCGACGGTGTGACTCGAGGTAAAATACTCAAATTTGTACTTATTTGTACTTAGTAAAGTACTTGATTACTTTCCATCACTGTTACATCTGTTATGACTCCATCTAATGCATTTAAACTCCTACTTTAATATTTCTGCGTTCTTAATGGACACTGTGACCACCTGCTTTCACACTAACCTGCAAACACCACCATCTGCAACCACCACAGTGGGTGAAAGCAGTCCTGCTCCGATGTACGGACAGATACAAATTGTGAATTAGGGCAAAAATGTAGCATCACTATAGATAAACATATTGTCACCTGGGTGAGACGAGTCAAAATTTGGGTTAAGGTGCAGGCCGCCACCCAGGCCCGTGCACACTGGCAGCCAGTGTTATCCCAGGGATTAAAATAGACTTTTCTCTGCTACCCGCCCCTGCCCAGCATTAAAGTCTTCCACATTTGCAAAATTGCAAACAGATGCAACTCAAGTACCTGCAAATAATCTGCCAAGACCAATTTCAAAAGGGAGATTTCAGAATATGTGGGAGTCATTAGAGGGAGTATTATTTCAGCGATGAGCGCGAGAGGGCCAGCCGTGTTTCACCCAACCAGATGGGTTCTGCTGCCTTTTATTCAGGAAGAAAGAAGCCGACGTGTTCTTCATCTCCCCCATTCCCCCCAAATGAAGATATATACCGTGTATGAAACAATTACGGGAGAATATTGGAAGTTTCAGAAGCAACCAAAGAATGTCAAATTTCTTTTCGAGTTTCTCAAAACAATCTTTTCATCTGCTTCCCAGTGAGGATGCCTTTGGGTGGGGGCTGACGGAGGGGGAGGGCTGGGGGGGATTTTCAATGTAAACGAGGATACAGACACAGAGATCTGAGGCTTTTATTGTTTTGTATTGAGTGTTAAATATGAAAAAGAATTAAAAGGTAGACGTCTTAAAAAGGGGCCTGTGGCGTATGTAAATGAAATATGTTTCAGAGTCATAATTTGCAACTGCTGCTGTTGTTATTTTTCAGACGGTTATCTGAAGTTTCTCTGGTCGCCTCAGCGCGGCTTTAAAGAGACGCACAACAAAGCGTTCACCAATTAAAGACGATTTTTACACCAAGAACTGCGGCAAACTTCATTAGATTCTCCATCCAGCCGCTGACAAAAAGCCTATCAGAATGCATCTTTAAGCGTCGCTAATGAATAATGTATAATCAAAAAACACTTTTTTTTTCTTTCTTCACACTCGCCATTCACAACATCAACCCGGCCTCATAACATATTAAATGTTTATATCAAAATGGAATTTGATTAGGTGACTATTGGTAGTAGGTTATTATTGCTAGTAGGGAGGCAGAATAACAATCTAAGGCACTTTAAAAAATGATCAAAATCACCAAGCCCTTGAAACAATACACATTCAATCAAATTCTTCATAATTGTAACAGTAGGAAACATTTTAGGCATTCCACCCACAACAAACAGGCTTTGTTCTCCTGTTATGAGAGGCAGCGAGGGGACACAATCAAGTGCGTGAGAAAGCCAGGAACGCAGGATTTCAAGCAATTCCTCCCTCTTTCTCTTTCTCTCTCTTTCTATACCCCCCTCTCCTCCCCCGTTTTTTTTTTTTTTTTCAGGGTCGCCCATATTATTTGCTTCCTGTCTCATTGTAGCTGGCAAAAAGAGAATTTGGTAATTGAGTGGTACAGAACATGTGCCCTCCCTGCTCGCAGATGACAGATGGATTATAAAAACTTCAAAGGCGAGCATTTGGAGCACCAGGGGAGAGATGCTAGGTATTTGAACTATCATTCTTTACCCAGGAGACAATGACTGCCTGACATGGTGCATACATCAAGGAATAGTGCAACGGCACAGACATAATCCAACGCACACATGCACGCACACCCCTCCTTTTTACTCCTTTTCCATCTCTCTTCCTCTCCTTCTCTCTCCCCGTGCTATATATTTAACATCCTGTTCTGAGCAACTTTGCGCCAAGCTCAGGAACATAACAAGTGGCGGGGGGTGGGGGTGGGGGTGGTGGTGGTGGTGGTGGGAGGGGGGTGACGCTGAGAGTCTGGAGGAGAGAGAGAGGAGGCAGCACTGACAGGGCAAAGGAATCTTATCTCCGCATTTTTCTTCTCGTGACTTGTCACCTTTGCAAGGCTTTTCGCTGCTTTCAGGGTTCAAACTGCGGCGTCTCCTTTAACTGATCGGCAGAAATAATCAGAGTTTGGCTTTAACGGCGGCTTTGTTAAAACTACAGCCAGATTAACGGGCCTCGAGGAAAAACTGTAAGCACTACTGTACCGTAAGTGAAGGGGAGAATGGTGGGCGGCGACGCCTATAATCATCTTATAAGCATGATTTATGAAAAGGGCCATCTGCTTTGCCTTACTTAAGCACGGAGGCAACCTTTAATAATATAAGGACACGAGGAAAGGAGGGGGTGGAGGGGAGGAGGGGACGGGGGGTGTTGAGTACAAACAAGTGCAAACAATGACACACACACACACACACACACACACACACAATGATTTCACCAAAGCAGTAACCCGAATGCTAGCACCCCTTCTCTCCTTCTTTCTGCCTCTCCTCCTCTTCAGCATCCAGCCATTAGTTCAGATGGCAGCTAATCACTCTTGACCTCCCCTGTCACACCATTTAACCCCAGCCCCTCCCCTTGACCCTGAAGGAATTAGCAGCCTCACTGTAACACACACACACGCACCACACATGCACACACACACGCAAACAACTCACAAACTACCTTGCAGACAGAGAAAAGGTGGCTTTACACCTTCTTCACACGTGGAGTCTGTATCTTCGTTTTCATGTGATTCAAGTTGACATACTCAACAGTCACCGACACATGAAGATGTTCTGTTAGGTGTCGAGACGCACTCGGAAAACAAGCAAATAATTATGTCTTTCAAACAGAGACTTTTTGGAATTTTTGTTTTCAAAATCACAAATGATTAATCATCAGATTATCGCTATCATTATCTGTCGGAGATGAGTTTTCGGACAATCAACAAATCCATTAATCAACTGGTTGTTTCCACTCTTCATTATTGATTTATTATAATATTGATTATTAAGATTTTTTTTCTTTTTTTGATTTATCAAATTAATGACTCAATGAACGGTTAGTGTATAAAAAGTCTGACATTTTTAAAAAAAATGCCCAAACAGTAAAGCCAAAGATTATGTCTTCAAACTAAAAATAATTCAATTTACAATTATTTAAAACAGAGAGAAACATTACATTTTAACATTTAAGAAACTAAATCCAGCAACTGTTTGTCTGTTTGTGTTTTGTCTGTTTGTGAAAGCAGCCTGTTGACATCCTTAATTATATCCTCAAACTCCAAATTGCACAAATTAAAAAGCAAAGGACTGACCTGAAACCAGCTAAGTGATATTATAAGACATTTCACACTTGATGAACAAGAACGTCTCAAAGCAATTTGATTGGCATTCATACCCCAGCTGCTGCCCTTTGGCCTTGCTGTGACCTGGAAATGGCTCCCAGCGCGACCTTAAAGAGCAACTGTGGCAGCGTTGGAAGGAGGAGATGGGTGGTGGTGGTGGTGGTGGTGTCATAATGAGGCCATACGGCATATACTATTGTACTCCAAGCCACATGCACACACACACACACACGCCCCTCCCCGTGTGGTCACCTTTTCAGTGTCCATCAGGATTGTCGTCCTAATCCTCGTCGGATCATCTCATCAATGCCTAGGCTGTTTATGTGTAATGGATCCCATCTAACTCCCTCTCCCCCCCCCCCAATGCTCCCCCTTTGCCCCCACCACCCCTTCCCTGCCTCCAGGTCTCTCAACCTCCCCCTCCTCCCATCTCCCTCGTTCATAACCGTTCTCACTGCTCATCAAAGAACGCACCAACTATTTGATTTGATTTTTTTACAAATAAGACGTGCACTGTGAGGAGAGGCAGCAGATTTAGCTCTGTATTTAATGTTACGTGTGGCGTCAGTGCTATAAAAGGAAGAACAAACTGTATGTAATTATAAATAGAAAGGGAAGCAGATCCACACTTTATCCCCTGTGTATGTTCTCTGACATTTTATATTCAAGACTGACTGAATACAACATGTTAGTATCGTTAAAAACATTCTTTAGAATGTGGTTTTAGACGTTTTTCCACCCTGATAACTGTCTTAAACTGATTTAATTAATTCCCAGGAAAATTTGTTTAGATCCTGCACGTCTATCCGTACACGCTTTAACCAAAAATATCAATATTGTTATTATTGTTATTGTGGTATGTAAAGTCAAACCCTACTCTTCATACCACTCAGTTTTGGGCATGACAGAATTCAAAATAAATTTCAGATTTCTGGTCCGCTGTATAATTTTCTTGACAAACCTGTCATGGAAACTGTATAATCGTTTGTCTTTCCACCCTTCCCATCCTTCCTCATTCTCTTCATCCTCCTCCTCCTCCTCCTCCTCGAAGCCTCGCAGCATGTGTAAGCAGAAGCGCACGTGCTCCCCTCGCCCTCATTACGAGCTAACTACGCTGTTAGATTAAAAGCGTGTACAGAGAGGAAGACAGAGAGAGAAAGAACGAAAAGAGACGGAGAGAGAGAGAGGAGGAAGAGGTGGGGGGAAGAGAGGAACAGGCCGAACCTCCATAATTAAGATCACTTCACAGATTACCTCCGGCAACAAAAGCACGGCAAGCGGCCGCCCGCAGCCACAGAAATTGGATGAAAAAGGGGTGTTGAGGAGGAGACTGACCTCCGCTGCTCTCCGCCAGGCTCCACACGAACACGAGCCACGGCTGGATCAAATGCCCCTCCCAGCAGTAACCGACACACATAGACCCGCGTGCACACACGCACACACACACACATGCACACACACACATGACAGGTACTGGTACATACTGTAGAATCAGAGAGACAGCTGAGGAAAAGCTTACTTCATACAGTCAGAGGCACGCACACAGACAGAGGACTCAGCACCTGAGGACTAACAGGCCACATATGAGAAAACACACAGAGAGCACAGAGTACACTGCCTGGAGATCAGATCTATCCACTGCTGTAGACCAGCACTCCCCTGAGCTGGCTAAATCTGAAGAAACTCCCCTGACAATGCCACCTTCACATTATTTTGAGAGAAAGACGTGACTGTAAAGCAGTACTTTAGTATTTGGTGGCATGTTTGACTCTTGTGGGACGTAGGTAGACAGTTGAGCTACAAAAATTCCAAATGTCCTATTTGGAATTACCACTAGGAGGCTGTTGTGATGTCTTTTTTTCCTCATTTGGAAGCTAGTTTTTACCATAAGTCTGGTCTGATGCATACATGGCATTACACCCACCTACTGGATCCTGTCACACATGGCCTTCCACACTGACCAGCTGTCAAACAACACTAAAGATATTTATTCTCTCTGTATTCTCCATCAATTTCCACATCCTCACACCCTCAGCATTCTCCTGCGCTGTTCACCTCGCCCTCCTCAGTCCACCTCACTCCCACCCCGCAAACCAACCCTGATCTCCGGTGAGCAGAGGGGAGGCCATTTACTCTAATCACAGGGATCCAGCAAGAGCGCCTCAAAGCCCTCGGGGGCTGATCGGCAATCAGAGAGACGGAGGCTACGAGGGAAGAGAGAGAGAGAAATAAACTCAACCTCAACATCAGATATGTGGAGCAAACCTCCCCTAATACGAAGCAGCTCTGCCATGAGATTGTCCTGTTGGTGGGTAGGCAGGATGAGGGGTGTTTGCAAGGATATGAGCGTCGAGTTGAAGGACTTCCTGTGACAGGGTAAGTTTTGGTCAAAAGGGGGTCACGGGGAGGGTGAAGTGTGGAGGCGCTCGGTCAGGACAGGAAGGGGGCAATAAGCACACAAGTTACTGTGCTGTGGTGCAAAATGAGCTGACTATCTGTGTGGTTTCTGTGTGATAGACCTGTTTATCAGTTTGAACAACTTAAAAACTCCTTCACAAGGTTCAAATTCTGGCTAAAGGGATAACTATTACAACCTGGATCTAATTTTCATAGTTATGGCCTTCATTTCTATTGGTTAAAAGATTTTACCGAGGAAACAGGAGTGGTCAGTAAATTGTAAATATGACAAAAGTTTAGCCAGATCATCTAAACCACTTCTTTTTGAGGTAAAACCCAAGAGTCAGCAGAACTGTGTATGCATACAACTAGTACAGCAAGTACCAAAAGCTGGTTTGTACAGCTGAATGCTGGACTCAGAGATGTTTTCATTCAATCAAATAAAAATCCAAGAATTTGCATTGAGAGGGTGGCAACACATATAAAGATCTTTTCCAGGCTCTAGGGAAGTTTTAAAAATATTGAACCTTTATGATTTAAAAGAGTCTAAAGCCTTGTCGCAAAGTAAAAATGCAGAAATTATCATAGTCATTACACTTCATCCTCAGGAGACCATGAAAGTCTTTGGTAATCCATCCAATAGTTGTTGAGATTTTACTTGAAATATGATTACCGTGGGTAAAATAAACAAGACTTTTCTCGTACATTATTTGAATAAAGTTCAACTTATTTTAATTCTTTGGTTGCTTCTCCTATCACTGTTTCAATAGTAACGACATGCAGCAAAGTGTGGTAAGAACTCTGCCTTGGTACCAGGTGCCCCTTCCACTATCATTGATAGTGACTGATACAATTCATCAGCTTCTGAAGGGGCGCATGACAGAAAAAGCTTAAGAACCACTGATCCAAAGAGTTGGACCACCCAACCGACATTGTTGTCCTGTGCGGTGATCACTGACAGTGATAACTGACTCTGCAACTTGAGATATTCTGACAACTGTACAGATGTTGCTTTTCTAATGGTCATCTGTAGGGAAGACGCTTTTTGGTTGCAGTACCGTGCTCGGTTATAGAGACAATTTGGCAGCATGGCTGACTCACTGCCATGTACATCTCAGTAGGTTTGTATAAAACCTGTCCAGTTGTCTGACTGCTCATGCTTCATGTATTTTTAACAATGTCACCTCATTCTAAGATCTCAGCATAAATCACTGTGGTGAGTGTGTTGTTATCATAACCTAAATCAATGGCCAAACCGACCAAAGTTGTAATAAACCTGCACCGTTCTTTAAAGTCTGACCCTCCTGCCTGTGATTTGGTACAAAACTGACCTACTATTATACACTGCACAGTCCAAATAAACAAATTGTAAGTCTCCCATGTCCTTTTCTTACTCTTTCTTTAATTGGTGTCACAGAGTGACAGAAGTTAGAAACAGCGAATCTGTTCAAAAATGACCCCCCAGTTTTGGGGACACACATTGTAAACGGGTGAACTCACTCCCACCCTTCAAGCCTATCAGTGTCAACAACCACACCATGGATGCAAATGCATCCCCCCCTTCTCTCTCTGCACAGATCTGACAGTCCTGTTTACCAAAGCAGCTGACACACAAGCTGAACAAGGGCCCGGGCACTTCCACTTAACTCTTTCCCCATTACAACGATTGGTGTGAACGACACAACAAAAGAGATAAAATGCAGTTCTGAGCCGGAGAAAACAACTGCAGCTCAAGAATAATAATATTCTTTTTTTTAAAAAAAGACAAGGATGAAAAGAAAAGTGGAAGACGAGGAGGAGGTGGAGGGGGCTGGAGAGAGAGAGACAGAGAGAGAGAGAGAAGATGATGAGGTAGGCTCTTTGAAAATAAAAATAAAAAAGGATGATTTGAGAAAACTGTCGGAAATTGCGGGAGATCTGTTAAAGGTTTCTTTTTCAGCAGGGGTGGGAGCGCATCTTATGACTTAAAAAGAGGTATTAAAGGAAAAGAGCCAGGCGCCGGGGGAATTCTCCCACGTCGGAGAACTCTCTTTTTAAATTCAACCCTGGTAATAACGCAGATACATAATAGATAAATAGTATTTAGCTCCCACCTTGAACAACACTTTTTAAAGTAGTTCATGAAAGACTGACAGCTCTTGGCGAGGAAAACGCACTTACACAAACATACAAGCATGCGCATGTACATGTAATGTGTATTTTACCTAATTAAATAAAACACCAGGTGGGATCGACTGATTGTGAGTGTGTGCGCCTGTGTGTGTGTGTGTGTGTGTGTGTGTGTGTGTGGGTGTGCATGGACAGAAAAGGAGAAGCGTTGACGAGAAGGAAAGATCAAAAATTGTGGATGAATTCATTACGTTCACATTTATCATTAGTGGTTTCATCAGCAGCTGATGGTTGGCGTAGGTGCCGAACAGTAAGGGGCTGTAGCTAGTTGGACCAGCGTGTTTGTTTTTGCGAAACACAATACATGGAGAGTTAATTAGTGGTTTCTACAAGAAACGAGGGTTTTATTGTGTTTTTTTTGTTTTTTTTTCACAAGCCTCTACAATCGCCCCGTTCTGCATCATAACAGAAAGCAGAGCTGCAGTAAAGTTAAATGTGTCATATAAACTTATCTGCTCAAAGTTCAGCATCAAATTTTGATTATTTAGAGTCCGGGTTGAGGGTTAAATATTGTGGCGCCTTAGTGCACCCACAAAGCTGCAGCCTGTTTGGGATTCACACGTTCTCGTGCTGCTTATTTACCCTCTCTTTACTCAAACGTAGACTGTATTTTCACCGTTTCATATGTTATTAGAGTATTGTTTTGTGACATTTTTAGGGGGGGGAGTATGTTGCATTTAATTCATTCATAAAACGAATCACAGATTCAGCCCTCACAGCCCTAGCTGAATAATTTGTGTACAGTCCCTAAGCTTACGGTAATGATGTTCAAGGAAAATAAAAATCATAAAAAAAGATGTTTTCTTGGATATCCTGTCCTCAAATAAGGGCACGGATAAACAAGTAGACATATTTACCTTTAAAAAAAAAAAAAGAAAATCCCAGTAGCAACCCTTACTTTGCGTCTCATGGCAGCTATGCCTCGGAGATGTGGTCGCGGCTGCACCAGGCGTTTACAGAAGGCTGTGTGTTTAAACGCCTGGAATGCTCATTTGCCTTTTGGGTTTACTTATTTACTTTTGCATAAATGGAGAACAGTACTGTGGTATTAAGGGGCTTCTCAGGGGGAAAGTTGTGTGTTTTTCAAATGCAGCCTTTTTAAATGCTCCCTCAGTTTGCTATATTAAGGAAGGTTGATGATTAATGCAGCATAGATCTAATTTCTCTTGATTAAAAAACATGAATTAGAAAAAATAATGCCAGACTTGAGATGAGCTCAACCCCAACCACCACCCCACCTCCCACCACCCCCCAACACACACACACACACACAAACATACAACCCCCCCCCCCCCTTGCTCAAAGTCATCAGATACAAAATGAGCATCCAGGCTAAAATGAGCAACAAATAATCACAAAATTCCCAATAGCCAAATATAAAATGTAAAATGACTGCCTTGATCAACTAGAGCCCAGTAATCTTTAGCAGCAGCCACAGCTGTACCACCACTTCTGTCACCAGAAATAAAAACGTAAACCTTTCAGGGCTTTCGATTGAGTCTTTAATTCAGCCTGATGTGACATTAAAACCCTTTGGTTGACTTCCACTGGCTGTGACAAATGTACCAGCGCTTAATAGAGGTGTGCAGACAGGCCGGCATTTCAGTGACTTTTATCAAACCGAATTTATCAACGCAGGCTCCCAGGATCTGTGGCAGCAGCTTGTTCAGAAGGAAGCCTACAGATACCGTTAAGTACATCATCCCTCCTCTCTGTCTCACTCCTTCTCCCCTTCTGCTCGCTGCTTTTCTCTGAGTATTTTTTTTTTTTTTTACCCGCTCTGTCCTGTCATCACTCTGCCTACTGTATATTTATCTCTTTTCTCTCTGGATTCCACAAATGTGGCACTTTGTAGGCTAATAAGAACGTTTTCTGGCTTCCAAATGACAAATTGAGTTTTTAAATTGGACCATTGAAAGAACAAAAAAACAAACAAATGACTTCTTCTGTACGTCAAGGTGTAAACGTCTTAAAGCAGTTCTCATACCATCGTGGAACACTGAAACTCTCCACCGAAACTTTGCTGAGGCTATCGGGATAGTTTCACACAGGTTAACGGTGTCTGGTCAGGCCAGAAAAGCCGTCCTGATTTCTAATAAAAGGATATGTGAAACTGATGTATCATCTTAACCAGCTTGGAGTTAATTCACTTGTGCAGGAAGGAGCGGCTGGTATGATTGTAAGGAAAGAACTCACCAGTTTCCTGCTTGAAATGGGATTTAGATTTCCTCCAATCCCATCCTGACTGGAAGACAGTCGTCCGGAGGAAAATCAACCGTTCCATTGACCAGCAAGTAAAAAAAAAAAAATATATATATATATATATATATATAAAAAGAATCTTATAAATTTGAATTGTTCTTATCCTCTCTCTCTCTCTCTCTGTGAAGCATTTCCTCCTCTTTAATTGTATCCAGTCGAAGGACAAGTGTTTGGATTCATGATCAATTATTATGATTCTGAGGCCAATTTCACAAAGTTTAGGAATGAATCACAGCTTGGAGGGTGTGGTGCGTAAAAACTAATAGGTAACTTATTGTCATTTTGGGCCACGAGTCTAGCGGCGATAAAGAGTTATGAATGGAGTGGCAGATGGCATAAATGGGAAGTGAGGAAAAAAGAAAAGAGAAAGAAAAGAGAGCGAGGAGAAAAAAAAATGAGAGATAAGAGTGGGAGAGAGGATGGAGAGGCCGCGGCAGAAAAAAGAAGAGTGAAATGGTGGAGTGAGGAGTGTGATAAGGAGGCCTTTGAAGGGTCCTCTCAGATGCTGGGATTGCTCAGTTCAGCGCCGTTAGAGCCTCTGAGGTACTTGAACCTTGCCTGCCTTTCCTCCACCTCTCTGTAGAGCTGCTGCCCTGCAGGCCACCTGTAAACCGCTTTGACACATGATCCACTCCCACGGATGTAGAGTGGAAACACAAACACACATACACACACACACACACACGGAGAGAGAGAAACCACTGCTTGCAGGCAGCTAAGCGCGCACAGACGCTTTAACGCATCATCAACGTTTGGTTGTTTTTTAACATTAGCACTCGATTAACAACTGGCTGTCCCACTTTTTGAGTGGAGGGGCACTCACAGCAGAAACAAGAGCGCTACCTAATCGTCTCTCTCATGACACGCTGATTAAAAAAAAAGTTGTTTTTTTTCTTTTTATCCATCTCTCACTGTCACTTTTTAAGCAATGGATCCTTCAGCGGGAAATAACCCACTATTGTTATCCGTGGCCCTCACATTGGCGTGAAAGTGGCACTAGGAGGAGTTTAACCTTCCCCTTCCTGAAGGCCGAGGGGAAACAGGACACGTTGGAATTTAATTAAGCAATTAGACGGATGCCTTACCACAGCCGCAAACAAGTGGCAGGGAAAGAAACTTTCAGGCAAACACACACACGTACAAATGCATTTTCAAATAAGACAAATTATTACTAGGAATGCAAGAAACTCGCATGAAAATATGCATGCATATGTAAGTTAAAAGTAAGCACTCAGTCACTGCAAGAAAGCTCGAAGCAACTCACACCACTCCCCATTTAAAAAAGAAGTGGAGGCTTAAAAAAAAAAAAACCTCCAGATTAGGCATTGTCAAAATATTTGTGACGGAGGAATTCCACCAGGCGAGCGCGGAATCGGCTCCTCTACAAAAGAGCCATCTTCCCTGAGTAACAAGTTGGTGCAATGAGTGTCGACAGAAGAGGAGCTGAAATCCCCCCCGGGCTAGAGAATATCCCGCTATTGTAGTCTTAACCCGCGAGACCTGGCGGGGAATGTACAGCTTTCACAGTCACTTCTCATCCTATTTGTAGCACTGCCGCTGATGTGCGAGCGCCTGGGCCAGAGCAGGTCAATCCCCCCCCAGACACCCCCGCTTTTTATATCTCTCTGTCTTCCCTATACTCTCAATACCACCTTTCCTAAGTCCAATAAATATTTGAGGGGGCATTCATCTACATCGTGTTATTTTCTCCACCCACCCCCCAGGCCCTCACACCAAAACCACTTTTTTCATCTCACTTTTTTTTTTTTTTTTTTTGTATTTTTTTGTTCCACAAGGCAAGTTTCATTAAAGATCCAATTATGCAAATCAGGTGCTGGAGAGGCAGTTGAATATGCACTATAATGGTGTACAGTAATCGTTCGACACAATATACGGCATCCGGGGCCAGATTTACGAGCGCAACAGAACTGCAACGCCTCCATCCTTTGGTGAAAACCTCTTGATCATAATTAAAGGTGCAGGAGTTCTCGACAGCATCCTCACACCCTCCTCTCTTTCTCCCTCTTTTTCCCTCTCCCTCCATCTTGTGCTACTTTGGCGCGCTCATTAGAGGAGGTCTGGGAAGTTTACAGAGGTCACATCCGGGGAGGTAGAGCGGCTAAAGAGCGGACATGACACTCGATGCCAGTCGGTGATGTTATGTGAAGTGGGTAATAGACATAACCTGCCTCACACACACAGATATAACCTTCCATCTCATCAGCACTGGAGGTATTTACCACAGTCTTAGCTGAGCGTGACTGAATGTTAAGCAGTAACAATTCTCTGCTTCAGGACCTCTGATTGATGTGTGCTTGCCCGTTTGTGTTAAGCTGTTGTCTACGGAAATGACACAGCTGAAAACGTAGCAGCGTTCGACACATCAAAAGAGAAAACGGTCCTGACATTGCATGACGCATCCTTAAATCCAAAATGCAAATGAACGTTGAGGCAAAAAAAAATAAAAAACTACCAAACTAAAGCCAAACTCAATAATGCCTTAATGCCAAGGGAGCTCAGCAGGGAAGCCGGGGCAAACAAAGGAGGAATATCACGGGTTGTGAGGATAAGGTGTTTTACATTTTTCAGGTTACATTCCTTGTTGGTGTTATGTGAGCGCCAACTGATTCCACAGACGGAGCGAGAGAGAGAAGGGGCAAGGCCAGAGCATCGTCTGGACACTGGATTTTCTCAAGGCTGAACTAGTCCTAAAAACACACACACACACAGCATAAGAGTACATGTGCACGATACACTGTTGCAAAACTGTCACAAATGCTACCAACCCACACGCACGGACCTGCAAGTGTGCACTTACTCAAGCTTATTTATCAAAGTCTGGAACTGAAAACAGTGAGGAGATTGCAAAAGAGAAAAGAAGATTTTGTAATAAAAAAAAGAATAAAATAGATCCTCCTCGCGCCCACTTCCATTCCCACCTCTCCCTCCGAGACCACTTCGATTTCTTCCTTTCCTCTCTTACCATCCAGACCTCAGCCGCCCTCGCCCCCCCTCACCCTTAACTCCCCCGGCTGCCCAGACAGGCAGACGCTCCTTGTGATGGCACCCCGGCACGAAAAGGACTCAAGAGCCTGAGTCAAGCCTATCTGTCAGCACCTCATCTGCCTTACACCCTTTATTCTTAGATCAAAATGACGTCCGTTATTACCCCCTCACCACCACCACCACCACCACCACCCCAGACCATCTACCCCACTGCTCCTCCAACCCCACAATCCTTATCAAGCTCTCAGGAGCAAGGAACATGCTGGGGGAAAATATACACTCCAAGTAAAGGATGAGGCGTTCACAGAGCGCAGTACAGCACACACACACACACACACACACACACAACAGGAAAACTGAACATAAACTCTCATTTAAACAATGATTCAGTCAGGCTGATCATTCTTACAGCTAGATTTTAATTGATAGCATATTCATTTATGGCTAATGGCATTTTCCATAGTTCCCATTGCTTTTTATATTATTCAATAACTGAGTCAGAGGTAAAGCACTTTCTTTATGTTCTTTCACAGTCCCTGACTTCTAAGAAAAGCAACATGTTCAATTTAAAGCCGAGTAAAAAAATAAGAACCGAGACATGACAGCAACACTTCACATAAAAAGGATTAAGAAAATTGTAGTCATCAGTTTACAAATTCATTTCACAAAATGAGATCCTGAAGAGGCCTCATAATGAGCAAAAAGGTCAGTGGCACTAACTTCATAAAACTTTGAGGTCATTCATGCCCCCTTCCATTTATCACCACGGCAGAATAAATCATAATTGCCGTTCCTTATAAAAGTTCGGCATCTCACCCTGTGGGCTGGTAGTGGCGGAGAAAAAGAGAAAAAAAAAATCTAATCAAACATTGTCGATGACAGAAATTCAAACAAATGTGATAAAAAATCTCATCGTTTGAGATTTCTGCGTAATGTGTGTAATCTAGCGTGTGCTGTTTTGTGGTCAGGGCAATCTCTTCTTGAGTTCACTTCCCGCATTCGATTCAATGCTTTCAATTGTGCGTCAGAGTGTGTGTGTGTGTGTGTGTGTGTGTGTGCACTTGTCATATTAGCCTCACGCTGCAACTGCAAGCCCAGCTCGCCAACATCTTTCCCTCTCTGGCTTGAACTCTAGAGATCAAGGTCATGGAGCTACAAGGCTCAACCCAGACTAACGCCTGTGTGTTACAGCCCCTTCAACACCCTCCTCACCCCCCACGGGACACACATACACAGACACAGTAGAATACATGTACGCTGCTGCCTTGCCCTGTTGCCCGTGTGAAGAAGAGTGAGCAGATTAGAAGCAGAATGGAAATGAAGAAATGACACAGCCAGTATCCACAGCCTTTACCCAGTAGGTAACACAGAAAGGGGGGGGGGGGGGGTTGCTTTCACAATGACTGCACATATCAATTAATGGCTGGCTGATGAGCAGAGCTGGCCTGATCTGGCCTGCCCACCACCGCCCTGATCCCAGCGGACTGGGAGCCCTGGCCTCGCAGCCTGTACAGCTGGAGCCCTCTCCCCTATAATTACATGAGAAGGGGATCGACTAGCCACAGTGAGGCTGCCTATCTGACTGTGGACTGCACTATGTTGCAGATGCATATATCACTGACAATGGTACAGGATCACTTCAATTATGTGTTGTCCCATTGATTATACACACATCTTTTTCTGTGCTGCTAGATTATGTAATTCATGTGACCACTTCGCTGTGGTGGGGTTTATTTGGGGGTGTTTGCTCAGCCTTCTTTTCGTGGACATTTGTTAAACAAGTGTGTGATTTTTTTTCCATACTCTCCTATTAAAAAAAAAAAAAGATTTTTAAAAAATCTGATTGTGTACATGTCAACATGCAAATAATTCACAGTGCGTCGGACTGACAACGCGGCGGCTTCAGTCGAGTGGGTCTACTCCACGGTGAACCGAGTGGCTGACTGACTGACTGACAGCCTGGTGAAAAGAGGACTGATTTGATGCCATCCTTTGCATGCCATGCTCTCTTTCTCCCCCCCCTCTCTCTCTTTCTCTCTCGTTCTCTGTCTCTATGTGTCCCCCCCTCCCTTTCCTCCCTCCCTCCCTCACTCCCCCCTTGTCTCTCTCATCACTCCCTTCTCCCTCGTTTTTCGGCTGAGAGATGTGTATCACCAACCAGCCAGTCACGGCCCCGCGGCCCCCTTAGCAACGCTGACACGGGCACAGGTGGGAAAGCAACTAATGCAGGATCAACGGCGACTGCTACAGACTGGCTCCCCAAGACCAGATTTTGAGCTCCGTCGGTCAGAAAGTTGCAGCACAGGAAAATCAAAATACTTGAGCTGTGTGTGTGTGAGTGTGTGTGTGTTTTTCTTTGCTGTAATAAATCTCACGCTGACTCCAAAATAAAACATCCCATCCATAAACCTCGTCAATTCATCTATTTGACTTGCCATGAAGTGAAGATAAATAATGCTTGCATATTTTATAAGAATAATTATTTTAATGACAACAATCCTGATAATTCATTGGATAATTCATTAGTGAGTAGTGTGTAATATTAAAATGTAACCTGACTTGTAGATGAATAGAAAGAAAAGAAAAAAAAATAGAAAATCCAAAGCAGGCCTGATGAATAATAAATAAATTGCTAACGCAATCCACTGAGGCCTTGACACCAAATTCGCTACATAAATTCCTCGAAGAGGCCAGTCAGCAAAGCAAGGCCTTTTCTTAAAACACCAAGTGTCTCATCCCAAATATTTTCACCCGAAAAGAATGACAACATTTCAAGTTGGAGCAGCGGCAGAGAGGTGCAATAAAGGGCAAACAGGTCTGTGAGGCAGACTGAACTGTCAGAGGAGCGGGGACACTTATCCATTTGCTATTTCATCTCCAATAAGAGAATGTAAGGAGCTGACAAAAAGGGTTTACGCCCAGACACTATTTCAGACATAATATCCGCCCTGTGCATACCATTAAACAATGACAGCATCTCAACTCACACAGTACATCTATTTATCCCTTTTCCTCGCACAATGAATCTGAGGAAGAGGCAACATTTTTTTTTTTTTTTGTTTTTTGGCTCAAGACAACTTTAGGAAAGGTTAGAGAAACAGTGGGAAACAACGTGATAGACATTGTTGAGTATTTTAAGAAGGATGACACGTGTCTTCACAGCCATTGTGCAGTGCTGGGAGCTTGTTGGAAGTGGCTGGATAACCCAGGTCAGATCACTCAGGGGTCAACTTGACTTCCAAGAAAAAAAAAAGGTCCTCCCCACCCAAGACGCACGGTGAGACACAGGCTTTAAATGGGATTACAAGCCTCACCCATGCCACATATTAGTGATAATTCAATACGACCCCGTCACGTTAAGTGCAAATTCGGACATCGCTTCCCCCCCTCGGTGTGGGAATTCGGCATTTTAAGCGCACGGAAAGGCGCTCAACCTGCCTGGATGTTTTGGATATCCTAAAAATAAACACCGTGTGGTAAATTTAAAGAAGATAACGCGGAAACTCCAGAGAGCACGAGTGCAATGACATGTCATACACACGACCTCTTCCATCCCCTGGAAAAATAATACTGCCTTACGAGCTCCGTCATTTTATATTTCCACTGTAACGGATGTCTATCAGCCTCCTGTAGCCCTTTTACCGACTCGCCCTAACTTTCTCCCCCCGTCTCTTGAAAGAAAAACTCATTCTTCCCCCCCATCAAAGCTGACATCGGGTCCCCCCCAAAAAATGTCATTTTCCCCGCTGCTAAGATGTGCGTTTAGTCTCTCCACATATGGCATTTACCCCCCTCGTCTGAATGCCATCGTAACGTCTCCTCAAAGCATAGTGCAGGGGCTGCTTATTCATAAAGAGAGGTCGATCACTGCACAAAATGGCAGGTCTCACCGGCTCTTCTTCCATCTCACAAGTTTTGACACATGGTGGCAAACACGCCGGTAAACTTGACTCGCCTACCCCCGGCACTCCTTCAGCACAAGTGCGGTGGGGAAAGTTTTTTCCTTAACGGGGGAGAAACACACGGCTGGACTTTTCCTAAAAGTCTCATACTGCGTGTCTGATCTGTATGCGCAATATCGCAAAGCCGTGCGCCCGATCGCCTTTTTACGCATACGGGTTGGAGTAAAAACATGCAGCCGTAAACAAACTTTACATTTATTTCAAGCTGGATTCAAAATTTTGTTTTTAACGCGTTGAGTTGCAAGGTGTCGAGCATCGCAGCCCGTGTCTTCTTGGTCCCAGCTGCTATTTTGTCGCCGTTTTTTTTTTTTTTTTTTTTACGATCGTCACTCGCTACGGATAATTGCACTGTTATTTTCTAATCATGATTGGGGAGACATCAGGGGCCCCCGCTGCGATGCACCCGCACAAACAACCCCAAAATCCTCCCCAAAAACTGACTTCCCAGCGAGTAATACACTCCAAGCCCCCCCAGTAAAAACCCCACTCATGTATACTAGAAGCTCCACACTTCTTACCTTTTAAATTTGGCGAAGCGCCGGCTAACTCCTGCGCGTAAACGATGCGTTGTGAGAGATAGTGTTCATTGAATAATGAGGCATGTCCATATGATTTGACCGGATCATATTCTTGTCGGATGACGGGGGTGTTGAAAAGTGCGCTTCGGACCTGTTAAAGACTGTCCACTCCTCGAATCCTGTCCCTACAACTGCTCCCTGCCGCGCATCCTGAGTTTGAAATGAAAAAATACGGCTTTATTACTTGTCTCTTTTTTTCCTGTCGCCTGTCTGCTAAAAAAAAGGTAAACGTTTGCATTGATGCCGATCGCCAGGCATCAGCATATTCCCTTCATCTTTCAGCTTGAACTCCCCCTATCTGGTAGGTGAAATGCATTGTACCGTTAAAAAGGCACTCCATTGTAGAAAGCAGAGCCGACTGGCTGCATACAGCCCGGGTCTAGCGGTATTCGTCGTTGACGGGGATAAAAAATCAGCTGGTGAGCCCAGCGGTGTTCACAACCTCGTTTAAAGAAATAAGCCTCTCGTCGTTACATGTCCCCTGGTGCCGTAGCAAGAGGGGGGAAAAAGCCGATTCCCAACCACCTTAGTTTGTTTCTGACCTTGAACTGCCCACAAACAC
The DNA here is from genome assembly GCA_033000465.1 of Sciaenops ocellatus. Taxonomy (NCBI): domain Eukaryota; kingdom Metazoa; phylum Chordata; class Actinopteri; family Sciaenidae; genus Sciaenops; species Sciaenops ocellatus. The sequence goes on along the minus strand of CP136888.1, from coordinate 3,999,176 downwards.
TCTTTTATTTCAAAAATGTGCCCCCCTTGTACAGAAGCATTCACACGCAGCCCGCCTCGCCGCTTTAGGCACCGTGCGTTAAAAACATCGGGCTCGGTGGTGGAAAGAAAAAAGACACCCAGGTCAACAAAATGAGTCCAAAAAGTAGAATTCCTTACCTTACAAGTGAACTGTTTCGAGTCTTTTTCTTCTTCTCTTCGCCTTTAAAAAAAAACTCCAGGATAAATGAGTGTTGCCTCTTGTGCGTCCTGAGCGTCAGTCACCGCTTAAGAGAAGTAATGAGTGATAAAAATGACGCTCATCTATCTGCACTGTAACCTTGTGGCGTATTTAATGTAAATAAGCCCCGTTGTGTTGCCAATCCCCATGCATACAAACGCAAAACCGCTCCTCGGGGACTCGCTTTTGCCTTTTTTTCTCTATGTATTGACGATTTATTCTTACTGCCTGGGAGCGCAGGAGGGAATGAACATAATTATTTGAAAATATGATATATCAATAATGCGACTCGTCCAATTTGTGAATGAATGCATTTCTACACACCGTTTGCTTGATTTTTTTTAAAGCGCCCGATCTGACTCTAACTGAAGCAAAGACTTTTTTTGGGATGTTTGTTTTTGATATTTTCTAATAGATTTCCATCAGGAGCTCCAAACTTGAAGTTGGCACAACTTTTTTTGCGACGCGTAAAAAAAAAAACACACCAACACGACATTAAAAAAAAGAAGACGTCCCGCAGAGGCCGAACCGTTTCTTGCAACTAAAACCTTCCTTGCGGGATGGTTTTGATATATTATGCTTCTATAGGGGGGTGGAAGAGACTGAATAATGCAATTATAGATTCAGTGTCCCAGCGTTGACAAAAGACAGGGCTTCAATAGAGGCTTTGTTATAGGATTATATAATGATTATGGGGTAATTATGGGAACGGTTTGGTAATAATAAAAAAGTATCAAGTGCTCTCTTGCACGGACAGCTTGTTTTCTATAATGTAAGTGCATGAGTAGAGGAGTGTGATAAGACAGACAGACAGACAGACGGTGCTGCTGACAGCTAGTGGCAGGATGACGGCAGACAGCCCCGATTATTCAAAATGTCGAACCGAGAGACACATTAATGCCACTGACTGAGATGCTATCAAATGTCCTCAGAACCGGACATGGGCCCACAATGGAATATCTCGGGGTCATATTCATAGCAGCCCTGTGCGTAACCCCCCTCACCCACCCTCCTCCATACACACACAATCCCAAACACACACACCCTCATCACCCCCCCCCCCCCCCCCCCCCCCTTTCTGCACGCCGCTTGTGCCATGCTGTATGTGTCAGAGAGAGAGGGAGAGGGAGAGAGGCAGAGTCACACACATGTTAATGGTCACTCTGACACAGAGCGCATGACAGTCCATCTGTGGGTGCAAATAATCTGCACCTTACAGCAGATTACACTTCTTCATATTCACACTCAGGAGTCAAACTTTTCTTTTTTCTTTTTTTTTTTTATCATATTCACAGGGAATATTTACTCACCTTCATGAACAAACACAGTCATTATGAGGCCTAATATGATCTGTATCACTCTGCTGATGCTTATATTAATAATAATATGTATGCTTATTTTAAAGATATTGTCACAGTGCTGAGTCTGTGTGTGTGTGTGTGTGTGTGTGTGTGTGTGTGACATTAATAGATAGCCTAAATATCTGCTTTCTTCCCTTTCCCAGACAAAACACATCTCCCTCTTTAAAAGACACTCCACATTCATTATGCACTATGAAAATCAGATTCTCATGCTGCTCCTTTAAATGGTTATATGGAATTCAGTTTGATGCCTATGAAATTCTTTTTTTTTCTTTCCTTTTTTTGAGCATTTTCCAAAATAAAAAAAAAAGTTTTCCTCCCCTAAAGAAATTAGCATAACCATTCCCCATCAATAATATGGCTATCTCTATGGGAGTGATAGCAGCAAGCAGTAGGGGTGTTCCTTTTGCCGATTCTCCATGGATCAACAGCGCGTCATCAGCTCCTTTTGAACTTGTTATAGCAAGTCAAGTGATTCTTTATCGGCTGACAGCCTTGACAATGCATCTGGGATGGGAAAGCAGGTCAAAAGGAAGTTGCCATATGGACTTAAGCATGCAAATTTCTAACAATACACAGCAGTGAGGGTTGTACTCTCACATGCACACCACCATATATGTGTAAGTAGCCACGCAACAAAACTGCCAGCGGTATTGTACAGGCAGATCAGAGCGACTTAAATCAGTTGTCTGCAGAGTGAGTAGAATGAAAGTAATTTAAAGTACACAAGGATCAGAGCTCTAAAGGTGCAGAAAGATAAATATAAATGCTTTTTATGATAATATAATTGATTTTTATGATATTAGAAGTTCTTATTGCCTTCTAAGGAGCACAAACAATGGATGAACCCACCTTTATCTCATCGGAGGGGATATAAATGATTTCCAGCATCAGTATTGTACAAATTAATGCTATTTATTTGTTGTTTGCAGGCAAGTGTGCAGCTTTATCTGCCATTTAGCGCGTTAATAAAACTTAGTCTAAATGCTGAAGTCCTTCAGGGTGCTACTTGAAACCTAATTGCGAGAAAGCACATTAATGAATTTTTTATTGTATAGAGTGCGTATGTGAGTGATGGACAGTGTCGGGAGCGGAGAGGAAGAGGTCTGACAGCACCGCTGCAACAGGTGCAGCAGCATCACATTCATTTACGCGAGCCCTGAGTACTGTCTTAAGGCTTATAAACTGTGACTGGTGTCTAGTCAAATGCCTGCGTGTTACTCTCATTGATTAAACTTCAGTGAATAAATGAACGTCACGCACTTTAATGTTTGTCAAATTTCGGTCGATGTGGCGTAGCGTAAAAACAGTAGCGGCGGCCCACATTTTAACCTACTGATTGTCTTGCTGTGCTTTTCAGCATGCTATTAAGTTTCATTGAAAACGAATGGGAATTGGTCAGCAGGCTGGGAAGTCAGTATATCACAGAGAAAGAGAGAGAGAGAGAGATTTGGTGCTCTGTTCAAGTGTGTGTGTGTGTGTGTTTGTGTGTGTTTGTGCTGAAGGGATAGGAGGCAGGGGGAGTGTTGGCCGGCAGTCCTGGGAGGGTCATCACTGCCTTATTACTGCCATGTTAGTGACTAGCAGCTGAAGATGGCTCTGCTCCTTGCCCCTCTGCTTGGGAGTCATCCAAGACAGCGTGCTCCAAAAACAGACCGGCCACTGTTCACTTCTCAGATAGATTAAGATGTTATTCCACTGCTCTGGCCATCTCTATCTGACTCTCTGTCTCTCTTCCCCCCTTTTTACCAGACCCAAATTTGCAACATGCCAGCCTGTTCCTCAGCGTCTCCAGAGGCCTTACTGCTAATTTCAACTATTAGCGTGTAGACACAACAATTTAAGAGCATGGGCGCAACATGATCGCAAAGGTTTTCATGCTGTTGTCTGTGCGAGTTTAGAGGGAACTACCAAATTATATAGTTATGGGTGAGTATGCGCATATGGCGAGTGTAGTTTGTGTCTCCGTGTTTGTGTCTGTATGATGACTGAATGCATCTTTAAAGCCAGATATTGTGCCCTGTTTATATTTAAATGCAAACACAGCCGAGACTTTGGCTTCCCCCCGAGGAAAAGAAATGCTTTTCTTTACTTCAAATTGAGTTTCTCAAAGTCTAATTTGTAGCAACCCTTTGATGAACAAATGTTTTCAGACTATCCCCTGCTTTAATGAAAAGGGAGTGAGTGCAATTTTAAACAATCTGAGGCCCTGAACCCTCTGTGACTATAAACTTTAAAAATTAAACTTTAGAATTTGTATCAATTACACTTTCAAGTTCTGACAGGGCCTTAAATAAGAGCCAGGAGCGCTGGCTATGGAAAACGTTTACCACACCAGATTCATTTCCACTGCAGCCATCTCTTCTATTGGTGACATCAATCCCTCATGTGAGGCATTTACGTTTTCAACAAATACACACTAAATACACACTACTGTCTCAGGCTCTCCCCTGATGACTGGGGTCAATGAGTGTGCATGTTTGTCAGCTCTGATCGTTAATGAAACGCTCACACAAATACAGCACAGGCAAATATTTACAACCCAGCCTGGAGATTTCATCACGGACAAATCTGTGATTCTTCAGGAAGTGCTGTATTTCTTTATTCGCCAGGACAGAGCGTAAACTCAAGATCAAACTTGTCCGGGCTTGATGAATGTGGGGCAGCAGGAAGTATACTGCCTTTGACCTATAACCAGTGTGATTTTAATTTAAATCATATGAATCAACATCTGCCCAGAGCAGAAATGAAATATATCTAAATGAAAACATCTGACTCTAATTGATTAAGAACAATGTTCTGCATAGTAGGTCTAGAATATCCTTGTTTTGATACTGATTGAATTTCTCCTTCATCCATGACTAAGGGAAAAGGAACTGATGTGTGTGTTCATGGACGTGTTCATATATCTTTACTAGTTTGTAAAGTCACAGGGCGAAGCGGACGATTTTCTGAAATATAATTAGCCCGCGTTCTTTGAAAAACCCAGAAGGTTGTTTAACACCACTTACTGCTGTTCTGAAGATTTTTTCCAGCAAAAAAGAAATATTCTGTTGCACGAGAAAAAGCTGCTTTTATTCTGTTTCTCAGGCTACAGCTGTTTTTATGAAACCAATGTTGTCATTACTTTTAAATTATTTTCAATAACAGTAACTTTATGTAACATTTGATTTTTTTTTTTTTTTTTTTTTTTTTTTTTTTTTTTTTTTTTTTTTGCAATTTAGCTCTGAGTTTCAGAGTGTCATTCACTTTTACACCACTGTGGTAAATACGGACAGCTGTACACATGTATTTGTTATGATCGTATTACTTATGATCAAAAACTAGTGAGTTGACAAGTTTGCTAACAGCCAAAGCAGAGTGCAACAAAGCAAGGGCAACAATAAAGCAGGCAGTAGGCAGACTAGTTACTTAACAGTTCAACGTCTGTCTTCACGAAGCTCTCGCCAGTGACTAAAAGCCTCCCTTTCTCATCTTTGTTTCGTCTGTCGACGTCCTCTTCGGCCTCTTCTCCTCTGCCATTATGTCGATGGAGGCTGCTGAGCCCAGTTGCATTGCCCAGCTTTGGTTCTAGCTCCACTCTCCTGCAGCACTCCGCTGCTCCCGGTGGTCCAAAGCTCCTGTGATACCAATGTAAATAGCAACAGTCCTCCGGTGTTCTGAATAGCCAGTCCAGGCATGTTTACGAGCTAACTACCTAACAGCAGCTACTGTTTGAGGCAGTCCATCAGGAAACTCACAGAGTTGATCCGGAACAGCCAGGGGGAAAACCATCTTTTTCTTTTTTACCAAAATCAGTGAAATAGTTGGTGGTGTGTGACTTAGTGCCATAAAGTCTTCTCTTGACCCGAGCCCTTTAAGGTAGAAAAGTTACATTATGTTCCATTATGTTATTTTTTTGGTCAGAAAAGTCTTTGAAGATTCTGGAAATACCTCAAGAACAGTAGTAAGTGAGTATGATCATCTGTGTTTTTCAAATATTAGTACTTTTGGAGAAATCTGATGTTTAGTTCTGAGACTAGAATCGTAATAGTTACACACTGGAGGCACAAATGTTTGGTTACTCACATACGTGTGTCTAAATGTGTAAATGTGTGTTGCTTCTTTGTAAGTGCCAAAACTGGAAACTTAGTGATGATAGATTGACTCCTCGGTTAGTTGGAGCCATGAGACGACAATTAGGACAGCATTCAAAGCCCTAAAACCAACCACTCCCAACAGTAAAATGTCACACTTCATCTTCACAAGGACTCACCGCCATGTATTCAACTCATCCACAGTGACAACATTCTCATCTTTTGAGGATCTAAGCATAGTTCAAGATTTGAAACAACTTTTCAGTCGGTTTATCCGTCCGTCGTCGCCCTTAGCTTCAGAGCGATGTCTGCTTTCCCCTCCGGAATAGGTAGGCGCTCCCATGCACTACCACTCGCCGTCTCCTGTCCTCTCACCTTTCCACCAGAGTCCATATTTCCTGGATAGTGTGCGATCATATTTTACTATTACCTATCAATTGGTTTCTAATCGCAGTAACGAGGCAGTGAGCTGGCTGGTGACAGAGCGCTAACGGCCTCGCAGGGAACATTAAGGAGGCTGGGTTATGCTGTGGGCCGTTAACTACCTACAGGCGCTGGCTAATGGCTCCAAATGACCTCCTCAGTGGCTATTAGCACATAATTAGAACCTGCAGACCAGTGGTGACCTCCGCCGGACACACGTGATTACTTCTCTCCCCCTGTGTTCTCCCATACTCTCCTACCCTCTCCTCCATTCCTTTCCTCTTCTTTCCTTTCCCTTTCCTGTCCTAATCTGTCCACTTCTTTCTTGTCCATTCCTCCTCCTTCTCGTCTCCTTTTCTCTAATGCTCTGTAGGATTACATTGGCTCCCTGGTGGGAAGACTACCACTAAAATTAATCTCTTTATGGTGCCCCAGTACAAAAATACTCCTCCATACTGTAGGTCCTGGGAAACTGCATTAAGAAAGAATATTCATTGCTACATTCGTACAAGGTCTGATTATTGGTATAAAAACGGTTTCCGTGTCAAAGTAAATTTAATCATTTTTTAAAAGCTTGCAAGCGCTGCCGCTTAAGGCCGGCTTTATACCTTGCTGACAATTGCCAGCACCTCCTTGACCTGATTCAGCAGCACTTCCTTAAATCAGCAGATAATGCAGCTCTGCAGTGAAAAGAGAAGCTAAACGGCAGATAAAGTGCAAGGTGCTGCCACACCACAAAAGGGCTCAGTCACACTAAACTCTGTGTACACTTCAGAAACAGTCTCCCGTTACCCAGAACAAAAGAGACGCTTTACTAGGTTAGTGTCAGCTCTGGAGCAGCAGGGAAACAATGAGAGAACAACAAAGGAATGTGCTGATTTTTTTTGTGTGTTAGGGGAAAATGCTACACAGTACTAGTGCCTTAAATTATCAGTGAATTATCTCTGAGCCTGTGGGAATTATGTGGGTTATTTGTAACAAGCATTCAAGGACAAGTGGGCCTTGTGTTACAACTATGAGATGAATACTAAACACAAAAAAATTCCTGGCCAACTATCTATCTTTTCAGGCCATCTTCTAGCCATGGAAATAAGAAACAGGTACATTGGTTGAATTGAGCTGAAGATGAGTGAAGCTGGTGAGGACATAGTAGAGAGTAAACACTGCTGGACAAATGCTACTGGCACTACCACCGACACAATAAATACAGCTGTTGTACCCTTGAGCATGTCACCGGCTTGGCACAGTAGCACAGTATGGTAACGCTGAAAAAAAAGAGCAATGGTGCTCAGTCAGTCTGTTGTGGAAAGCCATACAGTCAAGGTCTTTAGGCAAAAAGCCCAGAGGACCCGACTGGACCCAAAGCAGGTCAAGGATCTGTGCATTGTTTCAAGGTTGTGTCTCAGTGAAACCGCTGCAGGTTTCTGGATATTATACAATCTTTGATTGAACCCGATAAGGCTGAAATGCATATAAGAAACAGAGATAACAGGCATCTTTAGCCATGAAATCCAAACCCTGAGTATTACTCCCATGAATGTAGCTCAGGAGGCAACTGTTTTCTCAAAGCAAAGATTCGATGAAGTTTACTTCAGGCCTTTTAATATGTTTGTCAATTCTTTATGTGTGTTGCTTCCCCAGAATAAAAAAGTCAATATTCCTGCAGAAAAAAAAAAATAATGCTGTGTGAACCTGGTTCATCCATCCAGTTTCTGTACCTGGTTATCCTGTGTTATCACAGCGGGGCTTAAGCTTATTCCAGCTCACCACTGGGCAAGAGTCAGGTACAACCTGAACATGTCATGTACAGTGCCAGTTAAGAGCCAATTCATTTTCAATCACAAATTTCAATTCCACTTTTTCACAGCTGGTTTGGAGCACGACAAGAAACAGACCCAGCTTTAATATTTCGGTGTCTGGACCTTCTAATTTTGAGTCTAGTTTCTGATTTAAAACAGTTTTAAATACAGTCATGGTTACAATAATTCTTTGTGAAGTTGCATTCATTTATTTTCTGGCCACTTGGAGGCAGCACAACAAGCTGTAAACAAAATTTCACATTGACATATTATCACCTTTTAAAGTTGATATGGCTTCTGGTTTCTAATGGGTAAGTATATACTGTAGTTTCTGATCACCTGATGAAGTTTAGTTCAATACCTCAAATTTGGTCTCCACCAACTCCTGAATTAAATATTTGACTTTTTAGCAGCTAAATTCAACACTATGTTGAAACAGACCCAGCTTTAATATTTTGGTGTCTGTAACCTCCAATTTTGAGTCTCCACCAACTCATAGTGTTGAAATTCAACACTACGTTGAATTTAGCAGCAAAAACGTCGCTAGCTTATTGTTAACTTTGTCTGTTTGCCATTTGTCACAATGAGGTTGTGGCTTTCAAGAGCTTTTCACCAACCAGAAACACCCACTGCATCTAGGAGCAATATGTGATAAGAGTGATGAATTTAAAACAATAAACATACAACAACAACGGGCGTAAAACAAAAACAATGAGCTGAAAGACGTTAAAAGTTTTTTTTTTCAGTGTGTAAGATTTACAGAATATGAAATATAAACATGTTTTCATTAGTGTATAATCCCCAGAAAATATGAGTTTTTATGGTTTTGTAACCTTAGAATGAGCCTTTCATATCTACAGATGCTGGGGGTCATCTTACACGGAGTCTACCATGTTGACCCACCAGGGTTCTACAGTAGCCTAGAATGGACAAACTGGCTCTAGACAGGGCATTTCACTTTTTTTTACAAGTTTTGCAGCCATTATTGTTTCTTCGTCATAGGAAGTACAGGAAGTATTTTAATGGGAAACTTTTGCAGTATTTCTTAAGGTCCGGGTCAATATTAATATATCATTCAGGCTATTTCCAAGAACAGCACCATCTGATGGCAATAAGACACCGTGGAAAACAACAATGCTATCTTCTCAACAGGTCTGACCAGGGGGCACAGAGTGAATGAGCTGCATTAACTTCCAGTAGGATCATTAAAAATCATCTGCGAACAAAACCGACCAGAATTATTTGAAAGATGCTCAAACCACGTAAGAATTAAACACATGGCAGAGATCATGTGTGGTGCTGACAAGCCAACGAGTCTTCCAAATTAAAGTCTGATGATTTGCTGACCCATCCATCCAACATTTGTCGCTCTCATCGCCTTGCTTTCTCCCTTGCTGCTGCTTTAATTGCTGCGGCTGCTGGACAGCTCTGTCACATGAACATAGACTGATGCTGTCAGTCTGTCTGCACAGAGGACAGAGGACAGTCTCTGTTTGGAAGCTGTGAATGCTTTCATCCAAGTTCTCTTCATGACAAAAGTCATGACCTTCTGATTTGGTTAAGTTTGTTTGTTTGTTTCATATGAAGTTACATCACACGTCTTTAGTCAAGTGCCACAACAATCATCTGGGGTAACTACTGCCTGCACTGTGATCCTGTGGGAGGTCAAACCTGTGTGCTCTACACTATGCCCACCAGAGGCTGAAGCCCGCTACTGCAGGTGGGTGGAGTGCGGGGGTGGGGGAGCGTGTGTGAGGCCAAGCCAAGAGGTCTCCAGAGTATTCAGATATCCCAATTTCCTGTCCTGTGTCATCAGGTCTTAAGAAGCCGTTTTGGACTGTGTCATGAGTTAGACACACGCACCAATGTGCACACACTCAGACACACACACACACGCACCCACACAGACAGACATATAACCGCAGTCCTCACTGAATTAATTTGTTTTCATTTGCCCTCTGTCAGCAGTACTCTGGTCTTTGCTGTATAAAAGATCTCTTAACCAAAGGTCCCTCTATCTGCTCATAGGATTTCATATTCCAGATCAGCTCACTGCTGCTGCTGCTGCCTTTTTTAAGATATCAGGTCAAACAGCCATAAACCACAGTGCACAGTACAGTGGTACTCCATGCAATAATACTAAGAGAGGAATGTTGCAGTGTGGTTGAAGGCAAGGGTCACGGCCTCAGTGTGGGACAATTATTGGGTGAAGGCATTGTATCCAAAAATAGCATTTGGTTTGGATGCCGAGTGCAGAACATCAGCTGCGCGGCGTGTCGGTCAAATGTCGGGGATGTTCACAGAACCAAGCACGCTCATGCACGGACAGATATGACAGTCAAACACATGCAATGAAAGATACGGCCACATGCAAACAACTATTCATATGCCCACTTGAAAAACATACAAACGCACTCGGATGCTTATGCACACACGCGGAGGCATCAGTGAAAGGTTATCTCCAGTGCACAACTATAAAGAGATGCATGTGAGGGAAAGAAAGCTTTGGCCGGTAAAAGAAGAGAGAGACATTGGAAATTGCACTTCCATGTCATCCATCTCCTCGAGATGGCTGCAAACCCCTGGACACACTTAATCAGGAAAAGGGCACACCTCCGAGTATCCATTCTTTTGTAATGGCATTACACCGCACAAGTAAGATTTAGAGATCCCTTAATGTGCCAGAGTCTTCTGCATAAAAGTATATACAAAGGTTAATATTGCAATAATATGTTCCTGGAGGGCATTGTAATCATTATCTCTCTGGTGGTATCAATTAGAAGCACTTTACTGCAGGTAATGACTAAGATTCCGGTACAAAATGACATTATTATTATTATCCCCATCTATAATTTCAGAGTGGATACACAAGACATGGGGGAAAAAAAGAGAAGTATAAGTTCAACCAAAGGTAGGCTTAAAAAGTGAGAGGACTTTTACTGCTGGACTCGAGGAAGGAAGCTGACGACGGCTGAATCGAGTGTGTGGGAATGTGTGTGTGTGTGTGTGTGTGTGCCTGCGTGCATATGCATGTGCGCATGTGGATGTGCTGGAAGTTTCAAAGGGCCAAATAATACACAAATAAAAACGTGCATCCTCTTATTCATGGCTTGGCTGTCTGTCCCAGTTTCCTCAAAGCAGCTTGTGTGTGTGGTGTGTGTGTGTGTGAGAGAGAGAGGGGGGGGGACCATGCGAGAAAGAGAGAGAGATAGATCAGAGAAAGAAAGCTTCAACAACCTGACGACAAATATTTGCATTCCTCAAAGCACGGGAGTACTGTTCTTTGCTCTCTTCTGTTTATCCAGAGAGAAAGAGTGAGGGGAGAGAAAAAAGTTCCAAACATCTGAAAAGATGTGTATTTGTGTGTGTGTTTGTGTGTTGTGACCTTTGCGCTTAGCTCCAAACATTCATAATGAGTGCTCTTCCCCTTATTGACCCCCTCATCAAAAACATGAATAATTGAGGAATAAAAAACGCTCTTGGTTGTCCTAGTCGGCATTAAGCACAAGAGAAGCAGGCCCTCAGACTTTTGATTTAGCTGTTTTATATTTAATAAGGACACACAAGAGCCTCCAAGGCGCCTTTTTTTAGAAGAATTTAATTGGACGTCAGTGACATCCATCACAGGGTTGTCATGGCGTTGACCTTTTCCGCCGAGGCTATTCATAACCAGGAAGTTACATGAGCCTGGTTGCTGCCTACTCCGTCACACCCACCACCGTGACGCTCTATCCGTCACACCATCCTCCAGCTGATAAAGCTCAGATGTGCTCGCTGACAAACAGATTTGTTGAGATAATATTGAACGATGCTCCCCATTGTTTCGCGGCAGCTTCCGTTTTGGGTTGATCTCTGAACCGTATTTAACGATAAGTACCGTACATGCTGTAGGTGGAAGCCTCTGTCTTCTGTATGCTACAAGTGTATGCAGCTTTAATACGAGTAGCCCTAAAGAGCATGGAGCCCAGAGGCTTTAATTCATAAAAGGTTATGGAGAAAGTCATGACTGATGGCGGAAGATATTTAGTCAACATGAGAAATGTATTATAAGTCCCTAAACTATCAGCTTAGAGGAATAGGGTCTAACATATTTTTCCCAACATAATCAAAGTTGTCTTTTCTTTACACATTCATAGTTCTAAATGTTTATTAACGTCCAGTTTAACGTTGCAATCCTTAAAGGTTATATGTATGGAATTCACTGCCACTAGGTGTCACACTAGAGCGCAGCAGTCCAGACTGAAACAGTTGGGGTTCTACGGCTCACCAGACTGCATTGACAAAAGCAGTAATTTTACTCAGCAGATAATCATAAAGCACACTTTGAACCGGACAGAAACAAAATAAAACACTAAAACAGTTTTGTTTGTCTTTCCACAGTCCTTCCAACAATCATCAACGCTGGTTTGGTCAAAATACACCCTTTATTCACAGAGTTAAGTGTGAAAATAGTGAGGTTGCAATGAATACTTAGGGACAAGTACATCTACGAAGCGCTCTGATTGTTATTCTGACAACATTATAGGAGGGATCCCTACAGAGAAAGACCTTTTGTCCAACCAGAACCAGCCGTTATATCACTATCACTGCCACCAGACTCCATAGACAAAAACAGTCATTTTAACTTGCAGATCGTTGGAACTTCACTCAAGTGGACAGAAACAAAACAAAACTCACCAAGACTGTCTTTGTCAGTCTCTCCGCTGTTCCAACAATCACAGCTCTGGTTTGGTTATAATAAATCCATAATTCACCGACATAGATGAGCTCCTCAGCTGCACATGTAGGGACTCACGTGCACTAACATGCACACGCGGCCAGCCCGGCTCGGTAAACAAAGCACAGAGAGGCTGGGATAACACAAGCAAAGGGAGTGTGACATCATTCTCTGCTCTGGACGTCATGACTTCACTTTACAGAGCAAATACTTGTTTGCTGCTACATTAATGTAAACAGAATACGTAGTGTTTCAGTTCGAGTTGATCTGGTAACACTAGTGGTTACTAGTGGAAACTGCAACTGTGTTTTAATAATACAGGTCCCAGAGATTTATTCGAAATGACATGACCTTGGTGGCAGCAAACATGCCTTTAACAGCTACTCTCTTATTATGCAACAGAAGAAGAGCAACTGGTGTACTCTGTTTACAGTACAACTCCCCTCCAAAAAATTAATGAATAAAAAAAAAAAAAGATGCATCCTGTCACGTTGTTTGTGCTTGTGCTGGCTTTGTCTTCCAGTTTTCATCCAGCACTCCCGTGCATTGTTTCCTATGAATCTCTTGTGCATGGGTATGCAGTTTTAATTCCCAGTAGGAAAGATGGACTCCACCAGTAACAATTAAAGAGGCAATTACAGAATGCAAACACACTAAATGGAAGTTGCTGAGAAAATGCAAATTTATATAAAAACGAGGTCACGGAGACGCAAAGTTGCCTTATTTGATTTTTATTTATTTATTTATTGGCTATTGGGCAAGGTTGATATCTCAACCATGTTACAGCTGAAGCCACAGAGTAACATCAGCATTCATGCATCATATTTCAGTCTGCATGATAAAAAAAAACAATATTCTCTTTATTTTTTTTTGTCCTGGTTTGGTCTCCACCAATTCCTGTCACTAGCTAGTTGCTAACATTTTCTGTCTGCTGTTTGTTATTGGACAGGCAGACACTAAAACGCTCTGCAGAGATGAGGGGACCTGCAGGTGATAATTCTCTGTGGGTTGGCGACCCGTTTCACATTACATAATAATAATAAGAATAAACATGCTGATTAGTGCAGCTTTAAAATAATTTCTAACTACATCTGTATTTTCAGGATCTCCAGGAAAAACACTTCACAGCTGGAGTCGTTCCTGATTGGCCATCCACACTGAATCAGGGTAGTTTGCATTTGATCTGAAAAAGCATCCAGTCGGCAGGTTTGTTCCCTTTGAATTAGACGAGCTGGTGACATCAGCCAATCAGAGCGCAGTATTGTGGCTGTTTTGCCTGTATGTATGTTCAATAAACACAATTTAAATAAACTACAGGAGGTAGACAAATTAATGTAAACACTCGAGAAAGGACTTTGAAGGGAGCGGATCATCACTGCAAGCTCTGCAAAACAAAAGGTGGATTTTGCGAGGTTATACGCTAACTAGACGTCGTTGTCATCCCCCTCTCCGCTGTACTGTACATCTGTCATATCTCTGTTGGTTGGTTTCAACTTCCTCTTTATCTAAGCAGTTTGCCTGTGTTTTGTATATTCTGTCATTTTCCAGACTGCTGCCCATGAAATATGAAATACTTTGTATCTTTGTTGACCGGCACGGGATGATTTGGACAGGGCGCCGCGAGCCGTCACGAGTTGTTTTGAAAAACTCCATATCAAAGATCTGTTTACCAGACCTTGTTTACAGCACGTGTGTGTATGTGATTATGAAACATCACGAAGGACATTATTTTAATACCGAGCCACGTTCAAAATCAAAATCATGAAATCTGATTGGTATGGGACCTTTAAAGCGTCACGCTCGAGTTAAACAGTGGAACAAATAGTGTGGTGATTAAATGATGTACACAGAGAACAATAATCAAATGTCTCAGCGTGGTTGAATATTTGGGAACAAATGGTGTGCAAACCTCAGCTAAAAAGAGAGGAAACTCAAAAATGTGTCCGGACGCCTCCCTCCACATCATGTTCATCAGGGACTAGACATTTATGTGAACTATTTTGGTAATTCTAAAAATCACCTAACATGACATAGTTAAAAAAATAGCCTGGACACTGGTAACATTTCTTTTAGATGTCCCTCAAGGTACTACAGGTACTACAATCAGAGTAAGTTGGGTGGTTAGCTTCGTGGCAACAGAGCAATAGGCTGTGAGTCTGTAATGTTTAACTGAGCAATAACAACAGAAAAGAGGGAGTTATAATCTTAAGTGTCTCCTATATTACCGCAGATGAATCTAAAGTTAATACGAACAGGGGCGAGGTTATAGCACCTTCCTGAACGGCGCCGCAGCGCACCACGGCACAGCAGAGCCCAGAGGCAATAGGCAGAAACATAAGAGAAATGGAAAGGCTGAGCAATTCACCCAAAGGGATTAGATTTTAAATAGATATCAGCCCATATATGATTCCCTCTTTCTTTCTCTCGTCTGTAAGTGGGTGTAATTTGGAGTGTGTAATGAAGGAAAAAAAGGAGCTATAGGTTAATCTCATTGACCTCCACACTCTGGGGATGATGGGTTATAGCTAGGAGATATACACCCATCTCCCCTGCCAGCTAGCTCAGCCAGCCCTCAGAGAGGTAATGAAAGTTGTGAAAGTGACTCGGTGCACGGCGGGGAGCGGGAGTGCACATGAGCACGAGAGGGAAAGAGGGAAAAAAAGAACGGGAAACCTCAAGAAAGTGGGTCTACTTTGTTAGCCTTATTAGAGTGAAAGAAAGACAGTGGTTTTAGTGTTATGGCATAATGAACATCCACGATAAAAAAGAGAATTTACATAATGATCTTGGGTAAAATGTGTGACGGTAGTTAGCAACAGTCTGAAGCTGCTCCATCCAAACAAATTTGACAGGAGCGGCGGCAGAATCCAACTTAATTTTCCAGGTTTTATCCGGTTAAGTTTCCGCTGCACAATAATGGAATTCTTTAAACAGCTTCCTGCATTGACAGCATCATACGCTCTGTGTGCAATCACAGAAGAATAACCCGATAACCACAACAAACTTTCTGCAGCCGTTGGCCAGGTGTGCAGGGGTGTGAAAGTAGCAGGGCTTTAAAGCTGTTATCACTGTCCATGCATACAGTGGCTTTGTGGAGAGGCCGCCAATTGTATGATGAATCTTATCAAGACTATGAAGAGTCTGAAAAGACCTGAACATCTTAGAGACAGATCAGGGAGGCAGCAAAATGAAGCCAGGATACTATGATGTCTATGATTTTTGCATGGCCTTTGAATGCAGCCATTCAGAATTGGCAACACTTGTATGCAAATCCAAACTCTCAGCTAATAAAAAAAAAAGCAGCAGAGGACTGCACAGGACAAGCACCGTAGGGGTCGAGAGCTAACCCCTCATTCTTGCTCACGTGCAGCTGCTGTCACACTCTCTGTATCCACACACAGAGAGTTTGAGAGCAAGAGAGTCTGAGCTGTTGCACTAAAATACTAAGTAGAAGGTTAGCATATACACTACTCACAAATTATATTATTATTAGATATTTGACTTTCGGGTGAAATTTATGGAAAATGTCAAAAGTTCGTGCTGCAGTGATATTATATCATGAAAATAGGGCATTTTAATAAGAAGCATGCAATGGTATTTTCTTCATCTAAAACAATTTATTGAAACAAAAGCTAACAACAGTGGTGTGTATACCACAACAAAAAATGCCAGTGTATCCTTGAGCATCGATTACAGCTCGACTAGACGTCTCACGCTGTTCACAAGTCAACTTATTGCAACCTGCTGATGACACTCTGTGACACTCAGTGCTCCCTCTGCGTACATCCTGTTTGAAGCCTCCCACTGACCGTTGATGGATTGTTAGGTGTCGCCTTGATGAAGACGACATGATGAAGAGGACTGTTTAAATACAAAGTGTCATTGAAGCAGAACATTTAGTGGTCCATTCATGGATCAGACACTTGTTATGATTTTTAATCACCTTGTTAGAGAACAGCATGTTATGCAATAAGTACTGAAACATTGAACAGTTGGACGTGCATTCGAAAGTTTAGAGAAGGTCAAATTAAGTTCACCTGTAAAGGTTAGAGTGCATTTTAGGTGCATTCTGAAATTTCACCCGAAAGCTGAATATCCCAAACTTTTTGTGAGTAGTGTATATGTCATGACATAAATTAGTCACCAAAGATTGACTCTTAATAAAAACCTAGCAAATCGACAACTTTGCTAACCTTAAAACATCAACAAGGTCAACAACACAAGACATAGCAGCCAGCTAATATTACTTACTAGTCTTACAGCAGTCAGCCCAGCTCGGCGTCTGTCTTTCAGCCTGTTATTTCACAAAGCTCTCACCAACCACTAAAAGTCAGTCCCAGATTTACTCTTGTCCGGCAGATTCTTGTTTGGTTACTCTCTCCTTTTCCCTTCTTAGCTCCCTCCATCAACATCCTCTTGGGTCTCTTAGCCACTGCTATGTCCGTAGAGGCTGCTGAGCCCAGTTACATTGCCCACTCGCTCGGCTCTGGCACAACACTGTCTCTGCTTCCCGTCAGCATTCCCTGATGGATTCCACTCAGCCTGGGCCCTGAAAAACCTCCTCCTCCCAGTGGTCCAGAGCTCCTTTGAAAGCGGTGTAAACACGAACACTTCCCCAGTGCTTAGAGCTCCCTTACCGGGCAGCGCGGACTGAACTAACTAGCTTAGCGGTTAACTTACATCAGCAACAAGTAAAGCTTTCTGTTCATTAACTCCTAATGGAGCCGAGTTGAGACAGGCCAGCTGAGGAAAAACATTTTCTCCGTAAAATATGATCCATTTTTGATCGTATGAAATGGTCGGTGTTGTCTGACATAGTGCTGTAAAGCATTATGCACTTCTCCCAAACCCAATCCAAAACTTAGACAGTGCAAGAACAGGTGTAAAGGGCACAGAGTGGGAATGAGAAAGGCGCCATTTATCTGACTGAAAGTCGGTTTAGCAAAGTTACTTTCAAACTGCTTGTAGTCAATCCTGGTGCCCAGGTCCTGTTCTTTAAACTTTAGCTTGTTCTTAAAGCAGTTCAGTTTGTACATTCAGTAGAGGTCACCTTTTGCATTAGAAAGGGGACTGCCTCATTATCATTAGAGTCTTCATTAGCCTTTATATTATAGTGTATTATAGTGGCAACTTTAGTAAAAACAAGATCAACCTGTATTGACAGAACACTGGCCTTGACCCTTAATTTGACTCTCGGGAAGGTTGGCGCATGCTGCTATTGTATTTAGCTACATCATGTAGTGTTGCAACATTTGGTCGTCATTTGACAGCCAGAGCACAAACCAGATGCACCGTACAGATGGAAGAAGTCAAGGTACGGTAGCAAGAATGTGCCAATCTGAGTGTAATCTGCATGTAATAAAATTCACGTGCGGCAAAGCTAACAGGACAGCAGCACATCTTGATACGTTGACGCCAAAGACAATGTGTGGGCTTACAAAGAAAATAATAGAAGCAGATGTTACGTCGTACGTCTTACACCACTTCAGTGTATTGCCTTTTAAGTGTACTCTGTTTTTTTTTCAGTCCCGTGTTCCCCAAATAAAAGGGAAGAACGATGTGGGGCAAATTTCTGTCAGCTGCACAACATCGTTTGTGCCTTCCAAGACCATTACAAATCACTGCTTTTAAAATCTGAGGGTAGGAAGCAGGCCACATCCACGTAAGGAACTCCAGCTACACAGCGATGGTATACTTAGGAGTGTGTGTGTGAAAGACGGACAAAAAATGTGCTGAACATTTGTCAGCCAGGTGCACCACCTTAACTGCCCTCAAACTAGAAACCTTAATGTTATTTTTAATCTGATAACTTTAGTCCCCAGTCTCAAGTGCTCTAGTTGGATAACATCACAGGGTAAAGACTTGGTTCTCGAGTTTCTACGCCCTGGAGATAAGTGTCCTTTTCAAAGAATATGACATTAACTGGGGAAGATTTGGTGTGTATTACAAATGTCCTTAAGACAATAAAGTCAACTCTTTGTCCTCCGTGGAGATAACCACGCCATGCCCCTCCCTTTCTAAGATACTCATCTAAATATGGTTCATGTGTATGTTAAGTATGGGTGGTTATGACACGCAATCGGTGTGCGTGTGTGTATGTACATGTCTCTTATAAATGTATCCATATATAGGTGTTTGTCAGCTGTCTGTATGCTTGTGTGTGGGTGGCTCGGCCTGCCCTTCTCAGTTCAGCAGATAACCTGCTCTGCTCCTCCGCTCTGTCTGACTTTGTAACCATGTCTGTCCTTACCCTCCCACAGAAAATAAATAAAAGCTCTCCCTGCTACTCCCACTACATAAAGGGGGACGCATGCCTCGCATAATCGTTTGAGACCAGGACAAACTTGGCCCATTGATATCTGTGTATTTATTACGCCTATGGCAATATAAGGCAGGGCAGGGTGAGATATCAGCTTACCCAGAGAGCTGTGAGAGAGAGCGAGTTTAAGATAAAGGATATTTAATATCCAGCACACATCGGCAGGGGCCTAAGCCTCTAATAGCACTTGGGGTTTCTGAGCAGGTAATGCCTTCATCTTTGTCTAAACACACTTTTATGGACTTTAACTGTAATGATATAAAGAGAGAGGGGGTCACAGATAAATGTAGCGTAATGGCTCAAAGCCGAAGATTAGCCATGTATCCTGTCTAGGGGATAATGCTTCAAGGCAGTTCCTCCAAAAGGTGTTATCTCCTGCTGAAGAAAGACGAGAGGAGGAAGACACACACGCATACACACACACACACCCAGACACATATATTAAATAATAACCTCCTCTTCTTTCCTGTCTTTTTTTTCTCCCCGCCTTTCTTTTAACGGCGCTTTGCATTTTGTCACATTGCGTTAGAATCAACGGCAGCGCCGTTCAGGGCTGTAATGAATCTGCGAAGCCAATGTACATGTACATCACCGCGACAAACATTACCACGCCGCCTCCTGTGTTCTAGGACACATTACCTTCGCTTATTTGGTGTCTAAATGATAATGAGCATTCACATGATAACCTATATCATTTAGACCTGAACATGAATTTAAAAGAAAAAGAAAAAAAAAAAAAAAGGAAGTGATGCCTGTTCACAGATAATGTGCAAGAGCAACGGCAGCACTTAAAGGCCATTTAGTGAGCATTTTTCACAGATCAATCAGGTGGCCTCTAAGTCCATTAAAGAGGAGGAAGAATCAAACAACAGCTACATAGTTATCTGGAAGCGTGAGTGAGGGGAAGGAATAGTGTTGTTGTCCTAATTATGCGCCAGGCTGATGCATTATTTACCATTCCAACATACATCGGCAGAGCTGGATATGAATAAAATAATTTATGACAAGATCCTTTTCTTGTTCTCCTGCCTTTTCTTCCTCTCTATGTCCTCCATTTGTATTTTTTTTTACCCTTGCTCCTTCTCTTTAAATCAAACTTCAATAAAATGTGCCACTCCTATTCATTTTTGCATGAGGCCTCCCTGAAAAGGACAGAGAGATCTGTTATTCAAAAATTTGTCAGACGGCGCAGGGTCAAAACAACAAAACAGCAAAGGAAGGAGCGGCGGCTCATGTAACTCTGTAACTCACCTTGGACTGCGGCGGCCTTAAAGACAGCGGGAAAGTTGGAGAGAGAGAGAGAGAGAGAGAGAGAGAGAAAGGGTTGGCAGAGGAAAGACAAGACACCACCCCAACTCATCTTGATTAGCCAAATCTCTATCGCCAGCCCCTTGTTTCTTCTTTCACACGTCCTCTAGTCATTCACAAGGCCAACACTGTGACCTCAGGACGGACCTCTGCATGGACGTGAATCAGATTTAGCGGCTTGATTCGATTTGAAAACTCAAAGGCCAAAGCTGCACCTGCAAGAGTGTATTTATTATCGGCCTTTAATGACAAAACTCAAGACGGAAACACTGATCAGTCTCACTTAACCCCACTGAATCAGGGTCACCTATGTGTTAAGAGGACTGGATACCAAGTTCCAAGTGGCTTTGTCTTAATTTTTATTGGACCTCATGACGCTAAAAAACAAAGAGTGCCTTTGGGGTGTATGAATGAATACAGCACACAGTGATGATTGTGTATGGGAGAGTGTTAGCGGACGTCAAGTGACCTGTAATTCTGACTGTGGCTGCTACACCAAAATCACCTCAGCACAGATAAGTTATTAAGTGCTTGATATAGGTTACGTTAGGTGACGCGTAGACGTTACCCACACGTTTCTGAAGAGTTGTCGTGCTCAAAGTGTGGTGGCTCTGAGGCTGAGGGTATGAAACCATGACGCTGAAACCAGCCATGAATGGGGACATTAGCTCTAGACACCAAAATCTTTTTTTGTACCAGGCTGTAAACATGTTTATTTAAGCTGTGATGTTGTACATTTTAACATGGGGACTTATGGAGACTGACTTGATTTTCCTGCAAGTCTCAAGTGGCCATTTGGGGAAGTGCCGTTTTTGACACTGAAATGTCAAATGGCCTCTACTCAGGCTGTAAAGAAAGGCAACGCAAAAGATTTATTAAAGGGTTACTCCAACAATTTAATATTCCAATGCCATAGGAGTGGGTGGCTCGAAAAAAGAGCCAGAAGAATGGTCAAAATTGATCTAATAATGCCTCACATCATGTCCCAGTTTGTAACGCAGTCTTTATATCCTTCAAGCCCAAGCTGATGACATCATCAGGGTTTTTACATATGAATAAAGCTCCTACAGAGCCACAGAAGACATTATACAGTTGTTTCCTCACACACTGAGTGAAGCTGCCCATTAACAGTTGGGATAGCCTAGCGCAGTGACTTATCCAAGAAAGCAGGGGGGGAGTGAACATCTGTGTGCATCCACATATATTATAACACACCTTTTATAATGCACATATATAGTGGCCCTCATCTCTCAGCAGCTGGGCACACTGCTTTGGTGCACTGCACTGATTCAAGGTATGGCTTTGAGTGTCTGCACAAAAGGCTGCATGCCTGCAGAAGTGCAAGAGAGAGAGAGAGGAGAAGAACAGATTGAATTGTGTGTGTATAACTGATTTCATGCAGTGTGGTGCGTTTACACACACACATGCATATTCTTACAGTATGTCTGCGCCACCTTTGGCTAATGACAGATGCAATAAAACATTTGTAAAGGATGGGACCATCCATCATGTTGTGTAGGGCAAAAAGGAACCAGGCTAGCTTAAAAGCACAAACAAGAGTCCCCCGCACAGGGCAGGGAGAGACAGAGAGAGGAGGGGTGGGATAACTAAATTTATATCATATTACACACTGAAATGTGACCTCGTAATGACATCAGTGAAATTCAATCAAGTCCTTGACTCAGTATTACTTAAGGTAAACCAGTGTCCTTCCTGATGTGAAATGAGAAAATTGAATACAGTGTTGTTGTTTTCTACTTACTGCTTCAACTGTGGATGCAGTTTGTGACAGAAGCCAAATCTGGAAAAGGATTTTCCCAAAGAAATGAAGTATTTGGACTCACGATCCAAGAAGTGGATTCTATTAAGCAGCAGCAGTAACAATAATTGTGCTCATAAAAGTATTAGTAGTTTTTGGCCACTTGGGGGTAGTGGAACACTAAGCACAGGAGCACAGCACTGACATTAGCTATTATCACCTTATTAATTAATAATTGTAACAAATGAAAAACTGCCTGTTTGCACATTGAGTGTACCCAAAGCAACTTTAACTTCATGTGATTTTTATGACCTGAAGACTGCAAGTCCAATATTCACTCTCCTTTTAGCTCCGTTTTGGTCTCCAGCAACCTCTGAGGGACTATCTGGCTCTTTGGCTGCTAAATGCTTACTTTGCTAACAGCCAAACATCAAGCAAGGTCAACAACACAAGACATAGCAGCCAGCTAATATTACTTACTAGTCCAACAGCAGTCAGCCCAGCTCAGCATCTGTCTTTCAGCCTTTTATTTCACCAAGCTCTCACCAACCACTAAAAGTTAGTCTCGAATTTACTCTTGCTCAGTGGCTTCTTGCTCCTCCTCCCGGTGGTTCAAACGGCTGTGGTACAAACACTAACACTGCCCTGGTGCTCTGACCTCACAGTACAGGCAGCCTGGCTAACAAACTGAGCTAACAATAGGCAACATCAGCTACAGTTGGCATAAGTTTACTTTACTGTCTAACAGGAAACTCTGTAAATCACACAGAGCAGTAAAATATGATATGATAAAATATGATCCAGGTTCATCAAAGGCGCAAAGAGTTAAATAGTGCAAGAACAGTCGTATGGGTGTGTGAGTGGGAACGACTGAGACACCATTGACCTTATTACAAGTCATTGTAGCGCACAGTACTTTTCTACAGCATAGCATTGCTAGTTGTAGTAATACATGTATTATTACTATTTTTAGCATAATGAATAACAAAGGTGAGTTTGTTCACAACACACAAAAAAAAAACTTCCTACCCATTATCAGAGATATCATCCAGCACACTGGGCTGATGGAGAGTAACACGGATTTTCAACTAATTCACAGCAGTGGCTGTCAATAAGCAATACTGCTGTCACTGCATTATATCTACAATGACGAGCAACTAGACAATAAGAAAGGAAAAAGCTGCGTCTTTGTGACAATTTTGCTCTGATCAAAGCGGCAGTAGCTACAGGAGACATGGATTAACAGCCATTTAATGATGAAGTAAAGTTTGTGTTGTGTTGCACTTGTTTGGTGTTTGTTTATCTTCCCCATCCAGCTCTGAACAAGACAGGCCGGCAGAGAGGTTTTTTTTTTTTTTTTTTTTGGGTTACAAACTCGTGGGTGTGTTTGATAGAAGGCATGCAGGCACAGTGTTGCCTGTTGAATCACATCATCAGCATCAACAATGAAAAAAAGAAAGGAAAAACGGCAGGCAGATATAAATGAATATTCCTCACCTGTCTGCTCATGTTGACTCCTCTTGTTTGGATTTCACAGTGGGGGAAAAAAATAAAGGCGTGTATTTACTTTTAATTGAAAGGAAATTAAAGACGCATCCACATCCGCATGTGACAAAGGAAGATCACAAGGCTCGGGAGTGATGATAGCTTTTGTTTAAGATGGATTTCATAAAGAAAACCCCCCACTGATAATGATGAAAAAAAAATCTTGGACATTTCTCCAAATACAATTACCTCAGCATCACCTGATTCAATCAAATGCATTTGCATTCTGTTTGCATGCAGTGTTCCGTGAACCGGTAAACAAGGCAGGCAGAATAAATCTGATGTGTTTTCATGCTTATGGTTGCTCTTGTGTTTGCTACATTTTATTCTGAGTATTTGAATTTTTATGAATTGGTAAATAAATGCACAAACGTACGCGTAGCTGTGCAGATGGATGTTCTGAAGTTGGAGGGGCATATTCTTGCAAGCGGAAAAAAGAAAAACCGGGAATGTTAGTTCATGTTTTGAGACAGATGTTGTTTGGCCGGCGAGCATGGCAGATTAATATTTGACTGTGTCTGATGTGTACTTAAGAATGTATCAAAGAAGATGCATCATTTTGGGGGCCTACCAGGGGATGTTGCAGCTGGCGCTACGACAAAAAGCATAAGGCTAGACTTGGCACCAGTCAATCATATGCTTACAGGCTGAATAGTTGGACTGACATGTGGTGATGAGACCAAGGTCTTGTTCACTTCTAATCCCTGACCTTCTTTCTCCCTGGAGACGTCAGTCACACTGTATTTAAAATACTCACACTGACTGCAAACTGTATGCATCTAATGTTGGCCAGATATTTTGTGCAAACTTACTTTGAGCACAGTAACTAAATCTTTACACAGTGTAGCACTTGAAGGTGCCCCAGCCTGCTGACCTTTACCACCACACTTGTGCTGCTTTGCTGATGTGCTGCTATCAGGCAGGCTGTGCAGACAAGGTCATCACACGTGCTCTCAGACTGATACGTGGTCGTACCAGACTGTGATTCGTGCTTCGATCAGCGCTCAGTCAAAACAGCTGGATTGCTGATTTAAATGCTCTATCTGAAATCTAATGTAAAAGATAGATATAAATGATATTAAACATTGTTCATTTATGGGGAAAGCGCCTTTGCACATTCAGAGACAAAGACATGCATTCACACCTGTACCCTGTACAGGGCCAGCTTTCCTCTGATATCTGCTTTACAGATAGAAATAGGCTCTACAAAAAGTATATATGAAAACATTACAAATTTGTAAAGAAGGCACTGGTACAATGATGCAATGGATGATGAGTCCTGGAATAAACATTGAATAAATAATGTCACAGGTTACTTTATATACATTAAACAGGTGGATATCCAGTATATGCAAATATAGTGTATATAGAGTGTGCTTACATGTACACACTAATATATATATATCAATTATAATTTGTACGTACAGTGCATGTTGTAGTGTTAAAGGGTTTTTGACTTGTTATATCATAAGAGTATTAATGCACTGTGGTTTTAGTGTTCTGTAGTGCCTACCTGAGGATTAAAGTTAGAACAGGTTGTGTCCAGGGTGTGATGTGTCTGCAGTGATATTTCCTCTCTCTGGAGATAATAAATAAATCCTAAATGGACAGCAGTTTGGCACCAGTGATTTCTGCAGTCCAAACTGTCTATAGTCTGTTCCTGTCCTGTTTGGTGTCCGATCCAAAGCAGACAGTAATGGATGTGCAGAGAACAGACTGGATGATTAGCGCAGAACTGGATCAGCAGGTCCTGAGGCGGTTTGAACTTCCTGAGCCTGTGCAAGAAGTACATTCTCTGCTGGCCTGTTTGACGATTAGGTCAGTGTTGGATGCCTACTTGCAAACATAATGAGCTCTATTGCTATTGAGTACAGTGATGGTGGGCTCCCCCTCCACTGTCATCTCCATCATTCTGAGCATGTTCAGCTCCAAGTTGTTATGACCACACCAGAGGACCAGCTG
Organism: Sciaenops ocellatus; assembly: GCA_033000465.1. NCBI lineage: Eukaryota > Metazoa > Chordata > Actinopteri > Sciaenidae > Sciaenops > Sciaenops ocellatus. Next base: position 3,973,688 of record CP136888.1, on the reverse strand, counting down.
TCCAACCCCCCATCTACATACAGACCCATTATTGTCCTGGATGAAGGAGTTTCAGGTATAGTAACGGAGAAAAGCAGTGGGGAAAACACACAACCCTGAGGGACACCAGTGCTGGATTTGATTTTTCCTCGATGTCACCTGCTGCCTACTGTCTGTCAGGAAGTTTATTATCCACTGACAGGTGGAGGCTAACCAATGAGGTGGAAGTCCACAAATAGGACATTTGTGTATGTCCCTGGAGAGTCGAGGTCTTGCAGGATGTCGTGCGGTCCATCATCCACTGACCTCTTTGCCAAGTAGGCGAACTGCAGGGCATCCCAAAGTCCTTTAGGTTGGCCAAGACCAGTCTCTCAAAGGATTTCATGACCACAGATGTCACTGAATCCTGCGATGGAGAGTCTGGTGGCTTAATCCATAACATCGTATCTTATAAACTGGGCATCTAACAATCATAAAGATATTGAACTGACTCAATAATGTCAGAGACGCAATGATATTTAATTTGCAAACATTAGTTAGCCACCATGAGTTACTGGTCATACCAGACCAAATAAAGCTGTAGCAGCAAAGCAGAGTGTATTGAATTAAAAGGTTGTGTGTTGTTGCCTGTAAATTCAACTTTTCATTTGTTAGAAGGAAAATCTGACGTTCATCAGAAGCACCATTGCAATAAAATGAATACAAATGAATCAGGAAATGCAGCTTCTGCAAAAATATTCATGACGTGTAATTTTAAAAACAAGGCTATAACTGACATATTACACAACATTGCATTTTGGAACCACTCTCTTTATCCGTCCTCTAATTATCTCTCAGATTCTCATCCTCCCACTCCCGGCCGTCAAACCACTCATCTTGATCCAGCTCTGTACAGGAGCACAAAAGTGGGGTCAAAGGCCATTACCATCATGAAACACTATCACTCCTCTTCATCCATTAATACAGGTAATAATGATCATCTCCCTGCTCCTGAGATCACTGCTCTGACTGATATATGACCCAACTCTTACAATTAGATGAGAGCTTATTTGCCCTATGAGTTGTATCCTTTCTACTTGTTTAATGTTACGTCTGTTGAGACTCAATTATACAGTGGATTGAGTTTAGTTCAGGTTGCTGATGTCTTAGTTATGATACGGTGTTAGCTCAGGCACTCTGCACATACATTAAACATATTGTAGAATATCAAACAATGGGCCAGAGGAATTGGTGGTACACATTATGAAAAACGTAAGAGAGGAATGAACATTATCATTGCTAATATGAAATGCAGAGATTAAAAGAAATGATAGGCAATAAGAAGCACATCTAGTTTTGCAGCAAATGTTTGAGAATGTAATACAGTCGCGTTATGTCAATGAAGGAACCTACTTATATTTCAAACATATCCCTGTATTCCCTGAGGATTTCTAGCTGCTTATATTCAATACAATATGACTGTTTCCTTTCAAGATCAAGTCCCCAGGCGATGAGGAATAATAGGCCTACAATATGTAGTATTAAGCTTCAGAGCAAAATGAAAAACAAAGAGCCAGACTCAACCTTCAATGGACAGACCAACTGTTACTGTAATTGGTTAAAGCATGCCGTCCACAAAGAACTGTTGGAAATGAATAGTTTCTCTGAACACTTTCTTTAAATTGTCATCTCCTCCTTTTTTTTTTATATGCAGGCATTACACCATGACTCACAAATAAGCCCATATTGTGAGTGTTTTTCATGTTAAATGCTGCTAACAACATCACAAGGATTAAATACAGTTTGTGCACAGACAGTGGAAAAAAAAAAAAGGCAGGGGAACAGAGCACAATTGACGGCATACCACTGAGCTGTACTGTAATAACTAAGGAGACTATTTACCCTTAATTGATATGGCCTTTCTTACCATGAAAAGAACAATTATTTCTTGCACCGCACGCTTCTCATGTGCACAGTAAGCTATCAACACAAAGTGCCCTGAGTGAAATGAACAGAACTCACCATCAGCCTTCTCCTAACAAAAAAAGAAAAGAAAGAAAAAAAAAACTGGCAGAGCCTTTTTCATCTTTTCTTCTTTTCTCTCATTCCCTCTTGATATAAAAGTGCCAGAAACCAGCTCAGAGATGATAAAAATATGGCAGTGTAATACCAATTTAATATATCAATGGTATTTATAAGGCATTAAAGTCAATGACACATGGCGAGCCACAGCTTAAAACAAAGAGTCCTTGATAAAGTGGATGCATACCACTTTCATGTGCACTGCATAATTTGGTTGGAAAGCATCCTTATGAAAGTCATCAGTGCTGGTTGGCACCATGCAGAACAGTTTTGTTGATCACACAGATCCCACTCTGTTGAACCCTCACTGAGTCCACATAGTTGGACTGCATTAAGTCAGGACAGACGAAATACACCATGCTACGATTGCACGATGACGAGGAATGAAGAGTACAGGGGATGTGGAATGAGGAATTCATTTCAGCTCTGTTGCTGTTTATTATTTCTCTCACTAACCATGACATGAATTAGACTGAATCTGAGAATAAATTATACTGATGATACCTTTGCGTTGCTCTTTACATGTGCAGTGCACAGTCCTTTAAAATGATTATAAGTACACTCTGTAAGCCTTATGGCATGTTGTTCATTGCATTGTGGACAAGCAATCTTTTGGTGAATAATTTGACGTGACTGATTATTCTCCTTATTGTTGGTGCTAAACTGTGAGTCTAAAGGAAGCCCTTGGTTTTTAAATCTTAGAGAATGACAACAAAACCTGTCTTGTTGACAAGTCAAGTGCCCTTAACAGCCACTGTATGTGCATGTGTTTGTATTACAGCTCAGTCTCTGACTGATTTTCAGAACTTAACATTCTTCAAACTCAAACTCTTTTTCTCCTTTTTGCCTAGTCCTAGAGACTAACTTGAGACGATCGCTGGCCCTCGTGGCGGTGACGTCTCATTTGTATGTCTGCCCTATCAACTAGCAACGGTACTTTCTGTGCCCACCATGGTGACCACAAGTAATGGGGAATGAGGTTTTCACAAAAGTTGAAACATTGTTAACTGTGACTTGTCTTGGGCGAGTTCGCATCTAGTGCATCCAGTTGAAGCTTTATGTTTACTTTGTAGGTTGCATCTAAAATTTGACTTGCATTCGGTCTGAACACACCTGCAGCTATGACAGGGATTTTTGCTTGTAGACTACACTGTGTTTGTCAGGAAAAATACTTCTCAGATGTAGTCAAAGCTTTTGAGCATTGATGGGAAATAGTTGTCTGTCCATATTTGGATGTCGGTAAAGATGTAGCCATTAAGAGCTACCCTCGTTTGAAGAGAGCCTGCATTAGTCTTGCTAATGAATTTACTGAGTGACTGACATTAGCAGGGCCTGTGTCAGAACGAGTTTAGAACATCAGTAAACTGTAGTCTATGTTATCAGTGATAATTTGATGCTTCAACATGAGGGCTTTTTTTTTTCTTAAAGCTAATGTTGCCCTCTCACTGACATCTGTAGTTAGTACTTGTAGCAGACAAATGTTTTTTGATACATGTTCTATGAATTGGGTTTGAAGTCAAAGCAGAAGGTTTGAGAATCCAGAGGAAGACCCGATCCCTTTCATGAACCCTTGTGTCCTGCACAAAGAAAAGATATTGGTTTGGGGTTTGAGGATGTGTTGCTATCATCAAATATACATGTAATTCCTTTTGTTCTTCTCAGAAAATCTGATTTTCTGATTGTCTGCGTTCTAACATCCAGGCACAACTTTCACCCCCAGCCCCCCGTACCTCCATATTTAAACACTTTGTTTATTTTGTGGCGAAATAGAAAAGTCAGTTCAGTAGTACATAAAAGCAATCAGTGTGCGTGATTTAACAAGAACCTGAGCCCATTAAATGAACTCCAGCACTATTGGAGGAAAAAACGATCCACAGCACATCAGCAGTTTCCCCACCGTCCCCTCCAGACAGCCAAAGACAGGGCCTGCTCTCAAAATGGCACTTCTGCTGGAGAGAACGGAGGAGTAGGAATAATGTACAATGAGTTATTTATGTACAACATCTCCAATGGAAAAACAATTAAATGAGATTGATGGAGAGATGAAGACAACTGGGTGGGTTGGGGGGAGGTGCTGGGTGGGGGGTGTTGGAGGGTAGTTGGATCTGACTGTCTGTCTATCCCTGTTTGCGTACCTCCTGGAGGCACAAATGTCAGCTTTGAGCAGTTTGTGGACTCCCCACTAAGCTCTTGGCCCGCTCCGATCCAGACTGGTTCTATCTTCTGGACTCTTGGCATGCCACGTACGAGCCGTGGCCATCAATGTGTCATTCAAATGCCATGGCTTCACAGCCACCACTTACTTCTGTGCTCATGGATATCAGGGTTAGTATTTTGCACTCGCGCTTATCTGCAGTGTGTAACAGTGTTCTCACTTTTACTGATTTTCTGACGAATGGCACCAACGTCATCTTTTTAATCGATTTCCTGTTGCATCCGCATTTATTAAACACCTTTATTTTGTAAAGAGATAAAAATATTTCAGCTTCAAAACCTAGATCACAAACATTATATATAATTAACTAAGGTCACAATAATGATGTGAACACAAAATATAATTACTACAGTGTTATAAATACATATTAAAATAATTTATGGTTTAGAAAAGGGTCAGAAAGGATTAGTGTTTATATTGTCAACTAACCAATCCGATGCTCTGTCGAGGTTAGATTCATTTGATGTCATTTTTTTCATTTCATCTGTCATCTATTAACGTTTATTGAGGTCTCTGTCATCAATCAGTAAATGCTTTAATCAATGTAGAGATTGTCATCGTATTAACATGTATAACGTTTGATACATTTGATAACAAACAATAGCAGGGCTGCAACGAACAAGTCATCTGCTGATTATTTTCTCGAGGAATCATTTGGTCTCTAAAATATGTGGGAAAAAGTGATGATCCAAATGTTTTATTGTGTCTGACCAACAATCCAAAACCTAAAGACATTTAATTTAGTATAATAGAAGACAATGAAAAAACAGAAGATAATTAGGTAGAATCAGTGAATTTATGCTTTAAAAACATATTAACCAAAATTGTTGCTGATTTTTTTTTTTTTTTAATTATGATTATTAGGCACATTTACAGGACATGTCTTTTATTTTTTTTGTTTGTTTGTGTCTGAGGTATGCACATTTGAAAATGTTCACAGAATCCTGCTCTTCACCTTTCACTGGGAAATGGTGTCCCAGTATTTTTTTACTGATGGTGGTACACACAATCCATGAAACATTAGTGGCAGATTTTTTGTGCACAGGGGACTGAAATGACACGCTCCAGTAATTATTATTTTAGTCCACCTTCCCTTGTAAAATGAATCCTTTCCAAACAAGGCTTTAGGCTATGATCAGATGGGACATGTTGTCTGCGGTTTTAAATACATAAATGGAGCTGTTCAGCATCACTGACAAAAGGTTCAAGGGCCAGTGCAAGAGGGCTCACGTCATACCGAGTGCTATAAAAAATCTGTAAGATGACATTTCCTTGTATTATCGAGCTAATCTGGAGATAAAACAAAAGAGTGAGTGAGTCTGGCTCGCTATTAAATTATAGAGTGAAGCGTTTGCTCTGAAATGCAGGAAGTAGAATGTCCTCACAGCAGCGACCAGGATCCCTCTAGATCACTGGTTCTCAAACTGTGGTATGTGTAACACTGGTGGTACATGACTTCCTTGTAGCGGTACTGTCAAATATATTTTTGGAAAATGAAAATACATTTTTTTAAATATCATTCTATCAAAATACTATACTGGAATGTAATTTAAGTTTAACTGTCTGTTGCTGCACAGGGTCGGACTACGCTGCTCTATTTTAACTTTGTACATGGAGAGACGAATATTCTCTAAGTTGGTACGCGGTGAAAAAAGTTTGAGAAAGACTGCTCTAGATATCACTCATTTTCTATTGGCAAGAGTAAGGCTGCATACGCAAAACTATGAAACTTTTTACGAGCGACGTGACAATAATGATAAAAACGTGTTTCAATAGTAACACAAGAACTTCAGTCACACAGCAAAAACTAGATAAAGTTTTCTAACATGAACCACGATAAGCTACGAGTCATTCCAGATCAGACTGCAGCAGTGTGTTGAACAGAGAAAAAAGGTTTATTTTACTGCTTATGATTTCAACTTTTAATTTTTGAAAAGAAAATGTGCTATTTTATTGACCAACAGTAGTTAAAAAAACAAAAATGCCCAGGGTGATGCATGGGAATAAGAGATCAAAGAGACTAAGTTAATATTTTATATGATTAACATCATAATGATGACTTCAGATGCCCTGTGGTGGAGTCTTCTGAGGCCAAAGGGCATCTAGTGTATGGTTGATAGACACGGTGTAGAAAGACAAACTCACTTCCAAAATGTAACAAATAAAAGTCTCTTTTGCAACGGTTTCTTGTTTGTCACCCCTTTTCATTGAGGCATTAACTATTGAAGACAACTGCCAACAAAAGTGATGATGCCAAAAAAAAAAGAGAAGGGAAAAAAAAATAAAGACACAGCTAAAAAAAAAGTGCTGCTACTGTAAAACGCAGGTATTGTTTAAAGATAAAGAAAAAAAAAAAAAGAGGAAGAAAAAGTGAGTATGGAGCCGGTGGCGAAGAGAGGAGTGACAATGCTGCTGCTAAACAGCTTTGGCAAGAGATGACAGGAAGCAAGTGAAAGAAATAAACAGTCAACACACTTTGTTTCTGCTACTTAAAAATATCCTGTCCCGTTTTAAATCCTGACACATTTTGTGATGGGGCTGTGTATGGATGAAGGGTGTGAGATAATATATTGGCGGAGAGAGGGCTAGCTTTTCAAACGGCTCAGAAGCCAGAGTGTGTTTTTTCCCCATAGCTATTACTACCATTACAATGTGAATCCCGGGGCCCCTATGGATTTGCTTTCTATGTAGTGCCAGCACTTGCTAAAGAAAAAAAACCCCACATGGAATAAGCTAATCCCTTTCAAACGGGTCGCGGCCGGCGCGGACATGACTTTGCAACGAGTGAGCAATGTGGTGAAGGGAGCAGGAGCAGGAGCAAGAGGAGGCGGAGGAGGAGGAGGAGGAGGGTGAAGTCATATGCTCAAAGTTTGGATTCAAAACACTCGCCCCTCTCTCGGCGCGTCTCCCTTTGATCCCCACCGCCAACTATAATAATCAGCTTCTCCTCCAAGTATTTATCAGATAGAACACAGACAAGATTACGTCGAGAGCAAATATGTGTCCCTATTATCCTGCCAAAGAGGGACTCGCAAGACTGACAATAGCAGAGGTGACAGAGTGAGAGTTAGAAATGAGGGTGGAGAGGAAGAGAGCAATATGTAGTGTAAGAGAAGAGGGGGAAAAGGTTGTTGTTGAGCGGAGAAGAGCAGCAAAACGACAACTCATTATCCCAAAACCCCAAAACATCCTGAGCACACACATACAGTGTGTGCACTCACACTCGCAGTCGGATTTTGTACACCACTTTTGTTTGCGTGCTCCGTCGCTGTCATTTTGCTTTACTTATTTATGAGACTTTACAAGTTCCTTGACGGAGATGCAGAGCGTTGCAGTTTATGTCTAATTTAGTAAATATCCTTTCGCCAGTCAGGCCTGTCAGCCATTGTTTTTCTCTCTTCTGCTTTTCTGTTCTACCCCGTCCCCGTCTTCTCCTCAACTTCCCTCGCCCGCCCGCCCCCCCACCCCCACCCTCCGTCTCCGGTCGCCGGGTGACAAAGTGAAATCAAGCCTGGATCCGAAACGATATATATTCTCTCTGATTCGCGCTCCCCTTTTGTTGTTTGTGGGCGTCATTGTGAAAGTTTAACTTCTGAACCGCGCGCCGCAGACGAGGCCAGGTAACTAGTGCGTGATG